>ML105527.1:11480-45778 GCA_003697995.1 Taxidea taxus jeffersonii | reverse complement strand
TGGTTCAGCCGTCCCGCGGGGGCAGCCTTCACTCGGCGCTCCTGCATCTGGGCTCATGCAGGGAGGAGCAGAGAAGACGCAGAGCAACTGTAATTTGTTCCAGAGTGAGAAGCTGTGGTGTGTAACGGCCTCACACCTGAGTATGTAACCTGGATGCCGGAGGGCGGTGGGTCACAGATGCATGGCAGGCAGGACTCTTCAAGGAACTTCGGAAAATGGATTGTTTGAGCACAGGTTGCGGCCAAGCGGCTCCAGAAGTGCTTTCCCTGGGCTGACCTGCTGCCCGATCTGTCCTTCCAGGGAAGAGGGAAGCGTGTATAGACCGGTGGTCCTGCTGGGCTCAGGTACATGCCTGGTCTCGCCCCGGGTGGAGGCTGTCTGAGAGATAGGAAACGGCTGTCGGACAGGTCCGTGCACCTGGGGTCTGCAGCTGCAGGGTGTGGCCCACCTCACGCCCCCTTCTCAGAAGCAGCCCAGAGACTCAGGGCTCACTGTGACAAAGAGGAAGGTAGACCAGGGAGCCTCATGGAGTCCCTTCAGGAAGACACACCTCACAGGTGACAGTCCTTCTCATCCGTTTAGATGAGACTGTAAGACCCGCATGGAGTGTCCTAGGGCCTGGTTCCAAGTCTTGTCATTTCCTAGTGGAATTCTCATTCTGCTTTGGCATTTAAAACTTTTGTCTATTTTATTCATATCTACATGGGGAATATTTTATGTCTGCTTGAAGGGTTGTAGGATTAAAGTGCTTCCACACTTCGAATATTATAATCGTGAAGCATTTTTCTTCTTCCATATGCCAATATCTTACAGTTTTTCTAGTACCTTGTGAATTCGTATGGTTTTAGTTTCTTGTATGTTATTATGTTAATAACAAAGTTACTAGCATAACATTTTTTTTCTCATGAGATTTCCTCATAATTCTGGCATATTTTCACCCTTTCCTTCTGGGTAATTCAACTGAAACACACTTATTTTATCATTTTTCTTATTTTGCTTGTGATTAGTACTATTATTTAGCGAAGACTATGGGATGAATATGTCACCTCACTCCCACCTTAATGTCTTGCTGTGTCTCTAAGGAACACCAAGTGATTTCCAAAGCAGATCTATCCTGCAGGTTGGAACCGTGCAAGGTATACAGTATCTGCTGGAAATCGCTCAGATGCTCGCCTACCTGCTGAGAAAATCACGTGAGCAGCTACAATGTCTGCTAAGGACTTTGGAAAAGAGAGATGAGGGTTTTACACAAATTGTCAAGATTTATTTAACATCACAAATTTCATTTTTTCTCTCAAATTTAAGTCTTAATTTGTTTTCTTAATTACTGTTTTTTAATACACAAGAAATGTCATAGGGGACACAAGCAAATAAAGAATAATGGTGTTTGGGGGAAGAAGGAATCGGTAAGCTGTAATTAGTGTAATTTCAGGATGACAGCCGCAAACCGACAATCAAAATACACTGACAAGAAAAGGCCAGCAGCTGAGTCCCGTGTGCACACAAGTGGCAGGTACACAGTGTCTGTCACATGTCCCATCTGCATATGCCTACAGAAGAATGCAGCAAGAATGACAAGACAACTTGGAATTCCACCAAATATGGATTTTTAAAAGGACTTCGATGTATTCAATACAGAAATGGGGTCAAAAGAGCTTTCTTCAAAAACCTAAAGATCTGTTGAGTGTGAGAACTAGATTTAAATTGTGTGTCCCAGAGGAGGTCAAAGAGTCACAGTGAGGCCAATGTTAGCAGGGTGCTCGGAATGAATATCCAGGAAGTCAAGCCTCATTACCTTAATGCCAAGTGTCACACTGTTCTCGGGTTCCTCTCCCACTTGCACGTCCCTGACAGGAGGCAGGCTTGTGTTGTCCATGTATTTATGGGAATTAAGCTAAATATGAAAAGTCCAGGCAGACTCCTTCTCATCTGTGTTGGTCTCCTGTTAAAATGATATTGAAGTCATGCTGCATCCCACTCTCAAGCAACGAGGTCACGCCTGCTGATCAGCGCCTTGAAAAGCTTGAAGTAGCCAGAGGTCCTTGAGGAGTAGAAACTTCCTGCCAGCAGGTCTTCTTAGCACAATTTCTCTCCCCTTGCCTGTCTCCTGTACATAATCCTGGTATTTAGGACTGAAGCCCCAACAGAGCTGCTGGCCTTAATTTTTCCACACTGTGAGTACCTTAGGAACCTGGTGTAATGTAAACATAAAACATCTAACTTTGCATCTAAATGTTTGTCTTCAATTGTCATCATTGTCATCAAAGAACAATACTTAGATGCAAAATTGACAAAGAAAAGTGTTTTTGCTTTTCAGAAAACAGATTAGTGACCATTTCTTGGAAACCTGAAGTAAAATGACGTCGTTCAAGTAAAACTAAAAATACACTTTGGTTTTGCTTCTCCGTGGATTCCAAGACTGAGAGGAAGTGTCGGGCATCGGCCATGCATGACGTTTCCCACGTTTCATTTTCACGGTGACTAATGCTGGAAACACAGCTTTCCCATAGAGGCAGGAGAATTAGCATATCCACAGATTTGCCCCCTCAATCAAGTTTTGTCAATAAATTCCAGAATTTTCAGATACTCTCATATTACTTTTCATGCAGCCTTATTCCCTTCCCCCTGAGTCGCAGAGCCCATGCACGGCTCTTTATCTCCTCTAAGTTAGCAAGAAAAATAACACACGTCTAGATTTCTACCTTAAGGTTGTTTGCTCTGAAAAAAAAATAAATAACAGCCTTCAGGAGATTTTTGCTTTTTTATTCAATGTGTCTGAATAATTCAAATTGCAGTGAAAAGCAAATTCCAGCCTTGGAAACCCATCTTCCAAAGGGAGGTAATGCTGTCTCTGGGTCCAAGCTTGTGCTTCAGAGCTGTGTTTTCACTGAAAGCATTTATCTGTTTGTTTAAGCTTCAAGCTGAACAGTGACTGCAGGGACTCAAGTCGGAAGGCATATGGATTGTCCTCCTGGTAAGACGTTCTCCAGGTAAGGCTTTGTGAATGGGCTCCTGCTTCTCCAACTGTTCTCCAACAAATTATTTTCTCTAAAATAAGTTTTTTTTTTAAAGGAAGATCTTTTTCTTTTCAACTCTTGGTAAACTTCTTCAAACGGTGATGGTTCAAGACTATGAGGTATTTCCGGTTAGTCCATCTGGGGGAGGGCTGGATTGAGCTGGGTTGCTTCGAGATTCTTGGATTTTCTCTGCTGGCTGGGGAGCAGTGGCATCATCTGGGAAGTCAGGAGTTAACTCAGAGCTCCCTTACTTACTTGCTGGGTAACTTTGGGGAAGAGAAGGCTATTAGAACTTACTTTACTTTCCCGTAAGATTGGGATAATAATGAGACCTTGCCCATAGGGTTATTGTAAGGATTTAGATTCCTGAAGGAATCTCCTTCAGGGCTTAGCACAGCATTTGGCACATAAGTGTTCAATAAGTGTGAGCTCCCATTTCTGTTATCAGTCAGCACATTCCAGTGCAGAAAATAAGGAGCCAAAAACCACATTGGGTCATTATCCCTAAATAGCAAAACCAAAGCATAGGATGCAAAGCGTTTCAGGATGCTTGATCTAGGCCCAGATGTCCAAGCCTCGTGTGGTCAGAGATTTCCCTGGCACATACATGTTTCACCATTTCTCAGATAACAGACTTGGAATTACTAACAGGATTGGATTTCATCAATTGTGTCAACGTGCTTTTCTGAGCATGTCTGTGGTTTCCTTAAACTTTACGTTGATTGGCAGGGGCAGCTGCCAGTTCCTTTGTATTAAAGGAAATATCTTAAATTATGTAAGGGGAGATGTTGATTGAAAGAGACACTGATCCAATTCTCTTCCTCTTCTCTAAGCCATGGAGGAGCTTCTCCAGGGCACATGGCTTCACCAAGGTCTCCTGAATTATGTATACCCACTTTGCCTGTCATCTCAACCAACAGCTTTGAAAGTGTAGATGTGGGGAGGAGGCAAATATAGACTTGGGTGAATTTCTTGGCTTTGCAAACTAACATTTTTTTCTCCAAAGAAAAGTCCATGGGTCTGAAGGAGGGAGCACATGCTGTGTGTTAGCTTCACATTTCCAGTGGTAAGAATTTTGCTACATGTGATGCTGTAAGATTGTGATGTCATACTCTTCATGATAGTGAGATCTAGGAATTATTTCTGGGGTTATAAAAGTCACTTTCAGGCTACCCTGCTCTTGTGCAATTTTGTCTCTGAAAATGCAAACATGTGGAAAAATATAACTGATGCATTCATCACCTGTAGAGTAAAATCCTATTCTGTTTTTTAAAACAGTAGTGGTGACATGTGAGAAGTAGAGAGGAGAATAAATCAGTCATGGCAACAGGGCTGGGGAGTCCATTGGGAAATCCAACAACTTTAGAAAATTGTTTTTCCCTGACACGGTGTGTGACTGCAAAACTCCATTGAAATAGAGACCTTGCATTATATATTTTGGATACTAGCCCTTTATCTGATATGTCATTTGTGAATATCTTCTCCCATTCTCTTGGTTGTCTTTCAGTTTTGTTGACTCTTTCCTTTGATATGCAAAAGGTTTTGATCTTGATGAAGTCCCAATAGTTCATTTTTGCCCTTGCTTCCCTTGCCTTTGGCATGTTTCTAGGAAGAAGTTGCTGCATCTGAGGTCAAAGAGGTTTCTGCCTGTGTTTTCTTCAAGGATTTTGATGGATTCCTGTTTCACATTGAGGTTTTTCACCCATTTTGAGTCTATTTTTGTGTGTTGTATACGGAAATAGTCATTTTGTTCTTCTGTATGTGGCTGTCCAGTTTTCCCAACATCATTTGTTGAAGAGGCCGTTTTTTCCACTGGACATTCCTGCTTTGTCAAAGATTAGTTGACCATAGAGTTGAGGGTCTATTTCTGGGCTCTTTATTCTGTTCCGTTGATCTTTGTGTCTGTTTTTGTGTCTGTATCATAGTGTCTTGATGATTACTGCTTTGTGGTAGAGCTTGAAGTCGGGAATTGTGATGCCACCAACATTGGTCTTCTATTTCAACATTCTCTGGCTATTTGGGGTCTTTTCTGGTTCCATATAAATTTTAGGTTTATTTGTTCCAATTCTTTGAAAAAAATGGATGGGATTTTGATAGGGATTGCATTAAATGTGTAGATTGCTTTAGGTAGCATTGACATTTTCACAATATTTATTCTTCCAATCTGTGAACATGGAATGTTTTTCCATTTCTTTGTGTCTTCCTCAATTTCTTTCATGAGTACTTTATAGTTTTCTGAGTGCAAATTCTTTACCTCTTTGGTTAGATTTATTTCTAGATATCTTATAGTTTTGGGTGCAGTTGTAAATGGGATCAACTCCTTAATTTCTTTTTCTTCTGTCTTGCTGTTGTATATAGAAATGCAACTGATTTCTGTGCATTGATTTTATATCCTGGAACTTTACTGAATTCCTGTATGAGTTCTAGCAGTTTTGGAGTGGAGTCTTTTGGGTTTTGCACATAAAGTATCATATCATCTGCAAAGAGGGAGAGTTTGACTTCTTCTTTGCCAATTCAGATACCTTTTATTTCTTTTTGTTGTCTGATTGCTAAGGCTAGGACTTCTAGTACTAGGTTGAATAGCAGTGGTGATAGTGGACAGCCCTGCCGTGTTCCTGACCTTAGGGGAAAAGCTTTCTGTTTTTCCCCATGAAGAATGATACTTGCTGTGGGTTTTTCATAGATGGCTTTGATGATATTGATGTATGTGCCCTCTATCCCTACACTTTCTTTCTTTCTTTTTTTTTTTAGTTTTTTTTTTTTTAATTTATTTGACAGACAGAGATCTCAAGTAAGCAGAGAGGCAGATAGAGAGAGAGGAGGAAGCAGGCTCCCCACTGAGCAGAGAGCCCAACTTGGGGCTTGATCCCAGGACCCTGGGACCATGACCTGAGCCGAAGGTAGAGGCTTTAACCCACTGAACCACCCAGGTGCCCCTATCCCTACACTTTCAAGAGTTTTGATCAAGAATGGATGCTGTACTTTGTCAAATGCTTTTTCAACATCTATTGAGAGTATCATATGGTTCTTGTTCTTTCTTTTATTAATATATTGTGTCACATTGATTGATTTGCAAATGTTGAACCAATCTTGCAGCCCAGAAATAAATCCCACTTGGATGTGGTGAATAATTCTTTTAATGTACTGTCAGATCCTATTGGCTAGTATTTTGGTGAGAATTTTTGCATCTGTGTTCATCAAGGATATTGGTCTGTAATTCTCTTTTTTGAGGGGATCCTTGTCTGGTTTTGGGATCAAGGTGATGCTGACCTCATAAAATGAGTTTGGGAGTTTTCCTTCCATTTCTATTTTTTGGAACAGTTTCAGGAGAATTGAAATTTATTCTTCTTTAAATGTTTGGTAGAATTCCCCTGGGAAGCTGTCTGGCCTGGGCTCTTGTTTTTTGGCAGATTTTTGATGACTGCTTCAATGTCCTTACTGGTTATTGGTCTGTTCATGTTTTCTATTTCTTACTGGTTCAGTTTTGGTAGTTTACAGATCTCTAGGAATGCATCCATTTCTTCCAGATTGTCAAATTTCCTGGAGTATAGTTGCTCACAACATGTTCTTATAACTGTTTGTATTTCTTTGGTGTTGGTTTTGATCTCTCCTCTTTCATTCCTTCATGATTTTATTAATTTGGGTCCTTTCATCTTTCTTTTTTTCTTTTCTCAGGGGTTTATCAATCTTTTTAATTCTTTCAAAGAACCAACTTCTAGATTCATTGATTTATTCTACTGTTCTTTTGGTTTCTATTTCATTGATTTCTGCTCTGATCTTTATTATTTCTCTTCTGCTGGGTTTCAGCTTTCTTTGCTTTTCTTTCTCCAGCTCCTTTAGGTGTAGGGTTAGGTTATGTATTTGAGACCTTTCTTGTTTCTTGAGAAAGGCTTGTATTGTTCCTCTCAGGACTGCCTTTGCTGTATCCCAAAGATTTTTAACAGTTGTGTTTTCATTTTCATTTGTTTCCGTGAATTTTTTCAATTCTTCTTTAATTTCCTGGTTGACCCATTCATTCTTTAGTAGGATGCTCTTCAGCCTCCATGTATTTGAGTTCCTTCCAGCTTTCCTCTTGTGATTGAGTTCTAGCTTCAGAGCACTGTGGTCTGAAAATATGCAGGGAATGATCCCAATCTTTTCTACCAGTTGAGACGTAACTTGTGACCCAGGGTGTGATCTATTCTGGATAATGTTCAATGGGCACTAGAGAAGAATGTGTATTCTGTTGCTTTGTGATGGAATGTTCTGAATATATCTGTGATGTCCATCTGGTCCAGTGTGTCATTTAAGGCCTTTATTTCCTTGTTGATCTTTTGCTTGGATGATCTGTCCATTTTGGTGAGGGGGGTGTTAAAGTCGCCTACTGTTATTGTATTATTGTCAATGTGTATTTTTGTTTTGTTATTAATTGGTTTATATAATTGGCTGCTCCCATGTCAGGAGCATAGATATTTAAAATTGTTAGACTATGTTGGACAGACCCTTTAAGTATGATATAGTGTCCTTCCTCATCTCTTATTATAGTCTTTGGCTTGAAATCTAATTTATTTGATATAAGGATTGCCACCCCAGCTTTGTTTTGATGTCCATTAGCATGGTACATTGTTTTCCATCCCCTTACTTTAAATATGCAAGTGTGATTGGGTCTAAAATGAGTTTCTTGTAGACAACATATTGATGGGTCTTGTTTTTTTTATACACTGTGATACCCTGTGTCTTTTGATTGGGGCATTTAGCCCATTTACATTCAGGGTAACTATTGAAAGATAGGAATTTAGTGCCATTGTATTGCCTGTAAGGTGACAGTTACTGTATATCATCTCTCTTCATTTCTGGTTTACTACTTTTAGTCTCTCTCTTTGCTTAGAGGACCTCTTTCAATATTTCTTATAGGGCTGATTTGGTGTCTACAAATTCTTTTAATTTTTGTTTGCTCTGGAAGCTTTTTATCTCTCCTATTTTCAATGACAACCTACCTGGATATAGTATTCTTAGCTGCATATTTTTCTCATTTAGTGCTCTGAATACATCATGCCAGTTCTTTTTGGCCTGCTAGGTCTCCATGGCAGTGGATACAGACCAATCTAATATTTCTATCAGTGTATGTTACAGACCTCTTGTCCTGAGCCACTTTCAGGATTTTCTCTTTGTCACTGAGACTTGTAAGTTTTACTCTTAGATAACAGGGTGTGGACCTATTTTTATTGATTTTGAAGTGGGCTCTCTGCCTCCTGGATTTTGATGCTTGTTCCCTTTGCCATATTAGGGAAATTCTCTGCTATAATTTGCTCCAATATACCTTCTACTCCCCCCTTTCTTCTTCTGGAATCCCAATTATTCTAATATTGTTTCATCTTATGATATCACTTATCTCTTAGATTCTCCCCTCATGGTCCAGTTTATCTCGATTTCTCAGCTTTTTTATTCTCCATCACTTGTTCTTCTATATCACCAATTCTTTCTTCTGCCTCACTGATCCTAGCAGTAAGAGCCTCCATTTTTGACTACACCTCATTAATAGCTTTTTTGATTTCAACTTGGTTAGATTTTAGTTCTTTTATTTCTCAAGAGAGAGTTTCTCTAATATCTTCCATGCTTTTTTTGAGCCCAGCTAGCACCTTGATAATTGTCACCTGAACTTTAGTACTGACATTTTACCAATGTCCATATTGATTAGGTCCCTAGCCTTCAGTACTGCCTCTCATTCTTTTCTTTTTTTTTTTTTTGATGCAAGTTTTTACTCTTTGTCCTTTTATCCAGATAAGAATAGATGAATGAGAGAACAAAATACTAAAAGGATAACAATGACCCCAGAAAAATATGCACTAACCAAATCAGAAGAGATCTGAAACTGGGGGAAAAAGAAATGAGAGAAAAACACACACACACACACACGTATATATTAGACTGGTGTCTAGAACAGGGCCACACACTTGATTTTGGGTATATTTTGGTCTGTTGGAAGAAACTGCCTCCCAAAATTTTGAAGAAAGAAAAACATTATATATTATAAAACATATATATACATATGTATATATATATGTGTGTATATATATATATATATAAACATTATATATATATATACACACACATACACCTCTGGAATGACATCTCTCCACAGAGCAGACTTCTAAAAATTCCAGTTTTGTGCTCTGCTGTTCTATTGTTTTCTGGTAAGTGGCTGACGTAGGCTCCCTCCCCCTGCATTCTCTCTTCCCATATGTCTCTTCGGATTCACTTCTCCACACATCATACCTTCCTGAAAGTGGTCGATTTTCTGTTCCTAGAATTGCTGCTTTTCCTCTCTTCGATCTCCTCTTGAGTTTGTACCTATTCAGAATGATTTGATAACTAGCTGAATTCCTGGGATCAGAAGAAATTTAGGTCTCCTACTTCTCTGACACTTTGCTCTTCCCCCTTAATTAGTATTTTTGTATTCTTTGGGTAAATATCCAGTAATGGATATTTATCCAGTAATTCTATGTTTAATATTTTGAGAAATATTCATACTATTTTCCACCTTGGCTATACCTGTCTGCATTCCCACCAACAATGCATGTGGGTTCCTTTTTTCCCACTTCCTTGTCAACATTTGTTATTTCTTGTTTTTGATTTAGCCATTCTGACAGGTGTGAGGTGATATCTCATTGTGGTTTTGATTTGCATTTCCCTGATGATGAATGATGTTAAGCATCTTTTTATGTGTCTGTTGACTATCTGTATGTCTTCTTTGTAGAAATGTCTGTTCATGTCCTCTGCCTATTTTTGATTGGATTATTATTATTATTACTACTACTACTATTATTTTGGTGTTGACTTCTGTAAGTTCTTTGTATATTTTGGATACTAACCCCTTTAGTGGATATATCATTTGCTAATATCTTCTATTCAGTAGGTTGTATTTTAGTTTTATTGGTTGTTTCTCTTGCTGTGCAGAAGTTTTCTTATTTTGATGTAGTCCCAATAGTTTATTTTTGCTTTAGTTTCCCTTGCCTCAGGAGACATCTGTTATGGCTGATGTCAGAGAAATTTCTGCCTGTGTTTTCTTCTAGCATTTTAATGGTTTTACTTTTCACATTTGGCCCTTAATCCACTTGGAATTTATTTTTGTGTGTGGTATATGAAAGTGGCCTGTTTCATTCTTTTGCATGTTGCTGTCCAGTTTTCCCAACTCCATTTGTTGAGAGACCATTAGATATACGCATATATCTAGTGGGTTATATGCATACCCATTGCATATTTTTGCCCCCTGTTTGAAGATTAATTGGCCATGTAATTGTGGGTTTATTTCTGGGATCTGTATTTTGTTCCATTGTTCTATGTGTTTATTTTTGTACCAGTACAATACTGTTGTGATTACTCCAACTTGGTAGTAATATCTTGAAACCTGGAATTGTGATGTTTCTAGCTTTATTCTTTTCTGAAGATTACTTTGGCTATTTGAGGTCTTTGTGGTTCCATACACATGTTAGGATTATCCTAGGTTTTTTGTTTTTTTTTTTTTGAAAAATCCTTTGATATTTGATGAAGACTGAATTAAGAATAGATTTCTTTAGGTAGTATAGATTCTAATAATATTTATTCTTTTAATCTATGAGCATGGGATGTTTTGTATTTCTTTGTGTCATCCTCAATTTCTTTTTTTAAAAAACATTTTATTTGTTTATTTGAGAAAAGGTGACACAGAAAGAGAGGGAACAGAAGTAGGGGGAGTGGGAGAGGGAGAGGCAGGCTTCCTGCAGAAGAGGGAGCCCAATGTGGGGTTTTATTCCAGGACCTTGGGACCATCATCTGAGCCAAAGGCAGACACTTAACAACTGAACCTCCCAGGTGCCCCTTATCCTCAATTTCTTTCATCAGTGTTTTACAGTTTTCAGAGTACAGGTTTGTATCCTTGGTTAAGTTTATTTCTAGATATTTTATAAGTTATAATGTGATGAGATTAAGAACAATTGGGATTGTTTTTAATTTCTCTTTCTGCTACTTCATTATAGTGTATAGAAATGCAATGGATCTGTGTACACTTATCTTGTATCCTGCAACTTTGCTGAATTCATTTATCAGTTATAACAGTTTTTTGATGAAGTCTTTCAGGTTTTCTATGTACAGGATCATGCCATTTGCAAATAGTGAGAGTCTGACTTCTTTCTTACCAATGTTGATGCTTTTTATTTCTTTTTCTTATCTGATGGCTGTGACTAGGACTTCAGTACTATGTCGAATAAAATGGTGAGAGTAGACATCCCCATCTTATTCCTGACCTTAGTGGAAATCTCTCAGTTTTTCAACATTAAGGATGTTAGCTGTGGATTTTTCATAGATGGTCTCTATTATGTGGAGGTTTGTTTCCTCCAAAGTTATACTGTTGAGGTTTTTTTAAAAGATTTTATTTATTTATTTGACAAAGAGAGATCACAAATAGGCAGAGAGGCAGGCAGAGAGGGTGGAGGAAGCAGGCTCCCCGCTAAGCAGAGACCCCAATGCGGGGCTTGATCCCAGGACCCTGAGATCATGATCTGAGCTGAGGGCATAGGCTTTAACCCATGGAGCCACCCAGGCGCCCCCCTGTTGAGGGTTTTAATCACAAGTGGTTATTGGTTTGTCAAATGCTTTTTTGGCATCTATTGAAATAATTGTATGGTTTTCATCTTTTCTCCTTTTGAGGTGATGTATCACACTGACTTATTTGTAAATATCAAACCACTCTTGTATCCCAGAAATAAATCCCATTGGATCATAGCAAATGATTTTTTAAATGTGTTGATGGATTTGATTTGCCAATATTTGGTTGAAGGTTTTTTCGTCTATATTTATCAGTGTTATTGGCTTCTAGGTTTTCTTTTTTTTTTCTTTTTTAATGGTGTCTTTGTCAATTTTGGCATCAGGGTAATGCTGCCCTTATAGAATAAATTGGGAAGTTTCTTTCCTCCTTCTATTTTTTGGAATAGTTAGAGAAAAATAGGCATTAATTTTTGAAAAAAAATGCTTGACGGAATTCATCTGTGAAACCATGCAGTCTTGGACTTTTGTTTGCTGGGAGTTTTTTCATTACTGATTCAATTTCATTGCTGATAACCAGTCTGTTTAAATTTTGTATGTCTTCCTCATTCAGTATTGAGACATTATACATTTCTAAGATTTTATTGATTTCTTCCAGGTTATCCAGCTTTTTGGCATATAATTTTTTTGTAATATTCTCCTAGAATTCTTTTTTTATTTCTATGGTGCCAATTGCCAGTTGTTATTTCTCTTCTTTCATTTCTAATCTTGTTTGAGTCTCTCTCTCTCTCTCTCTCTTTCTTTTGACTGGCTAAAGCTTTATCAGTTTTGTTAATCCTTTCATAGAAGTAGCCCCTGGTTTCATTGATCTGTTCTTTTTTTGCTTGTCTTCTTTTGTTTGTTTGCTTCTACTGTAATCTTTGCTATTTCCTTCCTTATACTGGTTTTGATTTTTTTGTTGTTGTTGTTATTCTATTTTTTTCTAGCTCTTTTAGTTGCAAGGTTGGGTTATTTATTTGAGATTTTCATGTTTCTGAGGTAGGTGTGTATTGCCATAAGCTTCCCTCTTGGAACTGCTTTTGTTGCATCCCAAAGGTTTTGGAATTTAATGTTTTTCATTTTCATTTGCCTTCATTTATTTTTTGATTTCTTCTGATTTCCTAGTTGACTCATGCCTTATTTCATAGCATGTTATTTAACCTCCATGTGTTTGTGCTCTTCCCGATCTTTTCTTTGATTTCTGGTTTCATAGCACTGTGGTTCAGAAAAGATGTATGGTATGGCTTCATTCCTCTTAGATTTCTTGCAACTTGTTTTGTGGCCTTAATATGATCTGCTCTGGAGAATGTTCCATGTGCATTTGAAAAGCATGTGTGTTCTGCTGCTTTGGATGGAATGTTGTGGACATATCTGTTAAATGCGTTTGGTTCAGTGTGTCCTTCAAAGTCATTTTTCCTTGTTGATTTTCTGTTTCGATGATCTGTCCATTGATATAAGTGTGGTGTTATTATATTACTATCAATTAAATCTTTCATTTATTATTAGTTGCTTTATGTATTTAAGTACTCCCATGTTGGATGCAAAAATATTTAAATTACTGTATCTTGTTTGATTGTTCCCTTTATGGTCATATAGCGTCCTTCTTTGTCTCTTGTTACAGTCTTTGTTTTAAAGTCTATTTTGTCTGGTATAAGTATCACTACCCAGTTATCTTTTCCTTCTGTTTGCATGATAAATGCTTTCCCACCCCTTCACTTTCAATTTGCTGGTGTCTTTAGGTCTGAAATGTGTCTCTTGTAGGCAGCATGTAGTGCCTTTTGTTTTTTTATTCATTCTGTCACCCTATGTCTTTTGTTTGGAATGTTTAGGCTATTTACATTGAAAGCGGTGATTGACAGGCATATACTTACTGCCATTTTGTAACTTGTTTTGTGGTTGTTTTTGTAGCTCTTGTCTGTTCCTTTCTTCTCTAGCTCATTTCTTTCATGGTTTTCTGGCTTTCTTTACCGATATACTTGGATTTCTTTGTCTTTAATTTTTGCATATCTATTACTGGTTTTTCTTTTGTGGTTACCGTTAGGTTTATGTATAACATCTGCATATAGCAGCAGTCTGTACTGACTGTCACTTAAGTTTGAACTCATTCTTTACTCCTCTCTTCCCCACATTTTAGGTATACTTGCCATATTCTACATCCTTTTGTTTTGTGAATTGTGTTTATTTTGTCACTGATTTTTATAGGTATACTTAATTTAACTGCTTTTCTGCTTTCTACTTTACTTGCTCCTAGCTATGTTCTTTCCTTTCCATTTGAAATGTCCCTTCAATATTTCTTGCAGGGCTGGTTTAGTGGTCATGAATTCCTTTAACATTTGTTTGTCTGGGAAACTCTATTTATCTCTCCTATTCTGAATGACAGCCTGGCTGGATAGAGTCTTCCTGGCTGCAGACTTTTCTCTCTCAACACTTTAAGTATATCATGCCACTCTCTTCTGTCTTGGGAAGTTTCTGTTGAGAAATCTGCTGGTAGCCTCATGGAGTCTTTCTTGTATATAACTGCTTACTTTTTCTCTTGCTGCTTAAAAAATTCTCTTGATCACTACTCTTTATCTTTTAATTTGCCATGTGTCTCGCTGTGTTCCTCCTTGAATTGATTTTCTTGGGTGTTCTCTGTGCCTCCCGGATCAAGATTTCTATTTCATCCTAGCATTTGGAAAGTTTTCAGCTATTATTTCTTCAGATAAATTTTCTTTCCCCTTTTCTCTTCTCCTTCTTGTATTCCTATAATGCAAGTGCTAGTATGCCTTATGGTGTCATGGGGTTCCCTTCATTTTCTAGTATTCTTTTTGTCTCACCTATTCAGCTCGATTGCTATTCATTACTCTGTCCACAGGTCCTTTATCTGTTCTTCTGCTCCCTCTACTGTGCAATTTTTTCACCTCTAGTATATTTTAAACTTCAGTTATTGGGTTTTTCATCCCTGATTTGTTCTTTTTATGTTTCCTGTTTACTGAGAGTCTCAGTGAGGTCCTCCACTCTTTTCTCCAGTCCAGTGAGTTCTGGCAGGTGGCTGTGTGTTGAGGCTGTGAGGCAGGGGAGGGACGTGGTGCAAGGCAACTCCTTTGTTCCTGGAGAATTCTCCTTAAGATACCTGGCTTTCCAGCACACACTCTGAGTTTAGTAAATGAATCTCCTTTCCATATCCTCCAGGTGTTTTTCAAACCACAGCTCCTGTACTGTATCTCCATGGGGCTGTTTGGTTCCTCCTGGCTGTCCCAGAGCTGACTGAGCTTGTTGAATTTTAAAGTTCCAGTTGTTAAGTCTCGTTGGTTGTAAGAATTCACAAAATTAGGCCCCTATGGTTTTCAAAGCTAAATATTATGGGTAATCATCGATCCCTGCAGGTTCCCTGTGCCTGGGATGCTTGGTGCGAGGGTCTGTTTCTCCCTTCTCTGGGCCTGCAGTGTCCCTCCCTCCTGCAGACAGTCCCACTAGTCCATTTGGTTTCTGGCTACATCTCTGCCCTTCCTACCCTCTTTGATGTGACTCTTCTTCACATTTAGCTGTAAAGAGTCTGTTCTACCAGTCCTTAGGTCATTTTCTGTATTATTTACACTGATGTGGGTTATTTAGTTGTATCTGTGGGATGTGGTAAGCTTAGGGTCCTTCTACTCTGTCATCTTCCCTGGAAGTCAGTTAATTATCTGGTTCCAATATTACTACTGGAAAATAATTAATATTTCCTAATGTTTGAGATAGATTGCCAGGAATGAAACCATAGGCATGTTACTAACTGGATCTGTGACCTTGGACTTGAACTTTCTGGGGTCCCTACAGAAGAGTCACACTGAATTGTAACTCAGAAGGTTGTAAAGAGGACTTGGTGTCATCAGATGCGGGAAAGTGCTTAATACGAGGCCTGATATCTACTGATTCAATGTTTGTTTTAAACATATTTTTGACTAAACTAAATTCTATTTAGTTTATAATATTTGGGGAAAAAGGCTCCCAAATATGTTTCCATTCTCAGGCTTCAGTCAATTTTTTAAAATTTATTTAATTTCTTTTCAGTGTTCCAGCATTCATTGTTTATGCACCACACCCAGTGCTCCATGCAATCCGTGCCCTCCTTAATACCCACCACCAGGCTCACCCAACCCCCCACCCTCCGCCCCTTCAAAACCCTCAGTTTGTTTCTCAGAGTCCACAGTCTCTCATGGTTCATCTCCCTCCGATCTCCCCCAACTCCCTTCTCCTCTCCATCTCCCCATGTCCTCCGTGTTATTTCTTATGCTCCAATTTTTATTTTCCCTCCCCCACTCCTTTGCTTTCCTCTCCTTCATTTCCTTATGTAAGAGTTGCTCCAGTTGTGGAACTTCCTTTTGTATTTGCCTAAGGAATGTGCGGAGGAATGTTCCAAGGTCACGCCCCCTTCATTCCTGACCTCCTCTTGTCCATGGGCTCTCACACCACCCTTTATGTCAGGAACTTAGGCCAACACACTTTCATTACGCATTTCTAAAAGACACTTTTAGAAGAACTTTTAGAGGAAATATTTGGTGCTTTACAATCCTTGCAGACATTGTTACCTATTAAGACAACTTTGCTGAGAAATTTGATGAAGAAGGTAGAGCAAAGCCAGACTCCTTCTGGGTCATTTCCCAAATCAAATAGTAAAAGTGTAGGTATCTTATACTAATGACATGATTCAGCCTATTCTCTGGTGATTGCAATAGAAACAAGAGCTCTTAGCACTTGACCCTTGGTCTCACTTGACAGGAAGGCCAGTCTGGCCCCTGAGGAATGACACGGCTGCCAACACCAGTCAGGCAAGTCTGCTTGTCTCAGCATTCTTCATACTTTTCATTCTTCTGGCCTTCATGCAGTTTGGGAAAGAACCGATTATTTAGAAATGTACTCCTGCTTTTGTAAAATATTACCAGGAAGAGTAAAGTGCCCTTAATTCATAGGCATGCATCAGTGGGACTCACTGATCATGCCTATGAATTAAGTGCTCACGGTCAGGCCCAGGGCATGAAGAGCTGAAGGACAGTGCAGAGTAGAGGCCATCCTTGACTGGACCTTCTCCTCTATCTGCTGGGAGAGCCTAGGTAGGAACTGGAAAATGTCTCGCACTTGTTTATCTTTGGAAGGAGATTCTCTATTAGCAGCTCAGCAAACACTTGACCTGCTACTCACAACCTCCTGGATGGCATTGAATTCTGGGTCTGCAACTTTAGGTTAATTCAGTGTGTTTTCATCTGTACACCAGGAACTAAGGTAACCTTTGGAATAATATAGATGAGCTAATTAGGCCTAGAGCCTGCCCCTTTGGGATTCATACCCAGATAAGCTTACCCAGCTGTGGGGGTGGCATCTCTGCGACAGTCCTTTGTATCTGTCCTTGGCTGTGCACACCGTGTAGCATGAAGTCAGAGTGAACACAGTCCCCTTTCTGTAAGGATAAGGCTCACCAGGCACCATGGTTAAGTGGTATGGCAACTAGGCACCATCTTCTGAGCTGGTTTACTCTTTTACAACACTCATTTGTATGCAGACAACCCTCAAAAAGGATGTGGCATATTTCTAAATTTTTAGAAAAGCCAATAATTCAGTTTATAAAAAAACTGTTCAAGGCCAAAATATTATGAAGTCGATTAGCGTTTCTAGAATAGTTAGGGGACTGGTATTTTGCTTTATCATTTCTGTAATTCATCCTAAACAAAGATCATCCATGTATTAATTGTGGTCATGGGTGTGTGAGAGTAAGTTTGAAATTTCTGATCAACTTCTCTTCTTTTCTGACACCAATCAGCACATCAGCTGGCTTTGTACATGGACCTTCAGGACTCTCCTTCCCAGAGAGGACCACTGCTGGCAAACCTCCACCTTCCTGCTGGTCTTCTCCATGACAGGCCGCTGAGACAGCTGGTGTTTCTATGTGGACAAAGTAGGGAGGCTGCACATGCTTAATGATGACTCTTGGATACAATGGGGGGATCTCAGTGTGTAAAAATCACACACACACACACACACACACACACACACACACACACACACACACTTTCAGACCTTAATAAGAAAAGTAATTTGTAATTAAATAAGGGACTTTTGCTTGTACCCAGTTGCTACAAAATTCACAGTAGATGTGATAGCACTTCACGCATTACTAATGTCTAGCCTAAAGACACACATAAGACATATCCATGTTAATGGGCTGTGCCTCATCCTGGCTTTTTCTTTTGTAGTATGGACAACATGTGCTCCTGGGATCTGGCTGCAGAACATTCAATGCAGGCACAAATCCGTCTAGCAACTACCTCTGGTGTCCTTTGTCGGGTTCTCAGGAGTTGTGTGGGGTTCCGCGCATGAGTTCTGTAACGGAATCCAGATTTGTGGTCTTTTTTGTGTCTGAAAACTAATGCGACGGGTCAGGCTTGGTCTGTGAGATCTGTTATTGCCATCGGTCTCCCATGTGCCTCAGCTCAACGCTGAGTGTCTAGGAAGGCAGAAAGATCATGGGTACCCATCAGAAAATCAGAGGACGACGCCGGCTCAGTATTGTTTTCTCTGCCTTATAAAGTTCTGCTCTTATCAGATAACACCAGCATCAGATAATGGATATTAAGCCTCTCGTGGTCCTAGTGCCCCGCAGGGGATTATTTCTTTACAGTTACCTCATTGGGCTGGTTTTCCAAATATACCCGGCCAGTCTGGTTGTGAAATTTATTTCTTTCTTGCTAACAAAATAGGTTATTTTTGCACTCATTAAAGTCACAAGGTAATTGAAATTGTGATTTCAAGGAAAGTGGTTCAAGAGCCATCAAGGCCCTGGTGCTCAGTGTCACTGGCGAAGAGCAGCGCACCAGGCGTTTCCTGTCATGAGCTGTCCTCCCGCGTGGGACGGCTGCGAGGCTCAGATGGGCAGTCCCAGCAGATGCCACTGGCTGTGCTTTTCCAGGACATAAATAAGCACCACGAATATGCGCGGTACTTAGAAACAGGCGTTTAATTTCCCCAAAGCTATTCAATTACCCTCAGTATTCATGAGCTGCCCTTCGCAGTTGTTCATGGTTATTTATTTATTTTTTCCTAAACTGTCCCCAAATGGGTGGGTAAAAAAACCTCCTAATCCAGATAAAGCACAAATTTTAAATTCTGGGGAAAAAAAAGCTGTTTGGGTTTAGGACCTTAGTGGATTTTCCCCCAATTCCCGTGCAGTGGGAAAACCGATGAATGTGAGCACGTATTAACCATTTCCAGCCGGTACGTGTATTCAGGTGGTCCTGACTATTAGTGTGGACCTCTAGGGTTTGTACCATTAGCCAGAAAGTAGGCAACAGAGTAAAAATAAATTGGTGCTGTCACTTTTTCATCATTGTGAGGGGCCGGAAGTTCTGTTAACTATTCGTGTATGCTACCTTCTTCACTCAATATTGCACAAGCTCCCGAGGCAGATCCGTTCAGCACCCCAGTCTTAGGGATGCTGGAAAACTCATCCAAGGTCACACTGCCCCTGAGTCCAGACCCAGTCAGGGAAACCTCACACACTTGTCCACTCTATACTTTCTCTGATGCTAGAGGTTCTCAGGTGGTATTTTCAAAGCCCTCCCAGCTCAGATGTCAGCTTCCAGCTATACACCGAGTTTGTTTTTGAAAGAACTGAGCACACACAGGCTTAGAGGAGACAGTTTGAAGGACAGGGAGCAGAGCGGGCCCTCATCCTGGGCAGAGCAGGGGGCTTCAGCTTCGGGGAAGTGGAAGGAACCCAGGACACCCGCAGACCAGCACCCCAGATTACTGCTCATTTGCAGACATGAAGAATTTGGACTCCAGCGGTCAAAGGAGAGCAGCAGCAGGGGTTCTCTTCGAGCCGCGGCCTGGCTGGGAAGGGCACCAGAACAAAGGTGTGATGGCCTAACGCACAACCGGATCCTTTCAGGAGAGCTGCCCAAATGCAAGGCCCGAGAGAGCGAAAGGTCTCACAGAGGACGTTGAGGGCCACAGCCCTGAGGGGCAGCGTGTTTTAGAATCAGAGTCAGGAGACTCGGGTCTGGTGTTGGCTCTGCCCACAGCGTCCGGTCGTAGCACTGTGTGTGACGGCCGTTTCAAATGTGTGCCCCATCCAGGCATGGTCTTACGAACCGCGGGAAAGGGGAGCCGTGTGTTCCCTTTTCTTACACAGTCGGCCCTCTGGGGTGGGGCAGGGGCTCCATGAATACGGACTCCAGAGCGATGGGTGGATTAAATCTGCAGCAGAGACTGCTCATTCCTGGGCTGCCAATAGGGATTTCAGAGACACAGATGGCGCAGTGTGCTTTTAGTAGGGTTTGCTTAAGGCGTAAGTTGTCACATTACATTATACATTATACATATGTTGCATTATATATCACATTATATATCCTACACATTATATATCACATTATATTATATATATACACATTATGTTTCACAATATATATCACATTATATATCCTACACATAGGATATATAGGATATTATGTGGAACATATTAACAGAATTCGTGAAGACATAAGCAACTCTATTAACAATTTATCCTGATGGAGCTCCCAACAAACCTTGTAATTCAAAACCACACTCTGCAGACCTGTAGCCGTTGCTAAAATACTCACCTATCTCTATATTCAAAAGGAAAAAACCCTAACCTATCTGGTGACAAAGCCTCATTTCTCTTTTTCTTAAGATTTTGTTTATTTACTTGACACAGAGAGAAAGAGAGAGAGAGAGAGAGAGCGAGCGCACAAGCAGGGGGAGGGGCAGAGGGAGAAGCAGATTCCCCTTTGAGTAAGGAGCTCAGTGTGGGACCCGATTCCAGGACCTTAGGATCATGACCTGAGCCAAAGGCAGATGCTTAACCAATGGAGCCACCCAGGAACCCTTAAAACCTCATTTCTTAAACAAAGTGTGAATCCAGACATATTTTCAACCAGGAGAAAGTGCTTAATTTTTTATATGCTCCGTGGATTTTTTTTTTTTAAGATTTTATTTATTTATTTGTCAGAGAGAGAGAGAGAGAGGGAGCGAGCACAGGCAGACAGAGAGGCAGGCAGAGGCAGAGGGAGAAGCAGGCTCCCTGCCGAGCAAGGAGCCCGATGTGGGACTCGATCCCAGGACACTGGGATCATGACCTGAGCCGGAGGCAGCTGCTTAACCAACTGAGCCACCCAGGCGTCCCGCAACGTGGATTTTTATCTTATCATGAGATTTATCTAAACCCGTAGACTTCAAGACTGGTCTAAGAATGTACCCAGTTTTGATAAAGTAACTCTCAGTCTCCTGAAAGAAAACAGAAAGCATCTGGTTTGTATACTTCAAATTTAATACAGAATGTGGATGTGTGTCATTACACACACACGGAGACAATCTCGTGGTGTTTCTGTTGCCTGTTAATAAACCAGGCTGAGAGACTCCGCCTTGCGATTTCCTTCCCTAGAAGGCGAGCTCACTGGTACTCATTGGGGGAGGGCTCAAATATTTTCTTAGGATACATGAAATAAAGGTGGACTGCAGACCATTTGTAAAACAAAACAAAGTACC
Organism: Taxidea taxus jeffersonii; assembly: GCA_003697995.1. Classification (NCBI taxonomy): domain Eukaryota; kingdom Metazoa; phylum Chordata; class Mammalia; order Carnivora; family Mustelidae; genus Taxidea; species Taxidea taxus. The sequence goes on along the minus strand of ML105527.1, from coordinate 24,704 downwards.
TGGGGAGATCAGGAACATTTAATCACCTCAGGAGGAGACTGGACAAGCAGGTGATTTATTTAGGAGAGAAGAAGCACTATTAGTTGTAGAGTAAAATCTTGCTTGGCGGTTTTAAAAGATTAAAGTCTGTAAGTGAAAGAATAATTTGAGGGCCTGAAGAGGGAGACACCCTCAGCTTCCCAACTCTTAACCCTCACTGCTGGTGGTCTCTCAGCTCCCTGTCTACCTGCCGCACCACACCTGAGGGCAAGCAGGGACCCGGGCCAGCTCCACGTAGATCCGGCAGATTTGGTTGCTAAGTTTCTATCAAGAAAAGTAGAATTGGGGGGCTCTGGAGTGGCTCAGTGGGTTAAAGCCTCTGCCTTCGGCTCAGGTCATGATCTCAGGGTCCTGGGATCAAGCCCCCACATCGGGCTCTCTGCTCATCGGGGACCCTGCCTCCCCGTCTCTCTCTGCCTGCCTCTCTGCCTACTTGTGATCTCTCTCTCTCTGTCAAATAAATAAATAAAATCTCTCTAAAAAAAAAAAAAAAAAAAGAAAAGTAGAATTGGATCTATAGCCTATCAAAGAAAATGGCTTCCTTGCAACCAATGAAATGACTGCATGAATGTCAACCACTGAGTTTTAGTCAAAGATCTTGAGCCTGGTTATTGTAGCAGAGAGAAGTCAGCAAAACCTGTCCTCCTGGCCACCCCCGTCTCTGCCCGACCTCTCCAGGTTCACTTGAACATTTGCTGAAGTCACTTCACTTACAAGGACCTTCTCTCAGTTCTGGGAGCGTCTAGACCTCTTTCTCCAGCAAACCCTATTCTCTTCCCCAGTAACGGCTTGGGGGACACACCCCTCCCTCAGTCTGGCTGTCTCGGGCCTGGATAGGCTCTGTCCATGGGTTTGGAGGTCCGGCTTAGGACCCAGGCCCAAGACTGCAAACTCCGTGGTGGTTCAGCTAGAGACCAGTCTGTGGCCCGTCCCTTCAGAGCGACCCTTGAGGCTTCTCGAGGACTCCAGGAAGGAAGCCAGGATCTTTGTCGGCTGGGAATCGGAGGCTTGCTGGGTTCTCCACTCGCTGGTCCTGGAAGTGAGCATTCGGCTGACAGAGAACCACCAGGTAGGAGATGAGAACCAGCCCTGGAGACTTCATTTATGCTCTTGCCTGACATCTGCCTTCAGCTTGCTGAGCTGCCCAGCCCTTCCAGAATGTGACCCTGTTCCCTTTGCCCTAAGCCACTTTTTAGTGAACAAAACTCTCCTAATTGGCTCATGCACTGAGCTCTTCCCATCCTCCGTGTTTTCACTGCTGCTGTCCTTTTCCCTGGGACAGTGTCCCCGCAGCACCCCCATCTTCCTGGGACCTTCCCTTCCACACTTCCTGTCTGCTCCCATACACACTTTGCTCTTGTTTTGTTTTCCTCAGCGTCCTGCTTTTTTCAATAGCAATTCTCACAATTTTAGTTAATTATCCAAACCACACATCAAAGCCGAATATATTGCCTGGCAGGGAAGAAAGCGCTGCCTTGCTCCAGCCTGAGCTTTCGGAGCCACCTTGAGAGGGATTAATATAAGACAAAGGGAGGGACAAAACTCTGAGGGGAAGGCTGATTTCTGGGGTCTCTGATCTCTTATTTGCAACGTGCGGGTCTCACATTCAAGGTCCCCCTCTCTGTGCTGGGGAACCCGGTGTCAAGGAGGGTCCACAGCGCTCTATTTCTGCTGGGGGACAGGGGTCCGTCACCTGTACCCTCCTGGACCTGAGGATTCAATCAGCACAAGACAGAATACCAGGAGCGAAGCATATGGCTCCATTTAATAGAAGGAGCCTTGTGAAGAAGGGAAGACCCAAAGAAGGAGCAAAACCCAAGTGCTTGTGCTGAGTGGACAAGGAGGAGGGACTGAGGACGAGGCCTAAGCACAGGCTGGAGGAGGGCGAGCCCCCCTCTGATGAGGTCGTGTGGCACCGTTGGCCCCTCCCCATCCTTCCTTCTCGGAGAAGGGGGGCATCTTCCATCTGGGGTTTTATCTCTGCTTCTGGGAGGAAAAAGGAGAGGGTCAGAGCACTTTCAGTACCTGCTGCTTTTTTAAGTGCCTTTGGCCCAAAATAAATTTTATGTCAAGACTCGTATTCTCAGGTGAGACGTTCAGTTTCCTTCCCTGCAGAGACTCTGCCCCGTGTCGGCAACACTCAGCAAGGTGTCCTGCAATAGGACATTCGCGGCTCTGGGCTTCCTCTGTTCTGTCTCCCCCTCCCACCCCTCTATATGTCTGCCTGTCCCTTCCTGTCCCCCATGAAATGCACGTGAGTCCAGCAGCTGTCTCAGCCCAGCTCGTGGAGACGCACTTAGGGAAACCAATAGCCTTCCTTGCTCCTCCTGCTCTTGGAGCGCTGGCCACTCTGCAACGCAAGCCCATGTTCTCCCCCAAAGCTGAGCGAACAGGACACAGCATGCAGACATGTACACGGCTTTGTAGACTTGGAGGGACCCTGTGGGGTACGGACCTCTAGCTGCACGCGGATGTGAGACCAGGACCTTGCAGGCTGGAGCGGCCTTCTTGCCCGAAGACGGAAAATCACAACGGCCAATTTATGGTCAAAGCCCGGCCTCAGACTGAATGTAGGACTCTCAGGGGCAGCACCCCAGGAACGGGTTCAGTGACCGACTTTAAGTTCATCTGGGCGGGGGCGTCTGGCTGGTTCAGGGGTTAAGCTGCTGACTCTTGGTTCGGGCTCAGGTCCTGATCTCAGGCTCATGAGATGGAGCCCCATGTCGGGCTCTGCACTCAGCGGGGAGTCTGCCTGGGATTCTCTCTTTCTACCCCTCCCCCACTCAGGCTCACTCTCTCTCAGATAAATAAATAACATCTTAAAACAAATTCATCTGGGCGTCTCCCCCGGGTGGGTCTGCCACTGCCGGTCACCTCCTGCCCTTGTTCTCTCTGCGGGGCGGCCACCATCTGCTGGAAGCCCTCCTTTGACAGCGTTCCTGGACCGAAGAGTACTGTCCAGGGCACTCTGGAGGAGGTCAGAACAGGGCTCGTCTGCATTTTGTGTGTGGACAAATGCATCGCCATTCTCCACGTGCTGAGACCTCAAACGTTTACACCCGCAGACGAGAAGGCTGGTTTTGCTTTACTCAGAATGCAGGGGAGCTGTCGTCTCTTCCAGAACGCTAGCCTCTTTGAGGCAGGAGGTCCCTTAAACAGAAGTCCCCGCGTGGTCCGAGATGTGTGTGAAGGGGCAGCGAGGGGGCCATTCTGGCGGGCTTGCCTGTGATCGCCCCGTGCGTGCCGTCCACACACCGGCCTCTCCCGCATGACCCCTGCACACGCAACAGCAGGGGGCTTGTGAAAACAATCACCTAAGGACAGAACTCGTGCAGCAGAGCCTCCGGTGATCAGCTCGGGTGTGGTCCTGGGCTGGCCACCAGCTCCTTGAGGCCGGAGCAATTCTTTCTTCCCGCAGCTGGGAGGTGACCCCCCATTTTACCAGCTTTATTGCATGGTGTTAGTGAGGACTCATGTAAGTGCATTTAAATCACAAATGAGTAAGTTCCGACAGTGTTTGCTCTACTAGTCCCACAAGTTCGTCCGAATTACGGCCTCTTGTGCTGCCTTGCCAGTGGCTTTGCAGTTTGATTACCCCTGCCTGGTCCAGCTTGGCGTCCTTCAGGCTCAATGATGGGGGCTTCCGTTCCAAGGTTCCCAGCCTGGGTTCCCAGATCATCTTACCTGGAATGGTGTCGTGGGAGCTTTTGGCATCTTTTACCAAATGCTCGATGCAGGCGTCATGGGAATGTCAGACTTCTCTGCTTTTACACATGTGTTTGTTGGGACGATCACTTCTATGTTTCAAGCACATTTTAACCAGGACTTTCATGCAGCGACTGGGAGTATGGCCGTCTTTCAGTAGGTGCCAGAGTTCAGATATCTATGAATACAGCTTCTGGGTTTCTTGCCCTACTGAATCGTGTTCTTCACAGACGACCCTGACTTAGGTCCTACGCAGTATGTCCTGGGTTCACCGAGAACAGAAATGTCCGCTGCCCTTGTTTCCCCTCCCTCAGAGCAACAGAAGCAGCAGAAGGTGAGTCCCCAGGCCCTGCCCGCAGCTGTGGGGCCAGGGGGTGAGCTGCTTCTCAGCATCAGGGAGGACCACAGGGCGGTCAAGGTGTCGAGACCGCGAAGCAAGGGAACTGGGATGGCTTAGTGCCTTTGGCATCCCAGGTGAGCAACTCAGACTTCAGGCAGCAGGCAGCACACTCCATCGAAGGAAACAAACCCGGGGCCACTAGTCATAAGTAGCCAACGAGCCTTTCCCAGGTTAGACAACTGAATAAGCTACAGTCAATTTACCGTTTTCTTCACTTCGCTTCTTATCTTCCCTATAAAACCTCTGCCCCAGACCCCGCCCAGAGAGCTTCCCCAACCACTTTCAGTTTTGGCATTTGCTCAAACTCTTCCAAGTGTAATGTGCCTCAGTGTACCTTTTACGAAGGGAAGAGCAACCGTCCAGAAGGAATCCGTGCCCATGCTGGTGCGCGGGAAAGGGTCATCCTTCCGGCACCCTCTGCCTGCTCGCCTGTAATTTAGAGAGTCGGGGCTGGAGTCTACACTTGCTCCATGAAGTGTGTCACATGACTTCAGTGGAGCGAGCTCTCTCATCCCCCTGTGCCGGTCTGTGCTAGGACCCTCGGATCCAGTCTGGCTTCCTTGAGCCTCTGGCCCTCATTTCCCACTGGGACACACTTGCAGAACTGACTCTGGCATGTGTGTCAACCATCTCTTTGTAGAGTGTGTTCTTTTGAGCCCTGGGGATCCCTGGAAGGTCCCAGTCACACACCACAATCCCACAAATCCTGAAGCATCTTGAACACCTGGCACCACGAAGCGTGTGCTCAATACACACCTCCTGACATAGATCGACATCCCTCCTTGGAAACTGAAAATTGTACTTTATTTTTTATTTTTATTTTTTATTCTGAATTTATTTATTTTTTCTTCCTTTTTTTAATTATGTCATGTTAGTCACCATACAGTCCATCATTAGTTTCTGATGCCATGTTCCATGATTCACTGTTTGTGCGTAACACCCAGTGCTCCCTGCAGTCCGTGCCCTCCTTAATGCCCACCACCAGGCTCACCCATCCCCCAACCCCTTCCCCTCTGAAAATCTCAGTTTTTTTTCCCAGACTCCATAGCCTCTCATGGTTTGTCCCTCCCTCTGATTCCCCCTTTCATTTTCCCCTTCCTTCTCCTAATGTCCTCCATGCTATACCTTATGCTCCACAATTAAGTGAAACCACGTGATAACTGTCTTTCTCTGCCTGACTTATTTCACTCAGCATCATCCCCTCCAGTCCCATCCATGTCGATGCAAATGTTGGGTGTTCATCCTTCCTGATGGCTGCGTAATATTGCATTGTATAGGGGCGCCTGGGTGGCTCAGTGGGTTAAAGCCTCTGCCTTCGGCTCGGGTCATGATCTCAGGGTCCTGGGATCGAGCCCCGCATCAGGCTCTCTGCTCCATGGAGAGACTACTTCCTCCTCTCTCTCTCTGCCTGCCTCTCTGCTGACTTGTGATCTCTGTCTGTCACATAAATAAAATCTTAAAAAAAAAATATTGCATTGTATATATGGACCACATCTTCTTTATCCACTCACCCACTGGAATGTAGGGATAGAGAGAACATTCCTTAATTTCAGTTATTTTATTTTTATTTTTTAAAAATTTTTATTGTGTTATGTTACTCACCATAAAATACATCATTAGTTTTTGATGCAGTGTCCCATGATTCATTGTTTATGCACCACACGCAGTGCTCTGTGCAATACCTGCCCTCCTTAATACCCACCACCAGGTTCACCCATTCCTCACCCCCTCCCCTCCAGAACCCTCAGTTTGTTTTTCAGAGTCCACCATCGCTCATGGTTTGTCTCTCCCTCCGATTTCCCCCAACTCCCTTCTCCTCTCCATCTCCCATGTCCTCTGTGTTATTCCCAAGCAGTGTGGAGGTTCCTCAAAAAGTTAAAAATAGAGCTTCCCTATGACCTGGCAATTGCACTACTGGGTATTTACCCCAAAGATACAGACGTAGTGAACAGAAGGGCTATCTGTACCCCAATGTTCATAGCAGCAATGGCCACGGTCGCCAAACTGTGGAAAGGACCAAGATGCCCTTCAACGGATGAATGGATAAGGAAGATGTGGTCCATATACACTATGGAGTATGATGCCTCCATACAAAGGATGAAGACCCAACTTTTCCATCAACATGGACAGGATTGGAGGAGATGATGCTGAGTGAAATAAGTCAAGCAGAGAGAGTCAATTATCATATGGTTTCACTTATTTGTGGAAAACCGTATTTTAAAACTCTAGATTTATGATGGGAAACATGTATGATTGAGAAGGATAAATTTGTGTGTCCGGACGTGTTGAATTTTCAAAACTCTTTACATACAGTGATAAACACGCACTATAGGAAAACGTGTATCTGCATGTCCAGATTTGGTTGCTTATACCCATGCTAATGACATCCGTCTTTCAGGCTCCATGACACTGATTTCAGTTCTTTTCCCACCCACCTCTCTAGGGTTGCCCTTCACACCCCTCTTTGTGGTTCTCTTCCTCTGCCCACTTGCTACATGTTGTGTGACTGCCAATGTTCCCCTGATCTTCGTCCTGTCACAATGAATACTGCCAGCCCAGTTCCATCCCCAACTGCAGCTAGAATTCCTACCTCTGTGCTGAGAAGCTCTTCCCCGACCTCCTCACCTGCTGCGTCAGGATCCCTGAGAATCCCTCTGGGGTATGTCACGTTAACCTTCTCTCTATTGTGTAACCAGAGCAACATTTCTAAATTCAGATCTCAGCATGTCTCTCCTTGGCTTCAAAGCCTGGTGGAGATCCATATCGTTGTCAGCATAAATCCCAAATTACAGAGCGCGGATTACCTGGCTCTTCTGACCCACATCTAGGTCCCTTTCTCCACTCAGCCCTCTCAGCCACCATTGGTCATCTATGCTCAATTCATTCCAGGTTGTTTTTATTTCTTTCCCTGGAATCTTCATGCTCTTTTTTACTGTTCTACTTTGGAATATTCCACTCGTTTTTTTCTAGGAACCATCTTTTCCTCTTAGATGACCCCCGGCTAGGTTAGGTTCAAGCTAGGCCTCACCTCCTCCAGGGAGCCTTCCAAGACCACCTATTTTCCCATCTCTTCAGTCTAGATTGGATGCCCTTCTTATGTCCTGATGAAACAACAGAGGATTATGTTGACCTACTTATTTGTATTAACACCCCCCAGCCCAATTTAATTTCTAAGATTTTCAGACAATGGACCACTGATACTTGTCCATTTTTATATCTTCTGGAATGATCCTAAAGCCTGGATCTCAATAAACGCTTTGTTAAGATTCTAACACTGGAGATCGTGATTCAGGCTGCAACGGGGTCAATGATATATGTTTTATTTTAAACAGTGTTTAAAGATAATTTGCTTCCCAGCCAGATTTGGGAGACATTAATGTAGCTGATGAAGGAGGGTAAGCTATACATAATACACAAAGAATTGAGGGTACAGAGAAGGTGCGCCCTCCATGGGTCTGTGCAACTTTCCCTGTACTTTCGAAGCAATGAAGGCACTTGCTTTGTTAGACGATAAATCCAACAACTCAGATGTGGTAAAGAAGTCCTGCTTCTATTACGTCCTGAATGTATTTATTAAGCATTTAGTGTCAAACACTGTGCCAGCAGGCAGAGTATATTCTGTTCTTTCAGGAAGCTTAGAAATTAGGGGGGAATCAAGTCATTAGCACCTCCAATGACATGGGGCTCAATCAGGTTCTGCTTTGAATAAACTCTCCCATTATCTCTCTGTATATCAGATGCCTCTTCCTCCACTGGTTAGAAGATAGTAAAAACCCATTTTGCCAAGAATTCAGAGGAGATGCTTCTTGTAAAGTTTGTAAATGTGCTTGCAAGATAAGTCATGGATATGTCCAAAGTAAAGGGAAACCCACAAACCCACCTTGCCTGTCTTAGGTAAGTCCTCGGGGAGGACTCAGTTCTGGAGGAGCTGATGGATGGGGAGGACTTGGCTTTTAGGGAGAGACTTGGAGGGGGTGATAGGACTACAGCTAACTTTTGAATCAGGGTGGAGATTAGACTGGTCCATGGAGAGATGAGAAAGTGCAGATGGACACAGGGTATTGTAGGGGGCAGCCTGGATGCATCTGTGTGCACGCTAAGCCTGCCGCAGAGGAGGGGAGGGCAGAGTCTCAGCATGGACACAAAGTGTGGTTACAGGTGTGGGAATCCCAGAGGGCAGTAAAATGTTCTAAGCAGTGTCTTTCAAAGAGAAGAAGAGAGCATCAAAAGGATTTAAACAATTGATTAAGTGCAACGTTTCCCTATATTATTGCAACTTTCATCATTTCCTTCAAATTTCTTAGCAAAATATTGACTCTATATTAAATTTCAATGAAAATATCATGTATTAGAGCAGCAACCTTCAAACTTCACCGCGTGATAGAAATAGGCATTTTTGGAACATGTGGCTCTTCAGCTGCTCACCTAGAAATTTGGGTTCGATTGGTTTGATGTGGAGCCCACTCAATGTGGATATCAAGTTTCTTGCGGTTGGGAATGCCTGCAACAGAGAATGCCCGTGGAAATTTTATGATGGGCATTGCCAAAATTCAGTGCAAGCTTTCATAAGATCAAGAAAACGATTCTCTTTTCAAGCTAAGAAAGTTAGTCATCATTAACCTTAACGAAAGGTAATTTTGCTGTAAAGTTTCATACTGAAGCTGGCAGACATCACGCACAGGGACATGGGCTGGTGTGTTTGCAACAGGTGTTGCACATTTGTGTGACTTCTGCACAAACACGAAGGTCTGAGGACTGAGCTAGCTTGACCAGCCGAAGAGCAAGTGTGGCCACGGAGGCTGGTTTTGAGTCATAACTGGACCCAAACCATTTCAAAGCGTAAGTCCTTTTTCTCTTCTTCTCTAACGTAAAACTGGGCTGTATTTTTTCACATTTGGTAAGAAGTGTGCTTCCGATCTTCAACTCAAAGAGCCAAGCTATAGCCGGGAGCACATTTTTAGAACTGATTTATGGGCCCCAGAAGGCCACCTGAAGAAAGATCTCTCTGGTTTCTGATGTTCTATTTTTTTTTTTTCCTGAATTACTTTGTATCTGATTGAGATAGTTAAAGTTTTCAGCATGGGATTTTTGCATACAGATTGGGCACTGCTTTGAAACCTCTTCTCCAATGCATATTTCATGATTAGCATCCTCAAACCCCAAAATCTCTATGGAAAAAAGTATATTCTGTATCTTTGTGGTTTGTTTAATAAACTGGAGGTAGACAAATTAAAGCAGCTGCCCCTTAGTTTAATAAGAAATACTTTTAAAAATGACACTTGGGATAATTGAGAATGGCATTGGACAACAACAAAACTATAAAGGAGAAAAAGATTTCATCTTTAAATAAACATGGACTTTTTAATGAGAACATTTTAGAAAGAATGACTTTAAAAGCTGTCATGAAAAAAGTCAGCTCATTTTAGAGGACATGGTGGGCCAACAGCTTTTTTTCCTCTCGATGTCAGGGATTAAGAAAACAGACGTAAAGTGAGTTTAGATGCCACCAGAGATATGCCTTCAGCTTAATTTCTGATGGAGGCACCAAGTGCTGGTGGAGGATCCAAACACTGATGGAAGCACCAAGCCCTGATGGAAGAACATGGGTGTGAGGACTAATCTCCACAGGTCAGGAATGGAAGACTTTCTAGGGTTGAGACATGAAAGATCTTCTTTCAAACACAGATTTCCTATTTCCTTAATAGAAAACTCATCCTGGTCCAGTAAATTGGAGGATATCCAATCCCTGAGAACCGTCTCCCAAAGGACTTGTTGTCTACCTACATGTCTTCAAGGACATGCAGATGGAAAAATCCTGCTCCAGGTGTCCTCTTTCCATCTTCTGTCCTCTACGTGACATCACTAGCTCCTCTCTCCAGACCCATCCCCCTCACTTTACCATGTTAACTCCACCGCTAGTACTTGGACCCTCGTGAGGCTCCCAGATGCACGGTATCTTTTCTCCACTGCCAGTGTGGCTTCCGTTGTCATGGACCTCCTTCCATTCCTGGTCTCCTAAGCACTTTTCTCATAATTCTGCAAACCTGAGGAGATTCTCTTCACTGTAGACAGAATGACATTTCTAAATTTCAAGTTCAGTGTAACCCTTCTGTGCTTAAAACTCCCCAGGGTCCTTCCCCCAGGAGACAGGAGGCAGGTCTCCTGCTCATGGCTCACTGTGCCCTGCAGCATCTCCCCACTCAACTTTCTCTTTCAAGGTCATCTTTTTCTATACTGCACTTTCTGCATTAGCTGGTAGGTTCTTCAATTAACCGGTAGTTTCTTCAATTTCTTTGCTCTGTTTTGTGGTAAGATCTTCGCATATTCCTTTTTTGTTTCAGATAAGATTTGCCTTTCTTTTCCTCTGGGAAATACCTCCTTGTCCTTCAGAGGTCAACCCAAACACGGTGCCTCCAGGATGTCTTTTTCATTCGGGTTAGGCATCCCTTAGCAGCCTGTCTGCCGTTTCCATAACCAGCACGATCTGCACAGACTGTTCACTCTTGAGCTGAGAGATGCACATTCCTCCTACAACCTCATTGCGGCCAAGGTTCATTCAACAAGGGAGGGAAAGTCTACCCTCCCAGCCTCCCCTTTTCATGCCTTGCTGGTATGGAGCGAGGTGCCTGTCATGGAAGAATCTGAAGGAGGACCCCTGCAAATAGGTTAATTGCTCCTGTAGCTTTACTCTGTTACTATGTTTTGACTCACGCTGAGTGTACCTTCTCTGACTTTTTCCCTTTTGGAATCCCTAGGACATTGTGGGTTTGATTAAAAAGGTTTCTGGGATATATTTATGTGTGCATGCGTTTTCAGGTTCATACAGTGATTGATTGGTACGCAGATGTGGACCAAATATCAACTATCTTAAAAAGATTGGCTTATATATAGCAGTAGTTTTCATAATAGCCAACGTGAGAAGCAACCCAGGTGTCCATCAACAGATGGATGAACAGATGAGCAAGATGCAGTAGATGCATGGAGTGGAGTGTTATTCCGTCCCACAAAGGAGGGGCGTTCGGACACCTGCGACCTCTGGGAGATTTCTTATGGTTGAACCTTGAGGACATTATGCTGAGTGAAAAAACCCAGTAAGCAAAGGACAGATACTGATTTATTCCATTTATATGAGGCCCCTGGTTTAGTCAGATTCATAGAGACAGAAAGTGGAAGGTTGGTTGCTAGAGCTGAGGAATGAGGATTGGGAAGTTAGTGTTTAATGGTGCACGGTGTCAGGTTTGCAAGACGAAGAGGTGTGTGATGGGTGGTGGGGATGGTCGCACAACTCTCTGAACCTGCCTGATGCCCCTGAACTGGACCCTTAGAAATGGTTAAGAAGGGGCGCCTGGGTGGCTCAGTGGGTTAAAGCCTCTGCCTTCGGCTCAGGTCATGATCCCAGGGTCCTGGGATCGAGCCCCACATCGGGCTCTCTGCTCAGCATGGAGCCTGCTTCCCCCCCTCTCTCTGCCTGCCTCTCTGCCTACTTGTGATCTCTGTCTCTCTGTCAAATAACTAAATAAAATCTTTAAAAAAATTAAAAAAAAGAAATGGTTAAGAAGTAAATTTTATGGCATGCATATTTTTACTATAATAAACGAACAACCAAACCCTGATGTGAGCTCTTCTGGATCTGCCTGGCATATTCATTTGTGGCCAGGTCACAAGGAGCATCTCCACTGGAGGGGGAGAGGACCAGTTTTATGAGGAAGAGTGCAAATGCTCTGGCTTCCACAGGCCTTTTGCAACATACCCAATTATTGATTTGAGAGTTTGGTTATTGTTGGGAAGACTTTGCTTCAATTTACTGAACATTTAAAAAAATTATGTATTTATTTTAGGAAGAGAGAGAGAGAGTTCGAGAGCGAGCTAACACAGAAATGGGGAAAGAGGCAGAGGCAGAGGGAGAGAAAGAATCTTAAGCAGACTCCTTGGTGTGCACAGTAGGGCTTGATCTTACGACCCTGAGGTGATGACCTGGGACGAGACCAAGAGTTGGCCACTTAACTGACTGAGCCACCCAGGCATCCCTGTCTTTGGATAATTCTGAAAGGGGCATTGCTCTCAGTGTCTTCTAATCCAGTGTCAGGATATTTCTTACGGTAGGAGATAGGAGAAGTTAACATTTCTCAGAGCCTGAAGCTGCCTTTCCAGCTTGGGCAATAAACATGATGTGTGATTGCTTTCCCTCAACCCATCAGAACTCAGACATGTTGTCGCATCTCCAGAGCCCATAGCATTTTTGCATGAAGTTCTCTCTTCATTGACCTATCTCTGAACTCTGCTGTGAAAACAAACACGAATTCTGGGGAATCTAAAAATATGACAACATAAAACTAAGTCAGCAGTAAGATTGGATTTGAAGGATATATAATGCTGATATTCAAAAACTCGTTAGAAAAACCCCAGTTGTTAATGATGCTTTTCCAAAACTCGAGAACTTGTCTAAGGAAAACGTAAATTGAAGTAAGTTGAAAGGAACACATTTTATACCAGGAGTAATGGGATCACAGGTTGGGTTTAGGAGATGAGAGTGGAATTGAGTTATATTTTGTAAGGAAGCTGACAAAGGAGATACATTAGTGCTGAGAAGAAAGATAAAAATCAATAGATATTCCTCATGCAGCTTAACAATGAGGTCAGCCTGCGAGTACTAAGCAGGCAGAATGCAAATTCCATCCAATATGCTCCCGTGGGCTTCATTTTAAAGCAAACACAGAGTTGAACTATCTGAGGTATCATGTATTGATTGACATACCCAACTATTACAAAATAAAAATGTTGGTGACTTTAAGTGATAATATTGGGAGATTTTTAGTAAAAATACTTCTGAAAGAACAAAACATTAATTTCTAGAGATTTTCCATGGGCATCTTCTGTACGTAACTTTAATCTGTGGTGCCTTCGGATGCCTGCTCTCCGTGTTGACTGCCTTTAGAGCCCGTCCTCTGTAGGTGTGCCCTGCAGGTCCCGACGGGTCAGTCATCACCTTCTCCTCCAAAGCACTGCCTGGTATATCAGGACTATTTTATGACAATTTCAAGTGACTCCTTCAAGCAAGAGGCTCTTGGCTTGCAAAACTG
>ML105527.1:0-11080 GCA_003697995.1 Taxidea taxus jeffersonii | reverse complement strand
CCGGGTCACTGCAGAGGCCATTGGGAAGGTCAACGGGCAAAGCTCTTCCCACCCAGGCACCAGCCCATCCGAAGTTTGGCATCCCTTTTGAAACACTTATTTATTTATTTATTTTTAATTAAAATTTTATTTCTATGTGAGTGCCTGGGTGGCTTAGTCAGTTAAACATTTGACTCTCGGTTTTGGCTCAGGTTGTGATCTCAGGGTCCTGTGATCAAGCTCTGCACTGGGTTCCAGGCACAGCTGAGATTCTGCTTGAGAGTCTCTCTCTCCCTCTGCCCCTCCCCCTGCTCTCTCACTCTTTCTCCCTAAAATGAATGAATAAATCTTTAAAAAATAAAATTTTATTTCTATGAAAAAAACCTTAGAATCTCTTTCTTGTCAGTTTATTCAATACAATGATATTTCTAAGATGTGGAACACAAGGCAAATTTTAAAACATTGTTATTGCTAAGAACCATCTAGAACTGCCTTGGATTTTTCCTAGACAGAAAACTCTTCCTATGCTTAATGTTCATGTTTTTATTTGGTTTCCTAAACTCCTCAGTTTCTTCAAAATTCTTAAAATGGTCCCTACTTCCTGGGAGATCCTGCTTAACTGAGATTCAAGGACACATTTTCAGAACATGAGCAGTGTATTCTACGGAAACATTGTATCAGTAACTACTCATTTGTGATATTATGTCAACAATTTTTGTATTTTGCTCTCAGGATCTTCCTCAACATTTTTTATGAAATGGGAAGAACAATGTCACACGAAGATTAAAGATACACTTAAACCATCTTGAAAGCTGGTAGAGGCAGCAAAGCCACGACCAGTTGCCAATGTTGAGTACCTCATTTCTAGGTTTTGACATTATCTGAATGACTTAGCTAATATGACGTGTTTCAACCTGCCTTAGCCTCACTAATTACTTCAGGTCATTATGATCTCCCCACAATTCAGTCAGATTACTTAGTCTAGGAAGTCTTAACATGGATTTTCACTTGAAGGTTTTTTTTTTCTTTTTGTAATGATACAATTGAAATAATTACTTTTCTCCCCTGCCGTTTCAATGTTTCTACCATTCACTTTTTTTTAAGGGTTTCTTCTTTTTTAATATTGAAATTTTATTTTATTTTTTTTCAGTGTTCCAAGATTCATTGCTTTTCTTTTGAACTCCTTGAAAACACATAAGCTTTTTTTGTTTTATCTGCACATCACAATGATAAATGTATTTGTTAAGGGAGCTAGTGAGGATGCAAATTTAGATACCAAGGTAGGATCTGGGATTTTTTTAAATATAGCAATAGAAAGTGTAATATTGGGACACTCTGATGAGAGAGCAGCAAGAGTAATAGACTTTCACCTTGAGATTCAGCTGTGTCCATAGTCTATGTGTTTACATCTGTTGCAAAGTTGCCTTGTTTACGAACTGAAATGCCAGAGTGTCAGTGCGCTTGGTCAAGGGATCCCATCCCAGTGATTTACAGTGTCTTCCTCTTGTGAGAAATGGAGACATATAAAGAAAGTCAACACAGAGTCCTTGTCCTGAAGGGGTGACAGAATAATATTTGAACAAATAAGTACATTTGCACACTTACTTCAACATCGATGGCAATCAGGAAATGTCCCTTGAAGGGAAAAGAAAATGACATAAAATTACAAATAACACAGCTGAATGTTCTATATTTTATTTGAAGTCACGCAGACCACATGGAGGTTCAGGAGAGGTTACAATGTGAAGGTGCTATATCAGCCTTCATAAGGATCTGTGGACAGATGACCTTCACAACATTCACCTGAAGACAGTCACCTTCATGACAAATCCACAAAGAGGGACCTTCCTAAATTCATCCCAAACCTGTTGCAATGTCTTTGAAAATGGACTTCTTATGAAAGACTATGTATGATAATGCTATTTTATGCTACATTAAATTGCGATATTCCCCAAAGCAAAGTTTTCAAAATACTAAAGTGTCTCCTTCCTAGTCTTCTTAAACTATGAAGAAAGGCTTAAGTTCTAGGTTTATATGTTTTGGAAAACAACAAAAGTAAAAATTTCAAGTATTTTTATTTTCCTGGTGATTTAAAAGAAATATATGCATCATAGTTTGTGTGGGAAAACAGCATAAATATGGAGAAAAAAGCGCCTTCTGATAACTTGATAGAATATCTCAGTACCTTAAACTCTGTTTTCTTATTTTCAAGTGTACATTTATTTCATGTTTCCATTAGGTGGCATTACTGTGACAATATTGATGGAGGGAGCAAATCCTTCCTTTCATAGCAAATGTAGAATTTCTTTTGTAATTCTGACTTTATTTCACTAGCTTTTAAAAGCCTGTTATATGAGGGATTTCAGTCATTATACGGCTCGGGGTGCCACAGAAGTAGGTGTCAATCTTCACTCTGAGGCTCATGATCCAAAGGTCGAGAATCACAGAAGCAGTGGGAATGGACTGTACCAGGTCAGAGTTGCCCCCCAAAGTCGGAGGCAATCCAACTCTGCTCTGGAAAAGCATGAGGAAAGGCGGTGGACAGTAACTAGAGCTTCACTAGATCCTGGGGGAGGATGGAGAGCTTTGTTTTTGAGAATGGGCACTGGCCAATGTACCTGCTTTCCCACTGGAGGTTTGGTCTGCTGGTTGAGACCCGGTTAGTGAATGGACTGCAGGTCCCCCTGCACGGCCTTTGTTGGCCAGTCAAGATGGGATGCTCAGGGCAAGGTGAATGGTGTCTCTGGGGCCCGTGTGATTTCAGGACACATCCAGGCAGTGCTGGGAACCTCCCTCCCTCCAAAGTGTCTCGTCTGGCAAAAATGAAAGAACAGCAGGGGAAAGAGTTTGAGATGATTAGGAACACACCTTCACACAGAAGCACACGGTAACTGACTGCGCAGACCACGCATCCCGACACAGAGGTGTTCTCACCACACAAGCATGGCATGACTCTGTAGGTGGCAGGTGTGTTGATTAACTGGGTTGTGGCGACGATTTCATGTTGGACATGCATATTAAATCATCATCTTTTTGCACACATTAAGGAAACAAGCCAATATCATGATGTTAAACCTAAATATACGTATAAGTTTTGTCAACCAAACCTCAGTAATGTTGGAAATAATTTAAGAAAATAGTAGAGCATCAGCGTTGGCTTGTTGATGCCATGGAATATTGGAATATTGGTGAGAACATGATTAACATACTCTGTTATACGTGATTTTAGGTATAGAAAAAGCATTATTTCGGTGGTAGTTGTAAATGTATAAAAATGGCCAAATTAAAATAGGAACTTGGATTTCAGATCTTTATAAATACAACCTATAAAAACCTCAAATGGCTGAAATATATTTTTTGAGAATAGTTTCCATTTTTTTTTTTTTTAGTTTCCATTTTTGCACTTATGAAATGATTTTTGGTTAGATGTCTCTTGGACGCTTGTTTAAATTATCTTAAACATATGGTCAAATATATGCTTTATAATAGGAAACTTATTAAAATAGTTTGTGATAGTGCTCAGGTCTGGAAAAAATATAAAAAGAATAGAATTTATGTCTCTAGTAGATACAAATACTAGGAATAATCTCGCGTTCCTCCTTGCCACGGCCACCTGAAAGCTGAAGTATCATACATCCCGTATCTGATGCCCTCCGGAGGGCACTGATCTCTTCAGACCATGAGACCACAAGGATGCTCATCGTGGATAAGGTAATCTATGGCCGCCTCTGTGTTCATTCCTTCAGATCGTGTTGGGCATGAGATAGGGTTCCCCAAATCCCAGGGAACATATGCCGCGGTCATATGAACTCAGGGGACAAGTTAGGAATGGGTTAAATCAAAAAGCCCCATGTGGACGAGATCCGTTTTGGGCATTGTGTGTGACTTTCTCCACAGGCATAGAATGAGTGGGTTCTGAGTGTCTCTCGGAGAGGGGGTCAGCGCACGCCCAGCACGCTGGATGGGGACCTCGTTGTAACCTCAGCAGCCAGGGGACAGATGCAGTCTCTTCCCTCATGGGCACCTTCACAGCCTTGGGTTTGGGTCACACGATTCTGCACAGGACAGGGAAGGTCGTGTACAGCTCTAATAATGGTTTACTTTTCCAGTGATCTGTTCACAAATTTACCACCACACACATATTTTTGAGAAACGGAGGGTATACAGCTGGGCGGGGAGATGGAGTTTCCTTCTGGTTCACGTAGTAGATGAAAGGATACAGAAATGCAGAACCGGGCCCCCAGCTCTAGATGTGTTGACTTAGAATCCAGACCGCCACCACATCTCCAAGCATTCACAGCTGCATTGCAGTTTGAGAAGCCCCTCCTGGTGTACCTTGGCTGGGACAGTAAGTTCAGTCCTAATATTCACATAGAATCTGATGCTCATGTTTGCCCATTATCCGTGAGGCTTCCTTGATTCCGCACGACTGCTGGCCCCTGTGCCATCCAACCCGAGCTGGGAGAGGTGGAGGAAGGGCATGAGATGCGTTTGGATCGATCCATTTTATCACTTCCTTGGAAGCTCTTGAGACATGCTTGATGAGTGCAATGCTGGGCGTGTGTGGGATGCACTGGTGCGTGGGCTGTGTAGCACTCCCCCACCCCTCGAGTCTGGTGTCCTTAGTGCTGTTAATTGGCTCTGCAGAGAGGGAGAAGCCCAGCGGTTTCAGAGCGTGGGAAGCTACCCTAACCTCTTCATTAATGGTTGGAATAATGAGCTGTCTGGCATTTTATTAGCCCCTTTTCCAACAAATCAGATAAATACTTTTGTTGTGAATGCGTCTACAGAATGAGCTTTGGACTGAGCACTCAGAATCAGCCATTGCCCCCTACACAGTCATATTTCTGGAAGTCTTGAAAATATCTTTAATTAGAGAATTTAAATGAGAGCTTGTCATGGATTCTCTTTTCCTCTTCCCACCCTCATTCCTATTAGTGTGTGAAAAATGGAAACGATTCTCCAAAGTAGTGCAGGAGAAAATCTTGTACACGATATCTTCACGTTGGGAGGGGAAGAAGGGTCAGGGCGTGAGGGAGCAACCCATCTCTGTCACCACGAGGGCAGTCAGGCTTCTGGGGGGTGTGCTCAGCCTGTGGACACAAAGCCGCGTGGAAATTTATCTCCCTGCTCTGCTCAGCTCTCTGGCCCCCGTCCCTGCTCCGCGGGGCTCCAGCGACCCCTTTGCTGTCTTCAGTTGTGCGTCTCCGACTCTCCGCTTTGCTCTCCGCCCTCATCCCCTTCAACACCCTTCCTGTGGCCTCAGACTTGACATTACTGGAAACCCATGTAGCAGATGGTCTGACTGTCTCTCCTGGGCAGGTTAGAATGATAATCACGACAGCTAAGGGAGGATGGTGATCAAAGCATATAAACTCCAATGAATACAGCTTAGGAAGGGGGGGTCTCCCAAGCGGAGACAGGAGACCCCGTGTTCAGACTTCAGTCTCAAGCCTGCTTTCCTCCATTCCTACAACCTTGAGTCAGACAAACAAATCTCCCTCTGCAGCAGCATGACAGAAAGGAAGACCTCTGTGTGTTAATGATAACAATCTATCTGTTTGTTCTTTTTATTTTTCTTTAGATTTGGACCCAGGAAAAAAATATATATACACTAGACAAGGTGCTTCTGAAAGCAGAATAGATATTTTTCTCCGTGTCTTGTCACACACGTCTTCCCCAACCTCCCTACGTGGTCTAAACTTTCAACGCTTTGCACTCAGTCTGCAACAATATTGAAGACCCTGTTCTGTGTGCAAAGTCGTGTATCTTTAAAGTAAAGAAAATAAATAGTCTTTTGTGATGCCTTTTTGGATCTCAAAAGTGCCCATTATTTTGACTGTTTTGATGCCATTATTGGCTACACAATGCAAAAGCAACCTTCTAAACAAAATTCAGCTCCTGGAGATGTATTATTCCTTATTTTCACATGTCTCTTTGTTAGCTACATTATATCTGAGAGCAAATTCATCTTTTGGCCCTTTGTTCAAAGAGCGATAAAAAATGTCCTACTCTCAGGGATAATAATGGTAATTATTAGTTATGCAGAATTTTGCATCACCAAAGCCTTCACAGTCATCAATTAGCTAATTCAGACAACATCCCTAGGAGAGGACTACCTTGCTCCTCTCAATAATATTGTAACACTCGACCATTATGTGCTGAACTTTGACTCTGTTGTGAGAAGAACTGGTCTGATGGTTGAATTTAAATGCTAGTGTGATTTTCACCCATCCTTGTGGATGCTGCCATGAGCACATCTTTTTAAGATAAAATGCAAAGGTCTCAATTTCTCAGTGATTTTATATATTTCTGTGCCTCCACGGCCAAACGAATCTTATTTCTCCTGCATGAGTGCATAGTAGGTGCAACACATTTCACACGTGACCAGAGGTCCTACCAACATTTCTAGGGTGTCAGCTATGAGCCACAGTAGTAATACACAGCACAGACACAAATCCACGAGAATCTGTGAATGCAAGTCTGAGAAATGCAATCCTGCCCTCGAGAAATGCACACTTCTGTTCAGAGAGACAGACATTCAGACCAAATTTTCCATACAGCAGTTAACGAAACAGCAGGAACTTAGAGGAGCAGTTGGTAGATCATGACATTTTCATTACCTTGTTCTAAAAGCATTTATCACGGAGTGTCACATAACACCAAGAACTTGATAACTTTGCAGAAGTTAGGGGTGAGTGCTGTGAGCTAGGGATATAGAATAACCTACAGAGAGTGAACTCTTTCAACTAGATGGCTTCATTTTGTGTTCAACTCTGATAGCTGTTCTGACATAATGACCAATCATTCACTGTGTTGGGCTACCAGATACTTTTTGCTCTCTTAAAAGTAACCCTGTGTGTGTTAGAGTTTGAGGGAACCAATAAAATTATTTTTGTGTCCGCTGCATATAACAAGAGACATGCAGATATATTCCTAAAGGCACCGGGGTCTTTTGGTCTTGACAAGGAATGATTGCCATCAGCTGGCAATGCTGGGAATCGAACTGGGAAGATACGTCATAGGAGCACGGAGTACTAGACCGAGACATGATCTATTCTGGGATGCCTTGGGTTGCTTTATCCAGTTTGTTCATGGTGCAAGGAATGAATCAGGAGCTAAAGGGATTGGTAACTTATTCCAGACCACACAGGGACGCATTAGGAGAAAGAGGAATGAAGTCTGCACCTCTGGCCTTCTTGCACTTTTTCTCTCATCCCTGGACATTAACTCACTGTGTTTTATGTGTTCTGTAGGATTTAGAGGAAGAAGCTGGGAATTCAGAGTTAAACAAGCTTAGTTCGAAAGCTGGCTTTTCCAACTGTAGGATGAAATTGAAAAGAGAGTGTCGTGATTGCATTTTAGCTGATTTTCAAAAGCAGAGTTTGGTACACTAATCATAAGACAGCAGAAGTGACACATGCTAAGATAGTGTGAAACTACTTTCGTGCTCTCATCACCACTGTTTTGGGAGAACAGAGAATGGACAAGACTGGAGTTGAAGGGGCTAAAATTAGTATTTATTTGGAAAAAGTTATCCGTTTTCAATGAGGAAGACCCATCACCTCTACCAGATGGAGGACACTCCATCAGCATCTCCTAGAGATCGTCTTCCTTCTGACATCTGGGGAGTGCTTTGGCTTTGTGACTGGAGATGTTTTTGGCCCTAGCCAAGTAGTTCCTGAAGCAGAATGAGGAGGGGTGTACAGATAGGGAAGCAGCTGCCCTGCCATCTGCCATTAACAGTGGGACCAGGATGCAGTGCTGGATTCCCAGTGTCAAGTGCACCGTCTTGAAATATTCTCCCCCACAGAGCCTCCTACCTGGGGTAGGAGATGTGAGTACAAAGAGGCTGCAGGTGGATCATTGTATACAGCAGGTAAGAATGCAACACCAACCCCATGACCCCTCCACGTGACCTTCTTAGGAGGCCCTCAAAAGAACCCATGCCAGCACACCGTGGGAGAAAACCCCCAAACCGTAGTGCAAGTGTGTTAGTGAGACAAGACTTGTTCTTCCTAATGCTCTTTTCCGCTTGATGTGCCTTCCTCCAGTGAGTAAGCTGGAGAGGTAGAGCAAACACTTGGTGGGAAGATCTAAGGTTGGGCTGATTTGAGGGAGGTCAGACATTTTCGGTGGGATGAAAGATTGGAATTTAGAGATTATTTTGAACCAGATGCTTTACTGTTTGAGGGTACCCTGGGAAAGTATGAATTCTTCTCAAGGTTCCTTCCCTGAGGGAAGAAGAGAGAATCTCTACAGTAAGTCTGAAAGGAAATACTGAGAAAGACTGAGGTTGAGTTCTATTTCACCAAACTCAGCTGATATTAGTCACACAACTTGGCAAGTTATGAAAGACTTACCCTAATGTCTCTTTTTTCTTACATTTCATGTTGCGTGAGTTTCTACACACTACCCGACCCAATGCTTGCCCCCAGTGAGATATAAAAGTAAAATAAAGCCCTCTTGTACACCTCACCACTTACCATATATAACACAAAAGGGTTGGGAGAAATAGAGGGTAAGGTGTTCCACTTCAAGGATTTGGCTTCTTTAAGGAGATAAAACATACAGAAATATAAGTAGAAAAGTAACAAAGCAAGAATAAGGAAGGATGGGGATAAGAGCCAAACAAACAAACAAAAAGATTTGTCTACCCCTCATTTCAATGAGTTAAGAATTCTGGAGGGCACTCCTAGGACAGATAAATTCTGGATAAGAAACATTCTAAGAAATCGCTGGTTTTATGAGAAACAGGAGAGGTTTCAAAGGATTCCAACCTTGAGAGGGAGAGAGAATGTGGATCACTAGGTCTGGATGTATGGACCCATGCTGGGAATCTGAGAAGTGCTGGGCAGGAGAAGTGAAACGTCGTATGGTAAACGTGTGATCATGTCCAGATTCTAGGACTGCCCTATTTAGAGAAAAATAAAAACCAAGGGATTTCAAGGAACTTCTAAAGGATCTACTTTAACAAACAGAAAATGATTCTAGAAGTTCTGAGTGAGATTCAAGAAAAATAGCAAGTGGAGAGACCATCGTCTGTGGAAATCCAAGCTTTGTAAACTATAATATCAATCTTTTGACTAATTTATGGATTATGTTGAAAAAATTATGGATGGTGATAAAATAATATGTTGGACAGCAAAGCATCCAAGTAGGGAGGTCGACAAACTATGTTAAGGTGTTTTTAGATTCTTTTATTGTTAGAGTGGGGTTTTAGATGTTTTTAATTTTGTATTTACATTTTATCTTGGAAAGATTGCAAGGTAATCCTTTATAGAACAGAATTAGAATGAAATGAGTAGAAGTTGGACTAATCAAAGAAAGTTGGGCTAGTTATATTCATTTTATGCAAGATAGACTTTTAAGCCAAATGCCTCATTAGTTCAGACAGGAAGGGAAGGGAGTGTCTGAGTCACAGTCTGTAGTGTAGTCACGCTCTTTACAAAGGATGTAACATCTTCCAAGACAGAACAGGTAGAAAATGGAAGCTCATATTTTAAAAAATGGTCTTATGCAACTACAACTATCACATATCAGTATTAACTTCATTAGGTCAACGAGAATTCGTATACCCTGCTGTTAGGAGGATAACTTCTGTAACAACTCCGGGAAATAATTCGACTTTATGTTTTAAAGCTGCTATTGGAAATAGCCAAAATTATAGAAATATTCAAATGCCAATTAATGAGAGAATGGATAAATAAATTATTATGCACTCATAGAATATAGCAATGAAAAAAATCACCATTGTGCCATATTCATATTATAATAGTACTGAAACATAAGGTGGTGTGGTATATTCTGGTGCTAACTGTGTAACAACCATGCTTTCCATAAATCTTCCACTTTATTGGATATGTTATGACAATTTCAAAATAAACATGCCTTTTATATCCTTCCAAGTGGTACAGATGAATGTGCAAGGTTAAATACCTGAAAATGACTTTCTTTACACCAAATCCTATCTTCTCATCAACTTACGATGTAGAAATAATGTTTTAGTGCTATTTAAAAAAAAAAAAAAAGTTCGGTCTAAATGGGGTGATTTTATTTCTTCTTTTTTTAAAGATTTTACTTATTTATCTTTAAAGTAATTTCTACATGCAACATGGGGTTGGATTTCACAATTCCAAGATAAGAGTTTCATGCTTCCCCAGCAGAGCCAACTAAGTGCCCCTGGAGTGATTTTCTTAAGTAACACTTTTAGTTAGGATTCTCCAGAGAAACAGAACCAATAGGAGACAGATGATAGATAGATAGACAGACAGACAGAGTTGAGATTTATTATAGGAATTGGCTCATGTGATCGATTATAGGAGTGAAGAAACCCTAGCATGTGTGGGGCTAGAGAACCAGGAAGGCCAGTGGTGTGACTCAGTCCAAGTCTTGAAGGCTGAGAACCAGGGCAATGGAGGACAGGAGAAGATGGGAAGATCAGCACAAGCAGAGGGAACTCATCCTTCCTCTGCTTCTTCGTCCTAATCAGGCCCTTACGGGATTGGGAGAGGCGGTCTGTAGAGACCTGCTGGGTCTATGCATTCAAATGCCAATGTCTTCCGGAGATGCCCTCACTGAGTGCCCAGAAGTAACGTTTCCTGAGTTATTGGGGCCTTCCTTATCCAGGGGCCATGTGGACACATTAAGATTATCCACCATACACAGAACTTTATTGGAAAGAGAGTCTTACATTTGTAGACCAAATGAGGAAAAGTCCTTAAGAAAAATTATTATTATTAGTGAGTACCAAGGAAAACCAAATATCCAAATGTGTTAATTGTCCAGAAAATATTCTGTGCATCCTTCCTCTTAGCACTGGACCAAATGCCTGCTCCCGTCACTGGCTAGGGTAAAAGCACGTCCCCATGGACGTCCAGGCCTGTTGATCTTCCTCTGCTCGGTGTTGGAAGGTCTCCAGCAGTCTCTGGCACATGGCATCCTCTCCTCTTGCATGTTTCTTGCACATTCCATGCATCCTGTGATGAATTATAACCCCTTAGGGCTGAAGTTTTTGTTGACCAGTCCCTTCTTTACCTGGGATCCTGCCTGAGGCAGGAAGCAGTGTTTGGAGGTCAAGGTCATGGATTCTGTGTTCAGA
>ML105526.1:11996-32363 GCA_003697995.1 Taxidea taxus jeffersonii | reverse complement strand
TTTTCTTATTTTTTTTAAAGATACTCATTTGAGAGAAAGAGTGTGCACATGAGTGGGGAGGGACAGAGGGAGGGAGAAAGAACCTAAAGCAAACTCCACATGAGCGCAGAGCCCAATGCAGGGTTTAATCCCACAACCACAAGATCATGACCTGAGCCAAAACCAAGACTCTGATGCTCTACTGAGTGAGCCACCCAGGATCCTCACAAGTTAAAAAGTCTTTTCAACTTTCCCTCCATCATCAGCAATATTTGCAGTAGCCCAGCACTCCTCCAGTATTAGGAACTGCTCTCCTTTCCTTTTACACTAGGGCATGGTGAATCCAAGACACCAAACTTAACATTCTACTCTTGAACTTATCCAGGACTTCCACTTCCTCACTAAGAACTTTAACTTCCTCATCTTTTCATTTGTATCACCAGTTCCAATAGTTGAATTTCTTTGGGGGATCATCTTCTATAAAGTAATGAAGACTCTTGTAACTCCCAAGTCACAACCCAGAATGGTAAAAAAAAAAAAAAAAACCCAGGTAGCACTGAGCTAGGAGGTCAGCTGGACCCACTCACTAGCTAGGTGACTTGTTCTAGACACTGCAAGAAATAACCTTTTTAGAATAACAAATGATTTATCAAAGGCTTTGAAGGTCACTGGCAATCATCAAAACCACAAGGGGTAAATGTCAAGGAGTATGTGCGGATAAAAGTGGTCCACTTAGAGCCCTTTCACTTTTGAGCTGTTCCTTATCAAGGTATAAAGGGGTATTCTTTTTCTCAAAATCTTTTCTGATATTTCTTCAAGGTCTTTGAAAGCCTTCAAGTATCTTCTCTTCATAAGAACTCTCCTTTAAGATTACACCAGGATGGGATTTTTCAGCACTTCTCAGCCAAGTAGGTCTGTCCACAAAGGTCTGGAAACATGGACCGGTCACCCCCACAGTAAAATGAGATGAAGGTCCCCTGGTGTTCCTCAAAGGTAACATATGTGCCTGGGTCTTTAATTCACTTCTGAAGATTGGGGAGGGCAGGTAGGGAGGATGAAAGAGAGGAAGAAAGTATAATGATCTTTAAACAATAAATGTTTAAGGTACAACCCAAGAGTATCAAGAAATGTCAGATTTACAGAGATGCTCTGACCTATATCCCAGGACAGGTGCCTTCCTTTAACCTGGCGGAGGCACTCTCTGCCATTAGGGGAATTTCGGAGAAAATAAAATCAGAGACACACTATGCATGACTGGTAAACTCCTTTATGAAATTACTTCATATATCCTTTAGCATTCTAAAATAACATTCTGGGGGTGCCTGGGTGGCTCAGTGGGTTAAGCCTCTGCCTTCAGCTCAGGTCATGATCTCAGGGTCCTGGGATTGGGTCCCGCATCAGGCTCTCTGCTCGGCAGGGAGCCTGCTTTCCTTCCTCTCTCTGCCTGCCTCTCTGCCTACTTGTGATCTCTGTCAAATAAATAAATAAATTCTTTAAAAATAAATAAATAAAATAAAATAACATTCTGGTTCATAAATCCAGTTAACATACAATTACCAAAAAAATCACTTCACCAAGGTGAGCTCCGCAGTTTTCTGGTAATGGAATCGCTTTCCTACAATTAAACCTGTTTTTATGGGATGTTACGACAAACACAAAGCCAAGTGGGGAAGAATGTAAGCCTTAACCACATGGATCACCAGAAAAAAAGTTTAGAAAATGGTAAGGTTATACAGTCCCATCACTAAAACAAACACACTAGCCAAGTCCAAATTTTAGTATACCGGAAATGTTAGTGTTCTTATTCTGAATAAAATCAGCAGCGTAAGATTCACCAACCAAATGTGCAAGCCATTCCAAACATAACTTTATCAATTCTAAAATTCAGCCAAATTACATTAAAAAAAAATTGCTGGCTGACCCAAAAGAAAAACATACAAAGATCAGAAGACCAGGAATGGTCAGCAGACACGGGAAAAATACATATGGCAATAAAAGATCAAAAGATGTTCCACTTCACTGACAAATTAAAGAAAGCCTTGCATATGATGTGCCTGATGTGCCATTTTCACTTTTCACGTTAAAAAAAGTTGTACTGGGGGCGCCTGGGTGGCTCAGTGGGTTAGGGCCACTGCCTTCGGCTCAGGTCATGATCCCAGGATCATGGGATCGAGCCCCATATCGGGCTCTCTGCTCTGCGGACAGCCTGCTTCCTTCTCTCTCTTTCTGCCTCTCTGCCTACTTGTGATCTCTGTCTGTCAAATAAATAAATAAAATCTTAAAAAAAAAAAAAGTTGTAATGGTTGGCCAGAAGGCAGGGAAACAGGAAGTTACCGCATCAATGAGAATAGAAACTGTATCTTTTCACAGGACTAGCACTATCTATAAGAATTTTTAAATACACTTACTGTTTGCCCCACAATTCTTCTAGAAATTTACCCTACAATTTCACAAAGTGGCTAAAGATATATTCAACATGTTTACTACAGTATTAGTAGCAAACACTAGAAATCTAAAAGAGCCAACACCAGGGAACTAGCTAAATATTAAGGCAGGCATACCAAGTTCTAGGGCAAAATGACAAAAAAAGAATCCACACTTGGGGTGCCCAGGTGACTCAGTCAGTTGAGCATCCAACTCTTAATTTCAGTTCAGGTCATGATCTCGTGATCATGGGATTAAGCCCCAAGACAGGCTCCACACTCAGTGGGGTGCTGGCTTGAGATTCTCTCCCTTTCCCTCTGCCCCTGCTCACACTCTCTCTCTCAAATATAAATAAATCTTTTGGGGCACCTGGGTGGCTCAGATGGCAAAGCGTCTGCCTTCAGCTCAGGTCATGATCCCAGGGTCCTGGGATCGAGCCCCACATCGGGCTCCCTGCTCAGCAGGAAGCCTGCTTTCCCCCTCCCTCTGCCTGCCTCTCTACCTATTTGCGATCTCTCTCCCTGTCAAGTAAATAAATGAAATCTTAAAAAAAAAAAAAGTTTAAAATAAAATAAAATATAAATAAATCTTTAAAAAAAATCTACACTAAAAGATATCCTGAGTTACTGAACTTCAGCAACATAGATTTCTTCTAATAACCATATAAAAAAGGCAAGCTATCTCTAACTGGGGTAAAGGGACAGCACTATATGAATTAAGCTAATGATGCTTTTTTTTTTTTTTAAAGATTTTATCTATTTATTTGACAGAGATCACAAGTAGGCAGAGAGGCAGCGGGGGGGCCAGAGAGCCTGATGCGGGGCTCGATCCCAGGACCCTGGGATCATGACCCAAACCGAAGGCAGAGCGTTAACCCACTGAGCCACCCAGGCACCCCTAACAATGCTTTTCTACACAACACCATTTGATGGCAGAAAACAATGGAGAAATATCAACAAAATGCTTACAAAAAGAATACATGAACCCTGAGGATTACCATTTCAGGAGGACAACAGATAGGCATATTCAAACACGAAATAACTCAGGGAATATAGCAACTATAAACTCTTCTGAAAAAAATTATTAGGGATGCCTGGGTGGCACAGTCAGTTAATAAGCATCTGCCTTTGGGATCAAGCCCTGCAATGAGCTCCTTGCTCAGCAGGAGGCCTACTTCTCCCTCTGCCTGCTGTTCCCCCTGCTTGTGCTCCCCCTCTCTCCTTTCTGATAAATAAATAAATAAAATCTTCCCCCCAAATTATCAGCTAATCAATGTTGAATAGATTAAAAGGGTCAACAAAACGCTCAATCCCAAATGGTGGAACAATGTCCAAGGATCTGCAAGAGAGAATGCAAACCCAGAATTTTATACCTAGCCAAGATGTCCTTCAACCATAAAAGGCAGGCATTCCTGATTCACCAAATAAGTGATAATAAAATCTAGCCAGCAGGAAGATGAATTAAAGACTTCAAATATGAACCACAGTTACAAGAACCAATGGGGAACACCGAATCCTTTAAAATATAAAATGAGGGCACCTGGGTGGCTCAGTTAAAGCCTCTGCCTTCAGCTCAGGTCATGATCTCAGGGTCCTGGGATCGAGCCCCGAATTGGGCTCTCTGCTCAGCAGAGAGCCTGCTTCTCCCTTTCTCTCTGACTGCCTCTCTGCCTACTTGTGATCTCTCTCTCTGTCAAATAAATAAATACATAAAATCTTTAAAAAAATAAAATAAGATAAAATATAAAACGAAGGAGCACCTGGGTGGCCCAGTGGGTTAAAGCCTCTGCCTTCGACTCAGGTCATGATCCCAGGGTCCTGGGATTGAGCCCCGCATCGGGTTCTCTACTCAGCAAGAAGCCTGCTTTCCCCTCTCTCTCTGTCTGCCTCTCTGCCTACTTGTGATCTCTGTCAAGTAAATATATAAAATCTTTTAAAAAATAAAATAAAATATAAAATAAAGACTAAATACTGGTTATGCTTATGGAACCGACTATAAATGTTCTAAAAGACCCCGACAAAGTAAAATAACAACCAAGAATGAGAAGAGGGAAAAAGAAGGAGTCCAAATGTTCTTATTTTTCCTATTACTAAGTTCACTGATAATGCCTAGAACTGAAACATGGAATATATTTATTAAAAATGATTCCATCTTCTTGGAGCACTGAGCTGACTCAGTCAGTAGAAAACACAACTCTTGATCTTGGGGTCATGAGTTCAAGCCTCACATTGGGCATAAAGCTTACTTAATAATAAATAAATAAAATAAAAATGATGCCATCTTCTTAATAACTTTCATAATCTTTTCCCTTAACCTACGGGGATTTATCAAGAGCTAATGATTACGGAAGCAAAGATTCATTTGAAATTTGACAATTCCTTTTTCCATTTTAACTTGTTTTCTTTTTTTGCTATTAAATTCAACTGACCTCAAAGGCACTAGGCTTAGTGAAAAGAGTCCATCTCAAAAGGTTACATACTGACTACAGTTATACACCATTCTTAAAATGCCAAAACTATACACAGAGAAACAAGTGGATGCTAGGAGAGAGGGTGCGGGGCTAGAACACAGAGAGCATTAGGCTTGAGGGAGTTCTGTGCTGATGGGACCAACTGCTCTCTACCGTGACTGAGGTGGTGGTTACACGAATCAACACACGGACTAAACTGCACAGAATCATAATACAAGTGACTGTAGGTTAAAACAGGTGAAACTAAATGGGGTCTAGAGTCAATAACTGACACAGACCAACGTCAATTTCCTGGTTTTGACAACGGACACAGCTATTAAAGATGTCACCACTGGGTACTCGTAATACTCCTTTTGCAACTTTCTGTATTTCAAAAAGTATACACTTTGTTAAAAAATGCAAGTAATAGTAAATTCGTTTTTTGTTCACTTTAAAATGAACATGATCCCAAAAATCAGAATGATCACTTTTTAAAATGAAAGTATGTATTTCAGGACTCCAAAGTACATATTTTAGGACTCCATCTCATTTATCCAGATAGATACATACATACAAAAACATATGGATGTTTATATAAGGTTAATCATAGTTCAGGCTGGTAGGATTTGGGGTAACTTCTTTTTTTGCCAATGTTCTTGGCACCTTTTAATACTACTTTGTTTTTAATAAGCACATGTCAGTTTTGTAAAAAAATTATCCAGTTATTACTCTTTTCTAAATAAATAAAGACATCTTCCCAGGTCTGCTTATAAGCCAATTTAGAAACTAATGATTTTTTTTTTCCCCAGCTGCATTCAGTTCATAAAATACCTTTAGCTTTCCAGGGAGTCTGAGACCAGAGATCTTTTTCACGATGACGTTTGTATAAAACAGCCACAGGCTCTATGAGGTACCTGAGCTACTGCACCTGCTAGACCTAATGCGCTTCGCTGAACTCAACTGCAGAAAGTCAAGCCACCCTCCCTGCTGCTGACGTCCTGTAATGTGGTCCAGCTACCACCGTGCCCTCAACCATCATGCTTTTCCTATTCCTATCGCATTAGAGGATATGCAGATACCTAGCTTCTCTGTTATCAGCAAACTTCTACCATCCTGCCCTATTAGGAAGTCAGTTTTACAGGTTTTACAGTTAGAGGACTAGATGTACTATTTTTCCTAGGACAGTACACCCAGTTGGGCTACATTTCAAGTGAATATGCCTGTGTAAATGTGCACTGGCCTAAGGAGAAACCTACTCATACAGAAAAAACATGGGCTGTGGAGTTAGAACCTTGAGTCCGAATCCCATCTCTACCAACCTGCTGTGTAATTTTGGTCAAGTTACTTACATTGCCCTCCCTGACCCTCAGTGTCCTCATCTTCCCAAATGTACAACGGAGACAGGTAAGACCTACCTTGCCGGGCTGCCGTTAAACTGAATGAGGTACCATGCGCAGTGTACACGAGGGCCCCTCAACAATGACTAGCACCGAGTGTAATTATGAAACACGCAGACCTTCTGCTCCCTCTGACCCCCAGCTTCCTTCCTTTCCCATCAGCCTCCTGCACCTCCCTCACTTCTCTCCACACTGGGAGTTTCCTCAGTATCCACAACCCCTTCCCTCACCACACCCCACCCCCACTGTGCCCCAGCAGTTCTTCCAGAAGCAATTAGTGTCTGGAGCCTCCTCCTAAGTACACATCTACACAGCATTTCTTGTAACAACTTCCCCTGTTTGCCTGTCCAGGCTCCGCCCCCAGCCCCATAAACCACCGCCGCCGCCCTCCCCCCCCCCCCCCCCGCCCCTCCCCATCCCGTCTACTTGCCCAGAGGAAAAATGCCCTTATCAGAGCTTGCTGGCTGCATGGGTTTTGGAAAAAGACAGTGCTTATTATATTCATACTCTATTTCAATCTTACCACACTCTCCAAATACTGCCACTGTCATTTACTAGGGTTTAGGGCCCACCTTGACGTTCCCGGATTTTTTTTTCAACCCTGCCTCTTTTGACTGCCTCAGAATGTACAGAATGCTTAAGAGGCACTGGAAATGCAAGGCCTAAGACTCACCCTGATATGGACTCCTAAAGACAAAGAACTAATCCTCCCCACCCACAGGCTTGAAGTGAGACTAAAGGGAGACCAGAGGATTTGAAGAGTCTTATACTGTGCTCTTCAAACTTCTGAACTGTTTGATACTTACTAGAAGAATGTAGTCTTATAATTTCTATATAGCAATAACAAATACATCAAAATAATAAAAGCCAAAAGAAAAAACCTAACTACAATAAAAGATGGTAACTGTTAAACTACTAGCTGGAAGGCTTCAAAGAGATGGTGTTTAGGGTGACCTTGAAATGGTAGGGAAGGTCTCACCTGCAAAAAAGAAAAGGACAGCAGAGCAGAGGGAACAGCACTGAGCAAAGAGAAGTATGAAGTATACTCAGTGTTCTGGCAATGACAGGTGTTTTGTTGTGGCTAGAGAACAGGTACAATCTGGGAAGTCTTTAAAGGACATGCCAAATCAATCACCTTAAGCATTTAATAAATCATCTTCAATCTGTACTGAGAGGACTAGAAGTAAAACCGAAAAATCCAAGGCCCAAGTGCTTTCCATCATTCTGCAGTGATAAAAACTTGGTCTTTGGGGAGTCTAGGCAGCTCAGTAGGTTAAGCATCCGACTCCTGATTTTAGCTCAGGTTTATCTGAGCTCAGCTTTATCTGCCCATCTTCACGCTGGGCTTAAGATTCTCTCTCTCCTTCTCCCTACCCTCCCTCCCTCTCATTCAATTCTCTCTCAAAACAACAACAAAACAAACAAACTTGGTCTCTAACAAAGGGGGCCCTCTGCTCTGAATGATCTGTGATCAAAGTGCATACTCCCATCTGAGCTCCACAAGGTGGCTCGGGCAGGAATACAGACGATGAACTGCTTGCTAGGGGGAGAACCTGGAAGCTGTCAAGACAGTACGAGTGAAAAAGCAAGAGACGTGGCCTGACCAAAGTGGAGGGAATGGAAAGAAAGGCTGGGGTCAGAACACAAGTCAGGAGAGCATCCACAGGTCTACAAGAAGGGGACTAAAAGTGAAGAGGAAGTTAAAGATGACTCAGGTTTACCACTTGAGCGTCCGTGAATAAAGTCATGAACAGAAACAGGGCACAGGGGAGGAGGCACTAACCTGAGGGAAAGATGATGGATTTGGTTTTAGACATGTTTAGTCTGGTATCTACAGGACACGGGTGGACACCAATGGCAGGAAAGTAAGGCTGAGTCTCTGGGACACACAGGTCCTAACTGAAGCCATGAGAAAGACCAAGGGAGACTGAACCAAGGCAGTAATATCATGGGAGCCAAGAAAAAGTCCAGTGGTTGCCATGGGCCAAAAGGAAAAGTCAGCATAAGGACTAAAAAGAGGCCCTTTATATTGGCTTCAGCACACAGAAGTTAGAGGTGATCTGGAAAAGTGAAGACAGGTCAGTATACAATGGGCTGCAAAAAATGCAGGCCGAGAGCAGCAGCTACAAGCTCAGGAGCTCCCTCCCTCTTCACCCCAGCCTGTACTGTCACATCTGCCTTGACTTGGACACATTTACCGACAATCCACTTTTGTAACATCGTCGAGACCCTTGTCCTGCCCACCGCCAACCCCCTGGATCTCAACACAGCAGTAGCCGCCCATCTCCCCACAGAGCAAAGTCTCCTGTCATCTTCCTGTCAGTTTCTTTAACTGTCATCTCCATTCCCACAAAATCCAAATCAGCCATTAAGTAAGCCCCCACTATCCTCAGTCACCCGGTTAGAGGCTGCCAACCTCAGCTTGACCTTTCCCCTTTCCTTTACCCCTTGATTCTAGAATCAGTTTCTCAAGCAGTGAAAACTCTCTTCTTCAAGTCCTCCTAACCCTAATTCCACACCCAAGAACCGACCTCTGTCACGTCCAGACATGTAAGGTGTCATATCCGGTTGCCCACACCGATCTAACCCTGCATGGCAGATGGATTCCTTCTCCTTCACGGAAAACACAAAGCCAAACTCCTCAGAGTAGAATCGGAAGCCCTCCATGATCTAGCCATAAACCGCCTTTACGGCCTTACCAACTACTACTTGACGAAAACCACCACAGCCAAACCAGTCTATCCGATGGGATGAACGCTACACAGTTAGTTACAGCCTTCTCTTCTGAAATACCCTCTCTCTGCAAGTTCTGTTCATCACAGGGAGCCTCACCAACTCCCATGCTCTAAAGGCCCCATGAGCATCCAAGACCTCCACGGCATTCCCACCCCAGTGTAACTGTCTCCTATGCCAGAAACCGCTCCAGGCTCTTGGGACACATCAATGAACAAAGTGAAGATCCTAAGCTCTGGGGAGTCAATATTTTAGCAGGAGGAGGTAACAAAAAAAGACCTCATAAATATCGTTATGTATATAAAATGTTTAAAAATAGTAAATGCAGGGCGCCTGGGTGGCTCAGTTATTAAGCTGCTGCCTTTGGCTCAGGCCATGATCCCAGAGTCCTGGGATCGAGCCTCACATCAGGCTCTCTGCTCGGCGGGATGCCTGCTTCTCCCTCTTCCACTCCCCCTGCTTGTGTTCCCTCTCGATCTCTCTCTTTCAAATAAATAAATAAAGTCTTTAAAAAATAATAATAAATTTTAGGAGGGTGGCGGGAGCCTGCAGGCCTGTGGAGCTGGCAACCAGTTCTGAAGGGCGGCGTGCAGGGCGAGGATGTGATGACTTGGGTACTCAAAAAAGAAGTCCTGCGGGGTGAAGCAGTCTCTTCGAAGAACGGCGGAGGCCCTCAGGAATGCCACATAGCGTTAGTCCAGTGAGACATGGGCAGCCCTGGCAACACTGCCAGCACCAGACAAATCACATGAAAATCGGGCTATAGGGCCCTAATTGCAGTAACTAATTTGTGCCTGGGTTTTTTTTAATTTCACGGTTGGTTCTGGGGTACTACGTTTTGAGAACTTCTTTCTAACCAAATGGCCTGATCAGAGTCTGTTGTGAGGGGGTTTGGATGGCTCAGGTCATGATCCCTGGGATGGAGCCCCACATTGGGCTCACAGCTCAGCAGAGAGTCTGCTTCTCCCCCTGCCTGTGCTTTCTTAAATGAATAAATAAAATATTTTAAAAAAATAAAATAAAATAATTTAATAATAAATTTTAAAAAATAAAAATAGATGAGGCACCTGGGTGGCTCAGTTGTTAAGTGTCTGCCTTCAGCCAAGATCGTGATCCCTGGGTCCTGGGATCGAGCTCTGCATGGGGCTCCCTGCTCTGTGGGAAGCCTGCTTCTCGCTCTCCCACTGCCCCTGCTTGTGTTCCCTCTCTCGCTATTTCTCTCTGTCAAATAAATAAATAAAATCTTTTTTAAAAATAAATAAAATGGTAAATGCTACACGCCTGGCTGGCTCATTCAGTAGAGCACGCAATTCTAGGTCTCAAGATCATGGGTTCAAGCCCCACGTTGAACATCAAGCTTACTAGAAATAAATAAATAAGAAAGAAGGTCAATGCTACAAACAGAAGTATAAAGCAGGGTATGAAGGAGTGGGAGCAGAAGCTCCAGGGAGGACTTGAGAACCAACCACCGCTGTAGCGCCGGCAGGCGGAGGGACCATGACTGTGAGCTGGAGAGAATGGAAGGCCAGCGGTCAGGGAGCACTCTCCCCTGGAGTTCCACTGCAAAGGGGAACAAAGAAATGGGGCAGCAGCCGACCTGGGTAGGAGCGGTAAAGGTATATACCATGAGAAGACATGACATGTTTGTGTCCTGCGAGTACCCAGCCCCCGAGAAAGTCCTAGGCACTCAACAAACGTTAATGCCTTCACTTTCCCTTGACACCTGAGATTTTGTTACCTTACTGGCGCATACCTGATCTGTGCAACTACCTGCAAACTTTTCCTAACCCTTCAAGACTCAAACGTGCCTCCTGGGAGGGCCTCCCCGGCGCCTCTCCTCAGCGAGTCCCCCTCAGATGGGCTACCTTTGTACCCACGCATTCTTCCACTCTCAACATCACCACAGCCTCTTGCAATGGCTGGAATACAGTCCCATCTGCCTCACGAAAATGACTCCTAGAGGTCAGGCGCTACTAACCCCCATGGGGTCAAAGTGTAACAATGAGGAGCTCTCACTGTGCTCTGAGTCTTGAGACAGACTGCCTGGGTTTAAACCCCAACTTCATCACTCAGCTGCAGTGTGGAGTATCCAGAGTACCTAAGATTATAAGCTTGACATAGGAAATCAATCAATTATTTCACGAATGAATAAACTGAGGTATTAAAAAGCTCTATACATTACAGTCTGTGTTTTCGTTTACTTTACCAGTAAAGTAATTCCATCATTTGTACCAGGTCATGTCTAACTTTCTCAAAAGCTGTTAAAGTCATTTCTTGATTACCAAA
The DNA here is from genome assembly GCA_003697995.1 of Taxidea taxus jeffersonii. NCBI lineage: Eukaryota > Metazoa > Chordata > Mammalia > Carnivora > Mustelidae > Taxidea > Taxidea taxus. The sequence goes on along the minus strand of ML105526.1, from coordinate 21,095 downwards.
CCTGCCTCCCAACCTAGCTCTAATTATGTGACTGCCTACAGAACCTCTGAGGACCATGGACCCTTTCCCTAGCATCTCCCCACACCACCACGGCTTCTTCATACCTCCCACGCATGGGGGGACCATGGAACAACACTGATGAGCAAGTGGATGACACGCCACCTGAATGGCCGAATCTAAGGTCTGATTTTGCCTCCGTTATAGGGACCACTCACCACTGGTTACAGGAATGTCACGGAAGGGGACATTCAAACTTAAGTCTTTGTAACCAAAGCAATTTTCTAAGCAACTAGAGAAACACTAATTTAAGCAAGAACTCGGTTTTGCACACAATTTCCATAATAACCAACAGCTCACTCGGTATTAGGTAACAACTTTTCAGAGAAGTAGTGGGAACCTCTAAGATATTACATCACTTAGGAACTCATGGGAATTCAACAAAACCCAATAATTTAATCAAATGTACTTACAGTATAGTTGTTACAGTAATTGTGGACTACACTACAAATTTTTTTTTTCTTACGACTTTTATTTATTTAGTTGAGAGAGAGAACGAGCAGAGGGAAAGGGACAAGCAGACTCCCCACTGAGGAGGGAGACAGATGCAGGGCTCAGTCCCAGGACCCCAAGATCAGGACTCTAGCCACCATCTACCAAACAAAATATATCCGGATGGCGTTCCAACGATCTTCCATGATCTTCCGTGTGAGACCCGCGCATGTTCGAACGGACAGGCCCCAACTTACAATGGTTTGACTTCAGGAGGCTGCATATGCAGCTCACATTCAGTAGAAAGCATACTTGGAATTTAACTTTGGATCTATCCCCGGGCCAGTGATATGCAGTACGAAATTCTCTCGAGATGCTGGGCAGTGGCAGCCGGCTGCAGCTCGCAGTCACCCCACGGTCACCAGGGTCAACAACCAATACAGCTACAACCATTCTGTCCTTCGCCTTCAGCACAATTTTCAATAAGTGACATGAGATATTCAACACTCTAATATAAAATGGGCTTTGTGTTAGATGGTTCTGCCCAACAAGCCATCCCTTGTATGCTTACATATTCTAAACACATCGAAGGGAGGCTAGGCCAAGCTCTGATGTTCGGCAGGTCAGGTGCAGTAAATGCATTTTTGACTGACAGTATTTTCAGCTTACAAGGGGTATATCAGGACATAACCCCACTGTAAATGGAGGAAGATGTGTCCTGCCAAAAAGCACGGGCTTTGCAGTAGAGCACCTTGGTTCAGATGCCGTCTCCACCCAGGTATCCTACAGCTCCTCTGTCCTCAGCCCCTTTGGTAAAACTGGCAATAATGTAACCTAGCAGGGTGGTCTCGTTAACCAGACCAGACTGACTAACTACAAGAAAAATGATAGCTAGCTTACAGCAGATATGTAATAAACGGTGTTATCGTATTATACTATTTTCATCTCATCAGGATTGAAGTTTTACAAAGACATGAAAAAGGCTCAAACAGGGGCGCCTGGCTGGCTCAGTCAGTTAAGCTTCTGCCTTCGGCTCAGGTCAGGATCTCGGGGGTCCTGGGATGGAGCCCTGCACTGGGCTCCCTGCTCAGTGGGGAGTCTGCTTCTCCCTCTCCCTCCACCCCTCCCCCCTGCCTGTGCAGGTGCTCTTGCAGGATCCTCTCTCAAATAAATGAATAAAATCTCTTTTTAAAAAGGAGGGGGGAGGGACGCCTGGGTGGCTCAGTTGGTTAAGCGGCTGCCTTCGGCTCAGGTCATGATCCCAGGGTCGTGGGATCGAGTCCCACATCGGGCTCCTTGCTCCGCAGGGAGCCTGCTTCTCCCTCTGCCTCTGCCTGCCTCTCTGTCTGCCTGTGCTCACTCCCGCTCTCTCTGACAAATAAATAAATAAAATCTTTAAAAAAAAAAAAAAGAAAAGGAGGGGGGAGGCTCAAACATGGGTCAACTGTTACTCCTAAAAAGTAAAAATGTTAAGTAAGAAATAAAAAGGCAAAAAAGTTCCTGGAATAAAGCAAGAGATGTGATCCCAGGGGAAAAAGTTCCTCCTCTTGTAAGACACACCAGGCAACGGTTTCCTCGCATTCTGATGACAAGGCCTGCCCCACCCACACCCCTGACCCTTGGATACCTACAGGATATGAACCCCCGGTGTCAGTGATGAAGAAAGGATGTGATTAGAAGGTCCTAATCTTGTCACAGCCACTGTGGCCACCCCTTGCCTGCTTAAGTATGTGAGGTCTAGCTTACAAAGAACTTGACTCGAAACTTAACCCCAGAAAAAAATGTACATTGTAATCATGAAGTCAACTACTTTACAACAACTGCTCAGAAGTGGCCATTTTCATAATGTTCTGATTGCCAATTAAAATGAATTCCGGGGGCGCCTGGGTGGCTCAGTGGGTTAAAGCCTCTGCCTTCGGCTCAGGTCGTGCTCCCAGGGTCCTGGGATGGAGCCCCACATTGGGCTCTCTGCTCAGCGGGGAGCCTGCTTCCTCCTCTCTCTCTGCCTGCCTCTCTGCCTACTTGTGATCTCTGTCTGTCAATAAATAAACAAATAAATAAAACGAATTCTGAATGCAAGGGTGCTTGGCTAGCTTAGTCAAGAGCTGGTAAGATTCTGCCCAGGGGTCCTAAACCACCATTCCTGGCTCCCTGAGGGGAGGAGCTTATCTGCCCATTCATCAGACATTCCCTGGTGTCCAGTGGCAACTTAAAATTCAAGGAAAGATTTCTACATCCCTGTTCTAGGCAGCATTACTCAAAACAGCCAAAAGGTGGAAGGAACGCAGGTGTCCATCAACAGATGAATGGGTAAACAAAATGTGGTTTAAATAGTGTTTAAAATGAAGGAAATCTGACACATGCTACAACACCGGTGGACCTCCCGGACATCATGCTGAGTGAAGCCAGTCACAAAAGACCCAATACTGTATGATTCCGCTTCTGTGAGATACCTAGAGGAGTCAAATTCCCAGACACAGAAAACAGAGCGTGGTCGCAGGGGATGAGGAAGAAGGGAATGAAGTTATTGCTCCATGGATACGGTTTCAGTTTTACAAGATGAAAAAAGTTCTGGGGATGTGGGTATATACATTCACCACAATGTGAACGTACAGTGTGACCCTTGAACAACATGGCTTTGAACTACATGGGCCACTTATACACGGATTCTTTTTTCTCCAGTAAAAACAGCACAGCACTGTAAATGCATTTTCTCTTATGATTTTCTTAGTGATATTATTTTCTCTAGCTTACTTTGTTAAGAACACAGTATAGAATACATTTAACATACAAAATAAATATTAATCGACAGGTAACGTTATTAGTAAGGCTTCTGGTCAACAGGACACTAATAGTAAAGTTTTGGGGGAATCAAAATTATAGACGACTTTCCACATCATGGGGGGCGGCATCCATGACCCCCACGTTGTTCAAGGGTCAGCTGTACTTAATGCTACTGAACTGTAAAGCCTAAAAATGGTTAAAGTGGTACTTTTTATGGTCTATGTATTTTACAACGTAAAAAGAAAAACCAGAAAATTTACTGAAAGAATAAATGAAGAAAGGAATACTGAGTACTACCTTCATCGCTCACTCAGTGTTCTATCTCATACCTCCGGATTATTCATTAAGGAATTCCTACCACCATATTTTACAGATGAGAAAACAGGGCCTCTGAAAGCTTAACCTATCTGCCACTACACTACATACAGTATCTACCACACAGGGCTGCTCGGCATTCATGGTGTATTTTATCCCACTGGTTGTAAGCCCCGTGAAGACAAGGACCATGACTGAGGTCCTCTTTCTATGCCCAGAACCTAACACAACACCCACAGGCCCCTTGAATGTTTTAAAAACTCCCACTGGCCTGAATATCTACATCACAGATGTCATTATGTCCCTTTCTCTACTAAGTCCCTAACAGGAGTAAAATGGACAGCCTTAAGAACACTTCCTTCACTGGAGGTGCTCAAACAGCCTGAGCACTCAAGCGCTCCCCCACGGGCTTACTATGTACCAGGAGCTGGGGCAGATAAAGGTTCCCACAATTTCATCTTGGAGGGCACTGAATCCACTGCTGTGGAGAGATAAGCCTCAGGAACGATTATAACAAGACAAAGGCTGAATAAAGAGATGTAAGTACACAGATAGAAGGGAGTGCTGAGAGTGTCTCTGGGTCTGAAAAACGTGCAAAGGATCTTCAGAAGAGGTGGGTTGTGAGCTGGATCTGGAAGAATGAAGAGCTTTCCAGGCCCTACCAGGGGAAAAGGCCAGGGCATGAAGCAGAAACAACAGCATGCTGGGTGTCAAAAGAACACCCCCATTCTGACTTTGCTATTACCCAGATAGGCGACGTCTGCAAATCACAAACCCTGTCTCCTTCTATATAAACCCTCTGCAAGACCCCATCCAACCCTGTGTTACAGCTAACAGAAGCTCTGAAGTCAAAGGGCCAAGTTCAAATCGTGCCACTGTCACTTAAGAGTGACCTTGAGCTAGGTAACTAGCTGCTCAGTGCCTGAGTCTCCCCATTTCAGGAGACAGCTACTGAACTCGTTAAGTAACACGTGTCAATCACTCAGCACAGGCCCAGGCGCATAGCAAGCCCTCAAAATACAGGATAGCTCCAGTCAAATAGGCTACATCGTAAGGGAGGCAAACCCCAGATGCCAGGGTAGTGCCTGCTGCGCTTCCAGGTCCCTCCCAGTCCTGAGACATCCCTGGGGGGATGGGAGCCCCGAGCCTGAGCTGCAAAGCCTGCACGCATGTGTCACTGCTGGGCTCGGCACGCGCCTCTCCCCGCCCCGGGGAGAAGCGATGGCTCAGCAGTCCCGGGGCCCGCTTCCACCCCTCAGACCCGGCACTGGGGAGAGAAAGGAGCTCGGACCCCACTTACCATGCTGGCCGGGGGAGGGGCGGCTCAGGTGAGCTGGCTCTCGAGCTTCGGACACGTCCCGCTCGCACAGTTCAGGTCATGGTCCCGGCAGGCTCGGGAAGTCCCCCGCCCATGCAAAGACAACCGCTGCCCCACCCGGGCCCCGCGGGGACCCTCTAAAAAGAGCGCGGCCCCCCGGCTCGCCTCATCGGGGACCCCCTGAACAATTCATCTAGAACCACCCGCCCCTCCCCAAGGAAACTGAAAAAGCAGGAAATGGGGCTCGGAAGCCGGTGAGGAGGGCAGCGGCTCGGGGGGGCCCCCCGCCCGGGCCCGACCCCCGAGGGGAGGCTCCGGGCCCAGGCAGGGGCTCCCGGCCTCCGCGTTCAACAGCGGCTGCGGGCCCGGCCCCGAGGCTGAAGGGGCGGAGGCTGAAGGGGCCTCGGCAGCGCAGCCCGGGCGGCCGGCTCACGGAAGAGGCCCGGGGGCCCGCGCTGTCCTCGCCACCTCAGCCCACACGGCCGCCGCCACCGCCCCCCGGAGCATCCCTGCGCGCGCCCGCCCCGGAGCCACCCGCTCGCGCCGCGCGGCCGCCCCCGACCAACAGCCCCAACGCGCCGGAAGTGGCGAGCGCCCGGCGCGGCCCCACGGCGCGGCCGCCGGGCTGCGGCGCTGGAACCGGACCAATCCGGAATCGAGCGGGGAGGGGGGTTGGGGGGGCGGGGCGGGGCCGCACCTGACGGCTCCCTCCTGGCCCCGCCCCCGGCCCCGCCCCGCCCCGCGCCCGTCGCCCATCCACGCGGACCGGCGGCCATATTGGTAAAGGGCCTGGGTCTGCCATCTTAGTAAAGGGACGGTTTCCCTTTCGCTTCAGTAGCCCATTCATTCCGCACGTCTTTAGGGAGCGTCTTCTACGCGCCAGGCTCCGGGCCGAGAAGACCGTGGCCCACAGCCTCTGCCCTCGTGGAGCCTACAGTCCTTCAGTTCGCGCACGCTTTAGCACTGCTATGGCCCAGGCGCTAGGACTGGTGCAGTCAGCAAGCCTGCTGTAGACCCTGCACTCGAGGAGGCCAGAGGCAACGAGGGCAAATGAATAAATTAACCGTAAGGAAGGAGGAGTGAACGTTGTGAACGCAACAAACTAGCAGCGGGCTGAGATAGAAAATGCAAGGGAGGCATGGAAATGTAAACTGACACCCGAAGAATAAAGTCAATAATGGAAAGCATGATCGAAGCCAAAGGAGCAGTAAGAGGCGGCTGCCGGCTCAGTCGGTGGAGCGTGCTGATCTCAGGGTTCTCAGTTTGAGCCCTGCCTTGGGTGCAGAGATTACTTTAAAAAAAAAAAAAAAAAAAACTTAAAAAAAAAAAAGCTAAAGAACAGCAACAGCAGAGGTGCTGAGGGGGTAGCATGTGAGGCTTTCCCGTTCCTATCCTACAACACGCTTTACTTGTGAAAGTGCCGATTTTAAGGAACGAAGGCAGTAAAGAACCCCGACCCGTAGAGGTTGAGCCCTCGCGTATTCCCACTGCATAGACTAGACCAAATCTGTACGACCTGGTGGTTTTCTTTTTCCTTTCTTTCTTTCTTCCTTTCTTTTTTTTTCCCCCCCGGTGGTTTTCAAACCAGAGAACCAGAATCATTCATCCCACCCGCGTGTCTCAAAGATTCTCGCTCAGTAGGTCTGGGTGGGGCCTAATTTACATTTCTAAGTTCCCAGATGATGCTAATACTGGCGGGTCCTGGGACCGCCCTTGGAGAGCTGCTGGGGAACTCCTGACCCCCTAAAGAGCAACAGCTTTCATTTATTCTTTCATCAAATATTTATGGCAACCCACTAAGTGACATACACTTTTCTGAGGGTTCAGTGCTGAGAAAACATACCCATGTGTCCCTATGAAATAGACACGTTATTATAAAAGTAATATATGATAAGTCATCAGTTATAATTGTGATAAGGGTGTGAAAGAAAAATACAAACCACCATGAGAATTAATGGCCCAGGGATCTAGGTTAATCACCAGGGTAGGTATGGGGAGGAGGTCAGGAAATGACATTTATTTAAGCTGAGGCCTGAAAGATGCCTTGTGGTGTGCTAGGCAAAGAGAGGAGGCATAGACTATTCTAGGCAGTAGAAATGACATGTATTAGAGAATCCATACCCAAACGTAAATGGATGAATCAGAACCGAGATCTAGCAACTTGACCTTTCTTGGCTCGGCTTAGTGGGATGACCAAAGGCTATAGGACAAGACGGATTTGGAGTGGAATCCCAGCTCTTAGCACTCGCTGAAGAATGTTAAGCGCATGACTATCAAAGTCTTGGCTTCCTCACTGTGTAAATGGATGAAATAACAGAAACTCAAGTCAGACTCAATTAGAGGTATGCCTTTGACTCACATAATTCCCATAACTGGACATCTGGAAATAGGTCAGGTTCAGGGCACTAGAGTGTTTTGGTCCATAGAACATGCGTGCTCCTGAGTTCAAGTCCCATATTAGGCAGAGAGCTAGGAAGATAGGAAGGAAGGTAGGGAAAGGGAAGGGAGGAGAGAAGTCAGGTTCATGCTGGGAGTAATGGAGGCCCTGGGTCCATTCCTCTAGGATTTTCTTGGCTCTGCTCTCGTCAGCGGATCAGCCTTGTCCTCAAGATGACTGCCAGGAACAGCCAAGACCACAAGCATCCAATTTCACATCCAGCAAGAGACACCCCCTTATCTCACATCCTTTCTCATGGTAATAAAGTTTATCCTACTGGTCCTGGTTGACCCTACCCTTGTCCATCCCTGAGCTAGCCACCGTGAAGGAGGATGGAATTGATGTGATTGGCTTTGAGAACCCTCTCCTGGAGCTGATTTCAACTCTTTACCTGACACATAAGGCATGCAGTAAATCACAGCTATTTTTAATTTTTCTCCAGGGATTTTGTCCAAGTCAACTAAATAACACTTTGTTATTAATATTAATCTCAAGCCTGTCTACTCCGAAAAAAAAAGATTTAAGGCTGCTATTACTTTTTGTTGGCACTCCAGAGATGGCCCCCATCCATCTCCTCCGGCGCATTCCTACTCTCCTGCCTTGGTCCCATTCGTTCAGTTATTCATTCAACAAACATCTGGTGAGTATCAACATTATGCCAGGCCTTTTCCTAAAGACTGAAAATTCCAAAATGAGTAAGATTCAGGCAAATTGTTCAGTGCCTCATAGCAGAAAAAATTCCAACACAAAAAGGCACCATAATAGAGGTGTGTGCAAACCTAAGTCCGCAAGGGAGAGGGGAAGGAGCAACTCGCTATGGACAGAGAAGTGATTGGAAGGTTGAACAAAGACGGTAACATTTTCATTGGGTCTTGCTGGGTGAACAGAGGTTTGCCTGACTGCTACAGAGGCCCCACTTCCCTTCCCACTTCAAGGTCTCCCACGGCATCCAGACTGTTTCCATTGCAAGTGATGAGACTGTAGCTCTGGAATTTGGAACTGTCAGAGGGGAAGGGGGACTTTATTGTCTCATGTAAGAGAATCATCCAAAGATTTACATTGATTTCAGACATGGCTGCATGCAGAATCTGAAATGTCATCACAGAACTCCGTTTCTCTCCACTTCTTGGTTCTGATTCCTTGACCAGGGGTCCTTTATTCACACCGTCGCCCCTGGCATATCTAGCTTTATCTTCTCCCAGATGGAAGCCTGAAAGAGAAGAAAGTATGCCTCTCCTACAAGTATTCCAGGGAAATAATCCCCTTGGCTTTGATTGGATCATTCCTGAGACAATCACTGTGACCAGGGGAATGTGATGCGCTGATTGGCTGGACCTCAGTCGCATGATCTAACCCCAATTTCCAGAATAGCTCTTCCAATGGCTAAAAATCTCTCTGAGCCCCACCATAGCTCTGTGAAGCCATCAGAGCGTGAGGAATTCTCTCATTTTTCCTGCAAGGAATTGATTTCTCAAGAGGCAGAGGTGTTATCACTCAATATGGGTTTAATGAAAAAAGAAAGGATGAGCTTCTGGCACCCTCTGTAGGTGACAGGAACAGCCTCTCTTTAACATGATATTCCAGGCCTTTGAACCTCCCGCCATACTCCCTGGTTGAGTTTTTACTCTTTTTATGCAGCTGGATGGCCTTGAGCAGGTCACCTAAGCTCTCTGTACCTCAGTTTCCTCATCCATAAAATGGAAATAGTACTAGTACCCACCTCAGATACCTGTATTATTTGGCTTCTTTTTTTTTT
>ML105526.1:0-11896 GCA_003697995.1 Taxidea taxus jeffersonii | reverse complement strand
GCAAGTAGGCAGAGAGGCAGGCAGAGAGAGAGAGGAGAAAGCAGGCTCCCTGCAGAGCAGAGAGCATGATGCGGGGCTCGATCCCAGGACCCTGGGATCATGACCTGAGCCGAAGGCAGAGGCTTTAACCCAATGAGCCACCCAGGTGCCCTGAAATTTTTGTGTTTTTTTTTTGTTTGTTTTTAAGATTTTGTTTATTTGAAAGACAGAGATCCCAAGTAGGCAGAGAGGAAGGCAGAAGGGTTGGGGAGCAGGCTCCCCGCTGAGCAGAGAGCCTGATGCGGGGCTCGATCCCAGGACCCTGAGATCATGACCTCAGCCGAAGGCAGAGGCTTCAACCCACTGAGCCACCCAGGTGCCCCTATTATTTGGCTTCTATCAGGAAATTCTAGTTAGAATTTGAAGAATTGACAAGGGAATTATTTTTAAAGAAGTGTAAGAAACCCTACCAAAGAGCATACAGTAGCCCCAGTCTAGTAACAACAGGACTCTGAGTACCACTAGGCCTGAAGGGGCAAGAGGAGGAACAGTTGCCAGAACTTCTATAGAGAGAGTGGTGTGAGCAGAGCTTGGGGAAGCAGCCAGCCAAGGTGTTCCTGCAGGGAGGAAACCAGTGGAATAAATACCCCGACCTCACTCTCTTCCCACCCTCTATCTCCTGTTGAGGATCCCCATTGGACAAATCCATCCAGAAGCCAGAGAAGAAGGGAGTCTGGTGATGTAGCTGTTGGGGCCAACTTCCTGGACACAGAGAAAGGGGAAGGGGACTCCAGAGGTGCACATGGAGAGATCCAGCAGAACATTACTGTTACTGTGGCAAAGCACATGAAGTTTAGAACTGTGGCAGGTGGAAAAGATGTTCCATAAGGTTTAGACATTAATTACTGATTATTGTTTCCATCCGAGTTGCAGCCCACCTTCCCATCTCCTTTCCCTCCACAAGCCCACCGAGCTAGACTTCTCATGGCTCCTGCAAAGCAGCAGGCTCTTCCCTGTCTCTGAGCCTATGCTTATGTCATTCCATCATTTGGAATGTCCTTTTCTTGATCTATTCCTTTACATTCCTACTTACCCCAAAGACCCAATTCAAATGTCTCCTCCTGAGTGACCTCTTCCCATAAATAAATAGCAATTTACAAATATCCATTAGTATGAATAAAGGAGAAATCTTGTCTGAAGACTTACCTAGTTGGGACATCCACCAGAAATATCCAACAAGAATTATCTATGGGCAAGGCATGATGGGAGAGAGACTTCTAATGTTCAGCAGCATCGGCCTCGGCTCTCTTCCAAGTTCTAGGAAGGTTTATACTTCCCTACTTCTTGCAGCTTAATAGGACAATGGCAACTGGGTGGAAGTGACTGTGTCACTTCTGAGCCAGAGCATTTCCTTGCCTGTCCAAGTCCCTCTGATTCTGCTTTCCCCTGCCACAGAGACCGATGGCATCATGTTGAGACTGATGGGGAACCATGATATGGATAGAGTGACTACATGGAGCAGAATGGTGCCCTCAACCATACCAGGCCAGCAGAAAGAGCAAGAAACAAACTTTTGTTTTGAGGGACTGGGACTTAGGGGTGCTTGGTTTCTGTAGCACAACCTGACCTATCTTGACTAGCACACAAGACTATGTGTGGTGGGTAGTCTACAAAGAAGGGCCCCCATTGAACCATGTCTGTCAGAATTCCCATCTTTGTACAGTCCCTTGACTTTGACTCTGGGTTGGCCCTTTGAATTCACTTGTGACCAATAAAATGGAATGGAATTGAACATGACTTCCAAAGTCAGGTCTTAAAAAGCTGTATGGTTTTTGCTTGATTTCTTAGGGTATTTCCTTTGGGACAAGCCAGCTAGCATGTCAGAAGTCTGATTACCTGAGAACCCCAAGCTGTGAGAAAGTTCTAACCAGATGTGTGGAAAGACCATGTGAAAAGAGAGAGTATTGCCTGACCAGCTCCATCCATCACAGTTGGCTCAGCTGAGGCACCAGCCATGGGAGGGAAGAGACCATCTTGGACTGTGGAGCCCAGTCATGACTTGAGAAGACTCCAGCTGCCAGCACTTCTCTGACTACAACTATATAGGAGGCCCAAACAAGGACCACTCAGCTAGGCCCCATCAATGTGCAGGACTACAAGGGATAACAATGAATGGTTATTTTAAGTCATTACATTTGGGGATAAAACAACTCACAGGGAGCCATCACAGCTCCTTTCTTGGAGCCCTGTGAAAAATCAGTTGCCTATAGCTCCAATAAACCACTGGGCAACCCCCTAATATAACACCTGGCCTATCTCTGTTGACTGGGTCCTTAAAGGACAGGAGGTACCTCAGGTTCACATTAATGCAAGGTCACCCCTCTTCTAACCTCAAAACACACCCAGGTCTCCCAGCTTCAGTGAGCCCCAGGTGACCTTCTGGATAGAGACCTTCCAGCTTGAGGCCAACTCATCACCTTCACTGTGAGCTAGTTGCTGAAATGGATTTCTGTTGGGTTGGGAAACTTCAGAAGAAATGACAGAGAAGTCTGTGGATGTTGCAATACCTCAATTCTGAACAATGTGTGTAATAGTTATTTTTATATAAATTATTTCCTGAACAAGATCTAAATTTAGGGAATCCAGTGTGTTATGGAACAATAATTACTTTTTTAATGGCACACAAGAATGGGGAGGATAATAAAATATCACAAATGGATCCAAAAATATGGTGCTGACAAAAGAGAAGATGGGCCCTGGTCTGTGGACCAATGCATACAAATTGAGTACAAAATATATCTATTTTATATGCAGATTAGAACTAATAAAAAATGTAAAAGGCAGAAAATTAGAAGGAGAGCTTGATATGAAGCAGATGACAAATGAGGAAACAAACTAAGGCTGTAATGAAGGAAGATAGAAAAAGACTCATTATGTGATGACTGTATGCTTTGTCAAAGTCTTCAATACAGGTGTGACCCAAGTGTCAGCTGTTCCTTTGTCCTCTGGCTCCTGTGTGCTTTGGTTTTGTCCAACTTCAACCCAGATACAAACTTCTGAACATCTTTATGTTTCCCATAACAATCCACTCATACCAAAGCAGTGTTTCCAGTGGGGGTGCGACTGGCCTTGTACGAGAGACATCTCACCAGGTAACACGATCCTGGTCACCAAGTCGGTAAGGACCATGCGCCCAACCCCCAGCAGTCACTACGACAAATAAAACCAAGACCACGTGTTTCCAGTGTTCCTGGAGGCAGTATCCCCCTCAACAGAGAAACTCTGCACCAGAACAATAGGGACCAATATTTACTGAAGATTTCATAAGGACACAGAAGAAAGGACTTACATCGCACATTCCGTAGTGAACAATCTAAACCCTTCATTCTCATTTTCTGTGATTTTCTGTAATTGCTCATCTGCCAGACTGCTACTAGATTATTTTTGCCTTAGCTCCTTACCCCTCATAATGCCTGGCTGTCTCCTTTATCTTTCTTCCCTCCAGAATTTCATTCCAAATCTCAAGTTTCTCTCCTATGATGCAGAGAGGCACATCAACATTGCCCGTGATGCTACCCCATTTTGTATATTCACACTCATCATGGGCAGTGCAAAGGGCCCTCTCATTAATAGAACCCACCATCAACAGAAGGTGGTAGACCCACCATTGCTGGTTACCCAAGTAACCACACCCAAGTGCTGGATCTACTGTGTTTGCTCTGGAGCATTCCGATATACAAAGTTGTCTCCATTGTGTGATACAAGAAGGATATAATGATGCGGGGATATCTGGTTTGGTTTGGTTTTCATGTCCCTTCTGATAACTCCAGTTTTGCTACGAAGGACCACCTTTCCTTTATACTCAGTTTTTGAAGTTTTTGGGTGGGGCTGACCCCACTCCTTGGTGTCAGGGGTAAGCATGTGACCCAAGATAATGTGGTTTCTGTTCATCTATTAACAAAACCAATGCCACAAAAGCCAATCTTATGCATACACATAAATGCACAGGTGTATCTAAAGGAGAAATTCACAAAAGTAGAATTACTAAGTCAAAGGGTAAATGCCTTTGTGATCTGATGGATTTTTCTGAGTCGCCCTCTATAGGAGTTGTCTACTCTTACCAGGCATAAGGACTGTATCTATTTCTACACAGACTGGCCAATAGGATATACTGTCAATCTTCTGGATTTTTGCCCATCTGAGAGTTGACAGCACAATTTTCTTTCCCTCTCTCTCTCTCTTTCTTTCTTTTTGAAGATTTTATTTACTTATTTATTTATTTGAGAGAGAGAGCAGAAGCAGGGGGCGAGGCAGAGGAAAAGGGAGAGGGACAAGCATACTCCCCACTGACTGGGGCAGGGGGTACCCAACGCCAAGGTTCAATCCCAGGACCCAGAGATTATGACCTGAGCCAAAGACAGATGTTTAACCAACTGAGCCACCCAAGTGCCCCGACATCACGATTTATTTTTGTGAACTGTCTGTTTTTGTACTTTGCCCCTTTTTGTTCTTGAGTTGTTGGGTTCTTTGGCCACATTTCTAGGAGTTCCTTATGCAATAGGGAGATTAACCCTTTGTGGTATTGACTTGCAAATATTTTTCCCAGATTTTTGTCTTTTGATTTTGCTTATGGTTTTGCTTTTCAATGAAGAAGTTCTGATTTTTTTTATAGTTGAATGAATCGATTTTTAATGGCTTCTGATTTTTGAGTCACACTTAATAAGGATGATTCCATGCCAACGTTTAAAGGAATTTACGCACACTCTCTTCCAGTACTTTTATACCTTAATAAAAAAAAACAGGTTAGTCTTTGATCTACATAGAATTTACTTAGGTGTATGGCATGAGGTATGAATCCAATCTGTTGTTTGAGCTAGGAGAAGCCAAACCCAAACCAGGCACAGAGTAAGGTGATTGAGTTCCCAGAAAGACACCAGACCTATTGTCAGAAGCTGATGCATAAAACAAAAGAAGTGCCCACAACTGGCCAGGACAGCCAGGGCAGCACCACATTCCAGGAAGGTGACAGCAAGAAGACAGCAAACCCAGGGTCCTCATCAGCACGAGGATACAAGGAGATCAGGAGAAGGACCTGGGTAGCTGCTTCTGTGCTCCAGACGAAGTCTAGGAAAAAAAAAAAAAAATCATTGTTCTTCTGCATCATTCAAAAGCATTTTAAAGTTTCCTTCATACAGATTTTTTTTTTAAGTAATCTCTACGCCCAGTGTGGGGATTGAACACATGACTCCGAGATCTACTGTGGCATGCTCTTCCGACTGAGCCAGCTGGGTGTCTCTCCTTCATATAGATTTTATGCATTTCTTACTAAGTTTGTTTTTGGGTCTTTTACCTTTTGTGTTGCTGTTGTGGAACGAGGTCACCACTTCCATTATCCCTTCTAAGTGGTGGTTGTTAGTAAAAATAGGGAAGCTATTGATTTCCTTCCTTAAATTTTGGACCCAGCCAACTGAGTATTTTTATTGTTTTGTTTTGCTTTATTTTCCCAGCAGATTCGCTTAGGTTTTCCAGGTATGAAACTGTATCATTTAAGGGGCGCCGTCTGGCTCAGTTGGTAGAGCATGCAACTCTTGATCTTGGGGTCGTGAGTTCAAGCCCCATGTTGGGTGTAGAGATTATTTAAAAAAAAATATGGGGGCTTCTGGGTGGCTCAGTGGGTTAAGCCTCTGCCTTTGCCTCAGATCATGGTCCCAGGTCCCAGGGTCCTGGGACGGAGCCCGCATCAGGCTCTCTGCTCAGCAGGGAGCCTACTTCCTCCTCTCTCTGTCTGTCTCTCTGCCTACTTGTGATCTCTGTCTGTCAAATAAATAAATAAAATCTTTTTTAAAAAATTCTGTATGAAGGAAACCTCCCTTCATCCATTTCTTAGAGATGACTGAAAATCAAGGGGGAGGGGTGTTTTCGCTGATTCCAAGTCATGAATATTCAGTGAGGAGAAAAAAAAGAGAAATTCACATCTCCTGTGGTACCTCCTAGCCTTTATGCAGGCTCACTCCTTTTCCATGCCCTCTCCCTTTATGTAGTAAATTTCTTTATTTCTTTTTGTTTTTTTAAGATTTTATTTATTTATTTTAGAGAGCGTGAGCAAGAGAAAGAGAGAGAGAGCACAAGCAGGGGGAGAGGGAGAAACGGGCTCCCTGCTGAGCAGGGAGTCCAATGTGGGGCTTGATCCTAGGACACCAATATCACGACCTGAGCCAAAGGTAGATGCTTAATGGTTGAACCACCCAGGCACCCCTACATAGTAGATTCCTATCAAACTTCCAGATCAAATATCACTTCCTCTGGAAAGCTCTCCTTAACCTCTCTACCAGGATCTGGGTGGCCTGTACTTGTCCATCATGGAGGTCACCCCAGTCATTGTGCTGCTCCATCTGTGTGCTGAGCCCTGAGCTGTGTGGGGAAAATGAAATTGATCAGAGCCAGCCTTTGGCCTGGAGGAGCTGACATCAAAAGAGAAAAGTTGAAGAATAGCCAAGTTTGCCAAGATTTATTTTTTTAAAGATTTTATTTATTTATTTGACAGAGATTACAAGTAGACAGAGAGGCAGGCAGAGAGAGGAAGGGAAGCAGGCTCCCCGCCGAGCAGAGAGCCCGATGCGGGGCTCGATCCCAGGACCCTGGAATCATGACCTGAGCCGAAGGCAGAGGCTTTAACCCACTGAGCCACCCAGGCACCCCAAGTTTGCCAAGATTTAAAGACCATCTCAGGACACCAATGGAATGAAATGGCACACACTTCCATGCCAAAAGAGATTCACTCTGGGATGAACCCAGTGGTCTGGGAAATCTTCAAAGAAAAGGCAGAGCTCAAACATCAAGAGAAGCTATGTGCACACAAATTCTCCCAGGGACATTTTGGATTCAGACTCTGATCAAACAGCATGCTGCACTGGATTCAACAGCAAGCAATTTGGACTTTCGGTTCAGCCTAAATGCTCACCTGCCACACTATTTGTCATGGGCTGAAATTCTCAAAATTATTTTAGCTTGTATGAGAGAAAAGCAATTCAAATTGGCTCTAACAAAACAGGTATATATTCTGATTCATATATAATATTAAAAGTCTGGGTATAGGTGGCCTTCAGGCATAGTTTGATCCAGGGACTCCTACCAAGTCCTTGGAACTTGATCTTGCTGTCTTTTAGTTGATCCTTTGCTCTTGGCCAAGCTCTCCCCTAGTGTTGGACCCTGGCTGTACCAGACTTACCCTCTCAGGAATAAGTCTAAAGGAAAGAACGGTTTTCTTCCTGAATTGTTCTGGAAAGGATCCTACGACTTAATCTAGATTAGCTTTAGTAGAGCCATCACTTTTGAGCAGGATGGAATTTTTTTTTTAATTTTATTTATTTATTTATTTATTTATTTATTTATTTATTATTTGTCAGAGAGAAAGAGAGAGTGAGAGCAAGCACAGGCAGAAAGAGAGGCAGGCAGAGGCAGAGGGAGAAGCAGGCTCCCTGCTGAGCAAGGAGCCCGATGTGGGACTGGATCCCAGGACGCTGATCATGACCTGAGCCAAAGGCAGCTGCTTAACCAACTGAGCCACCCAGGCATCCCGAGCAGGATGGAATTTAATTTGAAGTCCTGGATGATACTTACCTGTACTCTGTCACTCCTTTATTTCCAGATCTTGGTAACCCCCGGTGAGGAAGGATAGAGAAGGGAGAGACTAGCAAAGGGACTTTTCCCCGCATAAAGGGAGACCTTAGCCTGGCACCTCCTCTTGGAACAGGAACCTGCCCAATGTATCATGACACATGTTGTAGAAACCTTTAGTAGACAGGTCTGGATTTTCTTTAAACATTCAGTGAATCAAGGCTTCTGCTGGACAAAAGGGAGCCAAAAAGATGTGATAGGTCCCAAGGTTGACAATAGTTGGTGAGCCATCCCCATCCTCCAGCCTGCTTGAAGGAGCAAGGTGTTCTGTTCAGTACCCCTGAGCAGCGTTCTCTTATCCACATGACTCACTTTGACAAACAGAGCCTGGCATGGGAACCACTGGGACAGAACTGGTGGCTGAGCCTGGGCTGAGCAGGCTGGAACGTGGTTAGGAACAGTCTTGCATCCACATGGCCCAGAATTCAAGAGGCTGCCACTGTTTAGGCAGCATATGTGACAATAAACAAAAACCCATTTGTGCTCATTTATTTTTTTTAAGATTTTATTTATTTATTTAACATACAGAGAGAGAGAGAGAGAGAGAGTGAGAGATCACAAGTAGGCAGAGAGGCAGGCAGAGAGAGGGGGAAGCAGGCTCCCTGCTGAGCAGGGAGCCCGATGTGGGGCTCAATCCCAGAACCCTGAGATTATGACCTGAGCCGAAGGCAGAGGCTTTAACCCACTGAGCCACCCAGGTGCCCCTGTGCTCATTTAAATACAGTGATAGCGGGATGCCTGGGTGGCTCAGTGGGTTAAGCGGCTGCCTTCGGCTCAGGTTATGATCCCAGCATCCTGGGATCGAGTCCCGCATCGGGCCCCTTGCTCGGCGGGGAACCTGCTTCTTCCTCTGCCTCTCCCTGCCTCTCTGTCTGCCTGTGCTCGCTCTCTCTCTCTAACAAATAAATAAATAAAATCTTTAAAAAATAAATAAATAAATACAGTGATAGCATATACATCAGGAATGCTTCAGTAACAAGTAACAAAGACTTAAAAATGAGGACTTTTTTTTTTTTGCCTAATAGTAAATACTATGACACTATGTAGACTCAGCTGCTCAGTGGTGTTATGGTGTCTCTATGATTCTCTTAGCCTTGCCCTCATGGTGGCAAGATGGCTGCTGCAGCACCAGACATTGTGTCCACATTCTAAGTAAGAAGAAGAGGGAAAGAATGTGCCAGCCACACTGGCCCCTGCCTTTTTTGGATAAGGAAAAGCCTTCCTATAGACATTGAGCAGCCTTCTGCTCCCGTCTTATTGATCAGAACAGAGAAAGACAGCTTCCTTTTTTTTTTAAATTTTTTAAAGATTTTATTTATTTATTTATTAGAGAGAGAGAGAGAGAGCGCACGCACAAGCTCAGGCAGACACAGTGGCAGGCAGAGGGAGGAGCAGGCTCCCTGCTGAGCAAGGAGCCCGATGTGGGACTCGATCCCAGGATCTCCGGGATCATGACATGAGCCGAAGGCAGCTGCTTAACCAACTGAGCCACCCAGGTATCCCGAAAAACAGCTTCCTTAAGCAGCAAGAGCTGCTAGGAAAGGAGACAGTCTAGGTTACTAGACTACAGTGATTGTAGAAAGAGTGAGGAATACCAAATAGTGTCAACCACAGGAAAGTTTATTATAAATATGGTGGCATAATGTTTTGGGGACATCAACTCCTATTCTTTTAAATTTCCTGATATATTTTTTTTCTTCCCTGCCATCCAGCTAAAAGTTGTGCTTGTCCCCTCATGAGAAGAATGTGAAAAAGTGAAAAACAGAAAAAAGCTATGAGTCTGGCTTTTGTGTCTCAATACTTTAAGTCCTTATCGGAGAAACATAAAAGCCAAAACTAAGGCTTTCCACCTTCAGATCAGGAATATTTCCCTGGGGTTTAAGGGAAAAGGGAAAGAGGAGATGTAGTGAAAAAAGAAAGAGTTTGGAAAGCCTCTGAAGGCCAGACCCTGAGCCCTCCTTCTTGTGGGGGAGGCAGCAAGACTCCAAAGAAAGGTTTGAGAAACCCAAGAGTGGATGGAAAAAATGCTTCCCAGAGTACCTTGGTTCCCAGCGGGCATGAGAGCAGCAGAATGATCCTTGAGCCTTGGCGACAGTCCAGGAGAGGCCAAAGCAGTTGCGCAGCAGAAACTGAGTGGCCTGTGTAAGCTGGTGGCCAAGAATGGATGGCTAAGAACGGATGTCTTGGGCACACCTGCATGGACTTCAGGACCGACACTGCCCGCCATAGCCAGGCATTTCAGAAGCCACCCAGGAATTAGACACATTCACACAGAAAGGTGCAGGTGCCATCTTGGCTTGCAACAGACATGGCGGTGAATTATGAAAAACGTATCATTGAGTAGGTGGACTGAGGGGATAGTCCATGACAGAGATGGCTGGTAGCCTCCCCCAGCATCTGTCCTCCCCTTGTCCCCCAGGAATGAACCCTTACTTTTAGCTGAACACATTTCCCAGACTCCCTTGCAGCGAGGTATGATCGTGTGACCACGTGGTGGCCAAAAAGTCATTACAGAACAGCCCTGTGGGATTTACAGGAAGTCGCCTTCAGAGAGAGGGACCTGGGAGCCTGGGAGGCTCAGTGGGTTAAGCCTCGCCTTTGGCTCAGGTCGTGATATCAGGGTCCTGGGATGGAGCCCTGCATGGGCTCTCTGCTCAGCAGGGAGATTTCTTCCCCCTCTCTCTGGCTGCCTCTCTGCCTACTTATGATCTCTCTCTCCCTCTCTCTGTTAAATAAAAAAAAGAGAGAGAACGAGAGAGAGAGGGGGACCTGGGAGCCTGGGTGGCTCAGTCAGTTAAGCATTTGACTCTTAATTTTGGCTTAGGTCCTGGTCTCAGGGTCGTGAGATCGAACCCGAGTCAGAGTCTACACTGTACCTGGAGTCTGCTTAAGATTCTCTCCTTCTCAAATAAACAAACAAACAAACAAACAAAGGGAGGCACCTGCTCTTTTTCCCTTCTTCCTTGTTGCTACCTGGCATAAGCCACTCCAGCAGCCATCCTGGTCCAAGAGGTGACCTTGAAATCAGAAGGGGGAGGGGAGTGGAGCCTGAGTCTCTGGGATGTGGCCTGCCTACCTCCAGACATATTTGACATGAATGGGACACGCACTACATAAGTGCCACAGGCCGAGTGGCTTAAAGAACAGAAACATACTTTCTCACGATTCTGGAGGCTAGAAGCCCGAGAGCAAGGTGTCAGCAGGCCTCCCTCTTTGGTGCATAGGCGGCCATCGTATCACTGTCTTCACATGGTCCTCCCTCTGTGTGCCTTTGTGTCCCAATCTCCTCTTCTTCCAGTCATACTGGATCGGGGCCCCCCTGAATGATTTCATTCTTATCTTCATCGCCTCTTTAAGGCCCCCATCTCCAAACATGGTGACACTTGGAGCTGCTGGGGTTAGGACTTCAGCACATGCCCTATAGGAGGACCACACCACTCAGCTCCTACACACACTTGCTCGCGGGAGCCAGGCCTACCTCGTGACGCAGCTCACGTTCCTGCCCTTGCGGCGACTCAGTTTCCCCTCTTGTGAAGCAAGGGACTTAACAGATCGATGGTGCCTGTTGTTCATGTTGCTTCTCAAAAGCTCCCTCTAGGGCTGCTTTTCAGCTAAATTTAGGGCCAATCTGTCCCCATCGTGGGCTTGGTGTAGCTGGAGAAGAGTGTGGGCAGACTGACACAGTGCTGGCTTCGAGCCCACAGCCTCCCTCCTGGCCACCCTCCCTCTCCTGCCAGGAGGCTAGGACTGGCTCAGGCCCTCCACTGACCACCGGCCATCCTCCCATGATGCACTTGAAGAAGTTGAGGATGAGGCCTGTCCCTGTGGTCAGCCCACCCTGGGCTTCAGAGAAGAGACAAGAGTTACATCTGACAAAGCTCCGTTCTGGATGTCTTTCATGGTTAGCTGGAGAACCTTCATTTTACAGATGGAGAAACTGAGGCAAATCCCTACCTTTATACCAGGGTCTGGAATCCCACCCTCTCCGACCTTCTTGAAAACTTCTCTATTTTATATTTTAACCCCTTTCAACTGGACCCATCCCGTTAACTTTTTAATGATAATTCATGGAAGCACCTGGGTGGCTCAGTCGTTAAACATCTGCCTTCAGCTCGGGTCGTGATCTCAGGGTCCTGGGATCAAGCCCCGCATCAGGCTCCCCGCTCAGCAGGAAACCTGCTTCTCCCTCTCCCATTCCCCCTGCTTGTGTTCCCTGTCTTGCGCTCTCTCTCTCCCCCCC
>ML105525.1:0-30167 GCA_003697995.1 Taxidea taxus jeffersonii | reverse complement strand
AAAAATTTAAAAAAAAAAAAAAAGGACATGGGCCAAAGGGGGCTGCATTTCTTTCCTTTTTTTTTTTTTTTTAAGATTTTATTTATTGGACAGACAGATCATAAGTAGGCAGAGAGAGAGGAGGAAGCAGGCTCCCTGCTGAGCAGAGAGCCCTATGCGGGGCTCGATCCTAGGACCCTGGGATCATGACCTAAGCCGAAGGCAGAGGCTTTAACCCACTGAGCCACCCAGGCACCCTGGGGCTGCATTTCTTTGAAATGATTGATATATTTCTTTCCCCCACCGCAGAAGCAACAGGATATAGCTGCTTGGGGATGAATCCTGATTCTTCCTGAGACTGAGCGAGTGACTCAGTCTCTCTGGATCTCAGCTTCTTCATTACTAACCTGGGGGTAAAAGTAGCATCAGCCTCATAGCACTGTTATCATTGTCGAATGAGTTAGTAATGCCCATCTAAGAACAGTGTTTGGCACATAGGGGAGATTGGCACCTGCTGGCTTTTTCTTTTTCTTTTTATTTAAACATATAATGTAACCCCACCACCCTCTCCCAACGGAGAATAACACTTTGATTAGAAACCCTGGTCTAAATTATCATATGATCTCCCTGATATGAGGAATTTGAGAGGCAAAGTGGGGGGTCTGGGGGGTAGGGAAGGAAAAAATGAAACAAGATGGGATTGGGAGAGAGGCAAACCATAAGAGACCCTTAATGTCACAAAACAAACTGAGGGTTGCCAGGGGGTGGGGGGTAGGGATAGGGTGGTGGGGTTATGGACATTGGGGAGGGCATGTGCTATGGTGAGTGCTGGGGAGTGTGTAAACCTGGTGATTCACAGACCTGTACCCCTGGGGCTAATAATACATTATATGTTAATTTAAAAAAAAAAAAAAAAGGAAACCTTGGTCTAATCTACACATGAGCATGCTGGTTAGAATTCAGTCGGCTGGCAGAAGTAGAAAACCCCGCACTCATAGGAGTTGAAACAGGACAGATAGTGACTCCCCTGTCCCAGCGCGGGCACAGGCAGGACTGGGCCATCGAGCCCTCAGGACCAGCCAGCCTCTGGCTTCCTGCTACGCCATCCCAAGGGCATCCTCCTTGTCTTTACCATCCAGGATGTGCTCCAGTCACTCTGGTGTTCCAAGAAGCAGTGTACAGGGTGTAGGGGCAGGAAGAAGCTTCTGGAAACTTTCTGCTTACATCTGATTAGCCAGGCCTAGCCATATGGCCATACCTGTGCACAAAGGAGGGCTGAGAAGTGTTGTCTCTATGTACGTGGAAGATCACGAGCCCAGCTAAAACTCGGAGGCGCCAGAGAGAACCAGAACAGATACCAGGGGGCAGGGGGCCCCAGCAGCACTCTCCACCCAAGGCAGATCCAGCCCTCTGCACATTTCACCTCGCCCTTGGCACGTGCAGTGAAATCACTACGTAGACCAGGGGTGAATGTGTTCTCAGCCTAGCTTACATTTATATTTACAATGGAACACCATGTCATGCCCATCATTTCCGATGCTGAAAGCCTGAAACACAGGGTTCCGACAAATCTGTGCATGGAATTCCATTATGCTAAATGCTTATGTATCTCCACTGAAATCAGTGGCCGGGGGTGGCGGGGGGAGGTCTCGAGTGCCCCCTTCATCACCCCATCCCCTTCCATGGCAGTCCCTCCTTCGAGGCCCTGGGAGCAAGCGCGGTGTAGAAACCCCTGGCATGTCAGGTGTTCCTGCTCAGAGGAACCCGAGGTGTCAGTGGCACTTTCTAAATTCCATTCTACTTGCTCTCCTTTTTGGCAGTGCCATAGAGTATCGCTTTTCCATCCAAGGGCTTTTTCTGCCCTGGTTCTGTCAGTGCTCACAGATTTCTGAGCTCCTTCGTGTGGACTTACGGGGAGCCAAGACGGTTTGGCACCATAAGGGTTTCAGAAGGATGAAATGAGATTGTGCACAAAGAGCTTAGCACAGCACCTGTCTTGTAGTAAGTGTTCAATAAATGTTACCTATTACTATTATTTTCTCAGAATTCTGCCGAGGTGACAATGCAACTTTAACATAGATACATACAAATACACATATATATTTGTATGTATATATATAATATATATACATACATATTACATATACATATACATATTACATTACATATGCACATTACATACATATACATATACATAACATATATATAAATGTATATATATATTATATATATACATTTTTTTAAACCAAATCAGCTAACAGTGAAATCATCATGCCTACCCCTGGCCAGATCCACTTGTGATTAATAAAATCACTTTCTAAGTTAAATTGTTTGCCAAGGGACTTCTCTTGATTCTTACCTCCTGCTATTCTGTTCATCATGGGATCAAAAGGAGCAAAGACCCTCCCCTTTACCACATGCTGAGTCTCCTGAATCTTTTTGTACCATAAACTGAATTCTAGGACTGCACTCCCAACAGCCCAATCTACCAGATTTTATCTCTATCACACACCGGAAACAGCATCTCCTTCCTTCTTAATTATTCAACAAGATTCTCAAATAAGCTGCGTGTAGATAGATCCTTTTTCATCGTCATGATAAAATGTGCACTTGGTCCCATTCCCCATCCATAAGATGTTCTTACTGCTGACAATGATACAAATAAATTTATTAAACGCTATGCTTTTATCAGACAACCAACCACCACCAAATGGTAAGTCCCATCACCATGTTGTAATTGTTGGTAATGGTCCTTTTCAGATCTATTGAGTTCCTACAACATGCTGGTCTAGGCCAGGTGTTTAAGACACATGGTCTTATTTAATCCTGCCAGCAGTCTTGTGAGATAGATATCATTAGCTCTATTTTATAAAGATAGAAACCAAAGCTCAGAGCCTGGGTTGGGTTCTCTACAGAACAGAGCCTCGGACAAAGCTTACTTGCTCACAGTGTATCTGATGGGGAGCAAAATCCCAGGGAAACATAGATAAAGAAGACAGGAGGTGGAGGAGGGTAGAAAGAGAGGAGGTTTCAGGGTGCTGCCTATCCAAGCTGGCCACATCCCCACAAAAGAACATAACCGGTTGCTCCCCAATATGGAATTGATCCGAAGAGGCCACCCATGACCTCCACATGTGACTAGGACAGACAACCAGTGGACTGGCTGGCTTCTTCAGACTTCTGTGTCTTACTGCTCCAACTTGGCCCCACTGGGGTGTTAAGCTCCCCATCCAGCCTATGTGGTCAGCCAGTGGGGAGGCCAAAGCCTCCATAGATCTGGCTGAGTTGGACCTGGGTGCTGGATGCCTGTGGTTCCCTCCATGTCAGGTGCAATGGGGGCCCTGATCAAGCCCAGCTCTTCACCCTAAGGGAGGCTCGATCAATCTGCAGTATTTGAGAATCAGGAGATGGTGATGGCAGCCAGTACCTTATGATGGCCAAACCGGACTGAGTGGCTGGCCCAAGTCTTCAAACATGGAAGCAAAGCAAGGGATGGAGAACAGGACATCTAGGGCTAAGCAGGTCGGGGGTGGCAAATAAACGTGGTCTGGTATGCCCAGCAGGAAGTGACTTACTTACCCAAGGTTACACAGACACAGGAGGGTCAAAGTTCAACCTAAGCTGGACCCCAAAATACTTTCATTTGTCAGTGACATCGAGATGCTTTCCACTGCTGAGATTCTGAGCAAGCTGGGGGAGGTAAGTGTAGTTCTCTGAGCTGTCTGGCTCATGGCCAGAGGCAGAGGAATGCTGATCAAGTCACTGTAGTGATCAGTGGACAAGAATGCCCGCCGGCCTGGGTTGTCCTTTTCTACATCCTAGGAATAGACACTTTTGGAGGGACATGACATCAGCCATCATGGTTAGAACGCTTCACACGATCTGCTGTGGCTGCCTTGCCTCAACCAAAGGATCAGCACTGAACCCAGCTGGCGTCTGCAAGCCACACATGAGGGAACAATGCTCTGCCCTTGCCTCCACAGGCTGGAGATCAAGGCCATCAGCAGCGAACCAAGCTGGTCTGTCTCCTGGAAGGGTTAGGAGGAGCTATCCCATGTTCCATGGGAAGAGTCTGTGTGACTGTCCAGTAAGCAGACCAAAAATCCACACATCAAGGTTCTACATCCTTGCAAAGCTAAGCCCTCTATTGGAGATATGGACTCTTTTGGGTGTACCTGTGCAAGGAGAACCCCTCATGCACCAGGAGCTTCTCCTCGTTCTTCTGCACTTGTCCGCCCCACTCGGATGCCCACGTGGGCTCCCCTCCTCTCTGGGACCAGCTCTGCTCTGCTGCCCACCCTTCCTGCCGTCTCCTGGAGAACAGCCCCAGCGTATCCCACATCCTGCAGGTTCCCTGCCCGCTTTGGGGTCTCCTCCCTAGTCTTCAGAGATGCTCCGATGTGTCCATATTCAAGATGATATTTGCTCATCTCTCCTCCGGCTACCTTCCATGTTTCCGTTTCTCGGGTTTCTCAAATGGACACCTACGGGATCTTACCCACACGCTCAGAGTTCTTAACCGTTTCCATGCTGGCTTCTTCTTGCCGCTCTGCTGACATGCTTGTCCCCATGGCGGCCAGAGGACACAGCCACGTAGTTTGCTGCTCTCCACAGTGCCCACCTCCCCCCTTGCCTCTGCTAATCAGACCCCAATTCTCCTCCCAGAAACCACTGCCTTTCCCACTCCTGCCCTATGAGATTTGCCCAAGCTGCAAGGGGGAAGGATGGGAGAAGGTGATTTGTTCAGGGATGGGCACATGGGACTCTTTCTCTCTGCTGCTGGATTTAAAGCAGAGAGAAAGCAGTCCTCGACCTGCTAGCAGACACTTGCCCCACAAGGGGGAGAACCTGCTTGGGAAAGAAGCCAAGCTAGATGAGACAGAGAGGAGAGAAGGAAGAGGAAGAATGTGACCCCAGAACATCATTTGAATCCCTTGAACCCTGTCACTCCCGACAACACCCCTAACGGCTGCCCGTCCCGCTGAGCCCTTCAGTTTAAGCCGGTTCATTGGGATTTTTGTGACTTGCTGCAGAAAGAGCTCCACCAGACAGAGTGATTTCATATGGCCTTCAGTCAGCTCTTTCCAGTGGCTCTCCTGAGCATGAGCTCGTGCCCTGGCTTGGGAGTGAGAGCAGCGCCAAGTTCAAGCCCCTGCTTCAGCACTCGATATCTCTGTGCCCCTGCACAAGGGACTCTGCTTCTCTGAGCCTCAGTTTGTTCGCCTACAAATGGGGCTGCCTGAAAGTAGGGGTAGCGAGCTCTAAAGAGAGCAGTTCTCGGCAAGCTCACAGCAGAGGCTGGCAGCACAGGGGTCCGTCCCCTGGGTGTCGTCCCTCTCGATGCTGAACATAGCTTGTGGCTGACCAACATGGGCTCCCTTAGCCCTCTCCTTCCCTGGCTCCTCTCAACCTGTGCTTTCTGAGCTTCTTCACCTGCCTTTAAAAAAAAAAAATTATTTATTTGCCTGTGAGGGAGAGTATGCACAAGCAGAGGAGGGGCAGAGGGAGATGGAGAAGCAGGGGCCCAATGTGGGACTCGATCCCAGGACCCCGAGATCATGACCTGAGCCGAAGGCAGAGACTTAACCCACTGAGCCACTCAGGTGCCCCGTCCCTTCCTGCCTTTCTATTCACAAGTTTTCTTCCTCCTGCTCTAAAATATGGGTGTTTTCCACATTGTGGTCTGGATCCTCATTCGATTCTCTTTGGCGATTTCAGCTTTGTTCTCTCCACGGACATGTGGACACCATCCCCTCCAGTGGCCCGATGGGACCTCAAGCCTGACATGCCTCTGATGTCACCAGTGCTGTCTCCTCTCCAAAAGCCTCATTTCCAGCTAACTTCTCTTCCTGATTTCCAGTCCTCTGCTAATGGTACCTCTCTTTGCTCAGCGGTCTTTGAACTTGAACCCTTGAAGTCACGCTCGTGTCTGACCTTTGCTCCTAAATCTTTTTCCACTTCCATCGCCTCAAACTTCTTTCTTTCTTATCTCTGCAGCACGCCCCCACCTCCATTCTTGCCCCCACTCTGCCACCCCACGTCCTGCTGCCCCTGGGGATGTCCCAACTGTCTGAACTGTCCCTTAAAGATCTCCCCCACCCTGCTAGCTCCTTCCCTCACTGATTCTACTTCTGAATGAATCTTGTCAATGCCAAAGCCCTCATAATTAACCTTCTCCTCCCCCAAAACTGCCACGATTACCCATTGCTTTTTGGATGCAATAAACATAGTTGAGCAGACGTTAATCAGAGCATCTCCTCTGTGTCAGGTACTGTGCCAGGCATTGTGAGGAAGACAAAACTAAAATTAGTGTAGTGTCTGACCGGGCTCCCTGCAATCTAGTGGTTTAGGTGACCAGACCACACAGCCTAAGCCTGGTAAATGCACACACATGTATATTCGTACACACACACACACAGAGTACTGAATAATGTGAGCTCTGTTCATTCATGCCCTGTCTTCCTGATTTTAATTTGCTTTTCTTGTGCTTCCTGCTTAAGTCATGTTGTACTACGTGTATTTCCATGTTCTCCTACTTCCCTGACTTGGCTTATGCTGTTCCTTCCCCCCAACTCCACTTGGCCAAACCCTGTCTATTCTTAGCAACCCTCCTCCTGTAATTTTCTCCCATCACTCCTTTGCTCGTGACCCTAGCAGCTGTGATCTTTCTCTGCTCCTCTCTGAAAGTACCTTATATGAAACTGCACCTTGCATTTCCATCGCTAAAAAATATATATTTATATAAGTCTGCCAATTATTTGCCAATTAGGCTGTAAATTCCTTAAGGGTAGAGACTTTTATTTATCTTTGCATCCCAACAACTAAGAAAGTGTTTCTCAATTAGTGCTAAGTATATACTTACCTACACCAAGCATGTGCATTTCATAGGACCAACTGTTTTGCACTACAGAGGAATTGTTTACCTAAGGAAAAAGTACTTAGGATTTCCCATAGGTTCTTCTAAATAAATCTTCAGATTCATTTTAACTTATTTATGGATTATCAACTGCCAGCCTAGAGGAGAACTGCAGATTGGGAGAAATCACACACACATGCACACCCACACACACACACACACACAAACCCAAAAAGTGAAATTGCTGGAAACCACTGCCCATTAATGATTTCCCAGAAAGAACAAGAGCGTAGACCTTCATCGACTACGGGAGCTGTTGAGAAAATAGGAGTGTGTGTTCAGAAATGGGATCAAGGCAGAGCACCTATTTTCCAAGCTCTGTATTAGAAGAGATTGTCTTAGAGAAGCTGGCATTATGGAGAAACATCGGGAAGATGCTGTGACACACTAGTCATGCCCGTGGAGGTTACCTGGGTCTTCCTGGAATTCCTGAAAGATCCTGAGACATCCGATGGGAGTCAGCCTGGGGTCCTGGCTGCCAACAAGGGCCAGTCTAGGGGACCTGACAGACAGAGTGTCCGTGTAGCTATGTGATAATCTGAGATGGGTCGGGGGGTGATGGGCTTACCGTCAGCTTTACTGGAATTCCTGACCAGGCTGGGGCTGCAGGCTGTCTGAGTCCCTGGGCAGTGAGTGCAGGAGGTGGGGGAAGGAGGAACAGCAGGACATTTTGGACCTTCAGCTGAGACCCTGTTTTCCTTTCAGGGCAATCACCAAGATGTAGATTTGGATCCAGGTGGTAACGGAAAGGGGTCAGCCTGGCTATGATTTTCCATGGAGCAGGATTCCAGCCTGGGCCAGCGCCCAGCAGCAGGATGGTGAGCAGATCAAGAGGTGGAAGGACAGAGTGAAGCCTTGAAACCATACCACTGTTCACCACCCATGACAACCCATGTTCGGAGCTGGAGTCCAAGAACCAGGGGAACGTGGCTCCCCTGATGCAGGTCCTGATGCCAGGAGCTATCCTGGGATCCACAGCTGCCCCCCACTCCACTCTTCCACAACGCCACTATCCCCCAGACAATGCTTTCACCTCACACATTCCAGGGACCCTGAGGGACACCCAGTCAGCAGCTTCTGCCCCCTAGTCCCAGATGTCCAGGCTTTAACAGTGAGAGGCCCGTGTTCCCCCCTCACAAAGTTTATGGGAGGAGTCCATCAATTCTACATGGAAAATCCTTTGAGTTATGCCTGACCTAACACAAGCCTTCAGTAAATATTAGCTGCTGTTCTTTGTGCATTTATGATTTATTTAATCAGCCATGCCCCATGTTCACTGTGCAGGGGGCATGTGGTAACCCTCTCCAGAGAGGCCAGGGAGAGTGTGAAGTCCGAGTTTGAGTCCAGACTCTTCTACCTACTGTACTCTTCTACCAGCTGTGTGACCTGGGGTAAGTTTCTTAGCTTCTCTGAGCCCCATTTGAAAAATGAATTATAATACATAAACCTATGTATGTATGTAAATACATACCTTGCTATACTGATGTAAAGATTAAAAAAATAACATGAGCCGAAGTGCTAGCATGATACCTGGTACCTACTGAATGATAAGATATCAGTGCTGGGGGCACCTGGGGTGGCTCAGTCAGTGAAGCATCTGACTCTTGGTCTTGGCTCAGGTCTGATCTCAGGGTCATGAGATTGAGCCCTGCATCAGGCTCTATGGTCAGCGGGGTGTCTGCTTGAGTTTGTCCTTCTGGTCCTCCCTCTCCCCTGCCTCCCCACCCCGCCCCCCCTCTCTCTCTCCTTAAGATAAATAAATAAATCTCTTAAAAAATTATATCAATGCTAATATTAAAATATTACTCATTGTTATTAGCAGCATTTCTGTGGCAGATATAATTTGGGTTGGGGAGGGGACAATGTATAAGGAATGCCAGTACGAACTCAAAGCAAGGAGCTTCCAGGCAAGAGGAGCTAGGCCGGACAGGAGGCAGGTGAGGTTTTTCTGTAGAGATGGGAGTGGGCAGGCCTGGGATAGCAGATGGGAGGAGGGGTACTTGTGAAGAATTCTGAGCAGAGGGCCTGGTGCTCCCTCATTTGGGAAACACTCCAGTGTTTAAGGAGGAAAGATGATAGAGTTGCTTTTAATTATCCTAAAGACCCTTGTGCAAAATGGGCTTTGGAGTTGAGCTGGGGAATTATGACCACAGCATGATCAGCCCTGATGGGCTGACATATATCTCTGACAAACTGGGAAGTCTACCAGACAAATGGCTCAAACTAAGCTAATTATGGGGAACTTTCACGGGAGAGAGAGACATGAGTGTCCTCAAATGCTCTTCCTCCCTCCTGCTGGGAGTGGGCCCCTCTGCTTCCCAATACCAATGGCAGTGCTCAGGATAACAGAGTGAAATCAGCACTCCAGGCTTGCCCAGAGCTGCCTACGAGTCTGGAAACATAGTCAGGCACGCACCCTCATCTGTGCAGGGCACTCTGCATGGTGTTCCGGACTAATGGAGCTCCCTAAGGCTGGGGAAGGGCGGGCTTTTGTTCCCTCAGTCCACTTCTGAGCACTTGTCCAAGACTTTCATCTCCCAGGTGGGGAAACTGAGGCAGGGTTGGCCAACGTCACGCAGCAAGGTGTCAATGAACCTGCTAACTTCTATAGCTTCCATTACTGCTTGGTGATTCAAGCTAGTAGCAAATCCTTGCTCTGCTACTTGTTAATGGTGAGGCCTTGGACAAGATTAATAATCTCTATGAGCCCTGGTTTATTTGTAAAGTAAGGGATTCCTTCCTTCCTTCCTTCCTTCCTTCCTCCCTCCCTCCCTCCCTCCCTCCATCCCTCTGCCCCTTCCCCCTTTCTCTTTGCTTATCCTTCCCTTCTTTTCTCTGTAGGGGATCAACTCGTCCCTGTTTACCCAGGACTTTCCTGATTTCAACCCTGAAAGCCCTGCAGTCCAAGAATGCACTCTGTCTCTGGAAAGCCATTTCTTTGTTCAAAGATAGTGCCTGTCTCTGTCCTAGGTGCTGAAGAATAGTCGAGGCAGAACATCTCTATTCTCAAGGAGCTAACATCCTAATTCTTCAGGGGAAAACCTACATGGATACATTGATACAGTAATCAAATAATACACATTCTACACATATGAAACTATGTGTCATGTTTTATACTACATATTTTATAAATATTGCATAATGTATCCTTAAACAATACTGGGAAGTAAATATCAATGCCTCCCCCTCCTCAATTCTTAGATGTGGAAACAAGAGGCTAACTTCCTAAAATCACACTGATCATGAAAAGTAAAGCCAGCATTTAAACTGTGGAGTTCCAGTGCTCACGTGCCCAATCTCAACAGTCCCCCACCTCATGAGTGATAAATACGGGATTCAGACAGGGTGAGGCCACAGAGAAACCTCCTTTTTGTACAGGTTGCTTGTTGGTTCCTAAGAAGATTGGGTTTGCTCTCCCCCTCCTGGCTGGCTGAGGATCTGTGGTCTTAACCAGGCCATATGACACATGCACTGAAGTTTACCCTTTGGGAGCATTTGCTCCTGCTCCAAGCATTCGACAGACACAGAAGCCCTTCCTCACTGTTCCGCCTCTGCCCCAAAGAACCTTCAGTGGGGGAAGGTGGGTCCTGACAGCCATGCAAATGAGCCAGCAAACAGGAATGCACTAGGATCCAAAGTAGCCTGCAAGATTGGCTTGGAGGTGTCCTTAGCCAAGGAGCACCTACCATCAGAAGACGGAAACTGGATGATATCCCAATCCAGCCAGAGTTCTGTGCCAGGAGGAAAAATGGAACCCATTTCTCTCAGACCTTCTGGTCCCCTGGCAGATGACAGGCTGATGAATGAGGACCATGCCTCAGGAATATTTCCAGTTCCCAGGGCTGACTGGTCCATCCATCTACACAGCCACATTTATAGGAAACGTATGGACTGGGGCTGTTGGAAGGAACTTTATTCATCACCCAGTCCAAGGGCTCATTTAATAGATGAGGAGATCGAGGAGTAAATGACTTTTCATGGTCGCATAGGATACCAAAGGAGAGAAGTCCATGCCCCGAATGAGTTGACTCCAAACACAGCATTTCTACAAAAATGTGTTGCTCCTCCCTGTGGCTGGTCTCTAGAATGATCTATGTGGAACATGACCTCCCCCCCTTCGCCACCATCCTGGTTGTAAGGGGCTGGGGCAGGGGAATGGGTCACAGGCCAGTCTCTGTTGGAAGGGAAAGTCTGGAGAGTTCTTGCTAGATAGACCTGTGATCCAAACAGGTTTACAAGTGCTCACAAACCACCCTTGGACATCAGCTGATCAGTTTGCAGAAAGAAGGTGGGAGAAGGAGAGACGTGATGAGGGGGTACAGGGAGACCTCAAGCAGGTCTAAACACAAAGCTCCCCTTTCCCTACCACTCCCTGGATCTTGGTTTCGTCCCCCTGTTAGAACACCTGAGTTACAGGTTTATGGGGCAGATCAGAGAACTTGTCTACAAAATGCTTATCACAGGGCCTGGCCTACCAAGAAAGCCCTTCGTTAGTCACAGCTGGTGGACACATTGGAATACCTCCTTCCAATACTCTGTTGGAGGGAGCCTGTTGTGGGGCTCCTCAGCTCTCCCTGGCCCCAGATCTGGGGGGTAGTGGGGGGCAGGCCTGCAGAGCAGCCACACCCACACATCCTTGAACTCTGCTAGCTTAAACAGAGGCTGTGACTTGGGGTGGCATTGGGAACATGAGAGTCCTCCCCATGCAGCTGGAATGACATAGACAAAACCTCAGCTATGCCAAGCAGATAAATAAGAGGGCAGAGGAATAGAGTCATGCTTGGAAGGATTCACCATACACTTCCTTTCATTGGGAGCCTCTCCAGAGCACTCAAAATCCAGTTTCCACTTGCCAAAACTCTGTTTCCCCATAGTTGTCTGGGGACTCACTCCCCGGGAATTGGGAGGACCATGGAGACTGTTATAAGATTTCCTTCCACCCCCTTCTCGGAAGGCTCTTTGACTCCCTCCCAGCTGGGTTGCTGACCTAGAGGGAGCAGTGGCAGACGTAAGCCCCAATTGGGCATCTGTGTTTGGACAAAGCTGCTCACAATCCTGGGCTGTTCAATTCCCTGCTGCCATGACCTTGGGCCAGCGAGAACCCTGTCATTCTCAGTCACCCTCAACCAGATCTCAGCACCTGCAAGTGGACAGGGCATAGTAAAGAGGAAAGGGTCAGCCCTGTGACAACAAGACTGACACGTGGGTAACAGTCCTTCCTCAACTGTTGCCCCCTGACC
This sequence comes from Taxidea taxus jeffersonii, assembly GCA_003697995.1. NCBI lineage: Eukaryota > Metazoa > Chordata > Mammalia > Carnivora > Mustelidae > Taxidea > Taxidea taxus. Next base: position 18,032 of record ML105525.1, on the reverse strand, counting down.
TCTGAGCTGGACAGAAAGACAAAGGAGGTCAGTGCACCCAGGGTTTGATCTGCCTTCCCTGCTTCTCCAGTCCCCTGCTACAGGGTTGATGCCTCAGACTTTTCTAGAAACCAATTTGAGGCAGCAGACCCAAATGCAAGTCCAGCTGTGTGACCTTTGCCTGGTACATTAACACTACCAGAGCCTAGTTGCTCGTCTGTCAGAGGCTGTGCTCATACCACCTTACTAACTTGCACGTAGCTGATGAAGCTGAGATGCCCCACGGATGACACCTCCTTTCTCTCCTTCAGAGAAGGCAGACGCTAGCCCAGAAATTATGGCATCACCACATCTGGGTAATCGCGGAGTCCTTACTTCTGGTGTACAGAGCACAGGAGAAGGCCACAGAGTCTCAGTCCCCAAGACTGCTGAATGGCGACTGGGCTTCACCAACTCAGGAGCCTAGTGCTAGTCCCAGTACTTCTCTCCCCAGAGCTGGGGTCTCACCTGCTACCCAGCCAGACCTCTAGTCTCAGAGGCTCCCCCTCCCCTTGGACAGGCTGCTTTGAGAAACCCTGGCTCCACATTCTAGGACTGGCCCCATGACACTCTGGTGGCTGGCCGGCTCTGTTTTTATGGCCCACGTTTTCTCCATCCATGCTTCCTCCAAATTCCAGGAATAGACCTGATGTCCACAGCTTCCCAGGTTGGGACTCCAGATTGCCCTGTGGTGGCCTACCTTGGCCTTCTGGCCCAGAGTCCCATCTGGCCCAGAGGCTGTGGTCCACTGGCAACACTCTCCCTCTTGCAGCCCTCATCCCCATCCCGCCTGAAGCTGAGTGGGTGCCCTTCTAGATTTCCCAGTGCTGCCCCGGCCAGTGGCAGATCTGACTCATACCTCTATTCAGAAGCTCTTATGAGGCTTCAGAATGGTTGTGTGCCCCCAAATGAAGAGATTCTTCAGATGCAAAAGGCTCAAATTATAAAAAATTATTATCTAAATACAAAGAAAGATGATTTTTCATATTGGTTGACCTCCTGCCATGATGTTTTGGGAGCCCCATAAATGATATTCTAAGTCATGGGTTCTCACACTTGTTTGGGTGATTAAGTATCTGAAAGTTCTGTCCTCTTCACAGAAGCAAAATTACTGGTATTGGATTCAGCTGAGAGTTGTAAAAAGACAAATGTAAGTCAAGACTACTCTTTTCTGCTTGAAGCACCATGCTAAGTGCTTTACATGGAATAGCCCACTCAACCCTCCGAAAAACATCTAAGGGAGTAATACCACTACTATATATTGCCATTTCGTAGATGAGCAAATTGAGGCTCCGAGAGGTCCCTAGCCCAGTGTCACTTCCCGAGTTGGGAAATCAGCGAATCAATCCAGGAAGCCAAGTCAACTCCACAGCCCATATTCCTGCCCCCCCCCCCATCCCTGGGACTGAATGACAATGTCATCCGTTAGCTGTGACTACACGAAGTGCAAGCCACATCAGATTACAGCCATTAACACATGGGCCGACACTCACACAAACAAGATAGCAAGTGCAGGCATGACTTAGCAGCTGTTTGATAATATCTGACTGCTAATTTTGCTAATTGTGCATTCATTTGTCATCCGCTAGTGAGTGACAGCAGGCTAACAGTAGGAGGCACCAAAGGTTTAAGAAAAACATATGGGAGAAAAAGCTTCACTGGGAGGCATTTCAGTGTCGTTGCCTACTTCTATTTATCCCCCTGCCAACCAGAAAAAGCCACCATTGCCGTGTTAGAGGCAGAACAAAGTGGCCTGGTTGGTGGAAACCCGTGTTGTTTTAGAGTCACTCCTCCCCATCTGCTCCCTGGTGACCCTTCTTAGGCTCTCTCCCGGGGTTCTACCCCAACACTCTGGAGGGTGCATCACCTTCCTGCAGGCGACAGGGGGAGGAGGGGGTCAGAGCAGCAGAGATGTTCTCTCACCCTTGGCAATCTCCGTCCCCAGGGGACCCATGCTACAGACCAGCGCTCTACGTGACACGACCACCCACTGCCTTCCGCTCTCCAACTGGACTCCACTGAACACCCAGCCCAACTGCAGCCAAACCATAGACGGAGAGCAAACAAGGGCTTGGAGCCTCACTGCAGGAGAGGAACTCCATCCGTGAGATGCCTCTCTTGGAAATGAAGAACGATGGGCTCCAGGCTCTGAAACGAGAGTGAGCACGGGGGAGTTGGGGGTGGGGTGAATGGGGTGAGCCGGACAGCGCCTGCAGTGGGGATGCACCAACTATGTGTGAGCAAGTCACTTAGTACAAGCAGGAAAATGCAGCAGATTCCTGAGAGAGGAGGAGGCTCTGAGGACTAGCGCCCGGGGTCCCACTGCCCATCCTGTTCCTGGCCCCGGCTTCCACTAGACGTGGCTGCATTCCGGTGCCTGTCCTTAGATTCCCTGCAAATTCTCCCCCGTTTTCTGTGTGTCTTCAGCATGACCCACCACTCCCAGGTTTTTCCTCAAGCCAGCCCAAGGGAACCTCTGTTTCTTACCACCAAATAGCTCTGCCTGCCACGAGGGGGCATGGGAATGGCGTGTGGGGTCCTGGACCTAAACTGGCTCTCCCCAGACCCCTCCTGGCTTCTCAGAAACCTCGGCACCTGCAGGAGCCCTTCCCTCCCTTCCCAGCTCACGCCTTCGTGTCCGGGTCCTTGCTTGACGCACCCTCGGAGCAGCTCCTGGGGGTGAGATGTTTACAGGTTTGGTACATTTGCTTATTGCTCACTCCCAAGTTCCCAGCCTTCCACTTGACTCTGTCTCCCACTGTGATCCTTTCCCTGGCTCCCGCAGAGCTGGGGCTCATTTACATTTCACTCACCAACCTCATTTAGTTAATTTTTTCCAGTTAATTCAATATTCACCAAGTAGCCCTCGATTGCCTTTGTATTCATCATCTTCCCGGGCTCTGAAGGGTTTCAGACTGGTGGCTCCCTTGCCATGATCCCCCTACTCTGGCAGAGGCAACAACACAGCCCATGGGCTGGGAGCAGGAGATCCCAGGGCAGGGGCAGGGGCGGCTCAGTAGCCTCCTCTGACAGCAGCCTGGAGGTCAACCCCCAGGAGGGCAGGAGTGCCCTCCGCCCAGGCAGCTCTGCCCACGGAGGAGGCACCTCCCCGCCTGGTAATAATTCATCGTGCATGTAACTCTAGGCTTTCTGCCTGCTGTGCAAAGCATTTCCTTCACCTTAGCCTAAAATAGCTTAAGCTTCAGGGGGTGCTGCCTAGTGCCTAGATTATTACAAGGTTTGGGAAGTAAAACAATAAAATAAAAATCTTCGCAAAGTCACAATGGGAAAGGTGTGGTGGCTGGGGAACACAGCCATAGAGAGCCCTTGGGTCATAATGAGCTAAAGGCAGAACAGCCCTCCAATCTCCATGCACACCCTCATCACCACTCTACCCCATCCCCACCCTTATGCCATCCCCACCCCAACCCTATCTCCCTTCCCCATCCCCACCCCTATTCTATCTCCCTTCCCCATCTCCACCCCTACCCCATGCCCATCTCCATCTCCACCTTCATCCCCCCTCCCATGACCATCCCATCCCACCCCATAGCCCCACCCCCACCCCATCCCCATCTCCAAGCAGCTAGCTACAGAAATGGCCTTCATGTTGGGGGACTCTCAGACCCCCCCGTCAGCAGGTGCTCCGCGGGACCAGCTTGCTGGAGGCCTTCTACAACTCTGCAGGCTAGTTAAGGAAAACATGCAGCTAGTAATAGTCATTGAAACATACACGATAAAAGGTGAAAGAACAGAGGTTACAAGAGAGTCAGTGATCTTTTCTTCATCTCCAGTGCAGTGAAGACCCGATGCTACTACTTATGATTTTCCTTGCACTTCCCCCATTTCAGGGCTTCCTGGGGACGAACTGTCTGGTCTGGTGCCTTTCGTGTTCCCTTTAGGTCCCAAGGGCCATACGTAACCATATGTAAGGAGGAGGTCACTGCCTCTGTCAAGCTTTCCAGAAATAATTCCAGAAATCCACCTGTAGCTTGCATGTCTTCCAACCCTGGCTCAGCTGGCTGGAATTTCCCAGCCAGTATCTCAGGGGGCTGAGATACGGATCCCCTAGGACCTCGGACTGGGAGGATGGGGCGTGGAGACTGCAGCCCCCAACCCACCAGCTCTGCCTGTGAGTGTGTAAAATGCCGTGAGCATGAAAGCACCGTTCTCCTTGCGAGCAGGGAGGCAAAAGTGCTGAAGAGCATTGCTAGATTCTTTCTCCACCAGCCCTGCCCAAGCCTGAGCCTGACCTGCTGCTTCTGAGTTCTGAGTTCCCATTCGTGTTGCCTTGCATCTCTCTGCCCCCCTCTCCACCCCCGCCCCGGCCTGATGCATGCCCAGAAGAGCCAGTACAGCTCTAAGGAGTCCCCTTAGCAAAACAGAGCCCCCATCCCCCACCCCGGCAATCTCCTTTAGTAGCTGACACCAGCTTCCTGGGGTCTTGTTCTGATTCTGAGAGGGTCCTTAGGATCCTTCAAGCCATCAGTCAGTGAGCAGGTGCAGTCTGGGACAAGGAACACTTTGATAAATTGTTCTTCATTAACCAGGAGGGACCTCTGAATGTGGGCCGGTCTCCATCATCAACTTCGGAGAGGAAGGCTGTGGAGTGGGCCCCCTCAAACCGGCACGGGGCACAACTGCTCTTCCGCGTTCTCGACATTTCCCTTAAGAAAGTAATCCTGGCCCTGATTCCGGTAGACCTTTAAAAAGGCACTTTATTAAAGTCTCAGAACCGATTAGACAGGAGTCATGCTGGGTCTGTCGGGCTCAATTTATATCATCTTTACTTCCTCCAAATGGAGCTGAGCCAGGCAGGCAGGCTTCCCTGGAATAGGCGGGGATCAACTCCAAGGCCACCTTCCCTTGGTGATCCACCATAAGAATCCCCTCCTTCCCACACACAAGTCCCCTGCGGAGCAGCCCTGTGTCCTGCCTGCGGGGTCAGAGCTCCCGCTGAGCTTTACCCTCCAATAGAGTCATCCTGGGGCTCATCTGAATGGAGATGGGCCCTCACTGCAAAGTAGGTACCAGCTTCTGAAGATTTTGTACAAAAACGTGACATCTCCCATTATTATTTTTATATTGACATCGTGTTGAAACTATAATATTTTGGACATTTGGGATTAAATCTTGTATAAAAATTTCTCCTGTTTTTTTTTTTTACATTTTTTATTTATTTTTTAAAAAGATTTTATTTATTTATTTGACAGAGACACAGTGAGAAAGAGAACACAAGCCAGGGGAGTGGGAGAGGGAGAAGCCTGATGTGGGGCTCGATTCCAGGACCCTGGGATCAGGACCTGAGGAGAAGCAGACGCTTAACAATTGAGCCACCCAGGCAGCCCTTGTTTTACCTTTTAAATAGAGACCCTGAGAAATTTAAAAGTGCACCTATGGCTTGCATTCTTTTTCTCTTGGACAAACTGTTTTAAAGGCATTTTAGGCTGGAGAGGTCATTGGAAGCTCTGTGTGAAGAGAAGATCCAGGAAAGATCAATCAGGGTTAGATTCTGGACCTCCCTGCTCAGAATTATCCAAAGGCTGTTCCTGATGCCCTCCCAAAGGCCCCCAGCCCCTGAGGCCCTAGAGACTTTGCACAGGCTGGCCGTGTCCTCCTGCCCCACCACAGCCCCTGCCCTCCCTCGGCTCCAAACACCCTGGTCTTGCTTTTCTTCAACACCGTCAACCATGGCCCACTGCAACCAGACACAGAGAGAGAGTCAGGGGAGAGGCAGAGGAAGAGAGAGGGGACGCAGACTCCCCACTAAGTGGGGAGACCCACGTGGGGCTCCGCTCAGGACTCTGAGATCATGACCTGAGCCCAAACCAGGAGTCAGTTACTTAATGGACTAAGCCACTACATAGGCACCCCCTGCCCAGTGCAGCCTTTGCACGTGCTGGTCCCTCTGCGGAGAATGTTCTTTCCCAGACTTTTGCCCTACTCTTTCCCTCTCTTTATTCAGTTCTCAGTTGGAAAGTCACCTCCTCAAAGAGGCCACCCCTGATTCACTCCCCCAACCTCAATTAGAACCAATCACTGTCTCTTCACTCTGCTTCATTTTTCATCAAAGCTCCCATGACTGTCTGAGACGAAACAGCACATTTACACTCTGTGCTCTCCAGACAAAAAGCCTGTCTCTCTTGTCCATGGCATACTAGACTCCCAGTGAAAGCTTGCTCAGTGAACACAAACGACAACCCCCAAGGTCAATGGGATTAGGCCATTTTTCAGATGTGTTGATTCAGGCTTGGAGAGAGCTTGGTACAGGGTAGAGCAGGGATTGGGTCCGCGGATGGCGCCAAACTTAGAAGGGATGGAGGCTTAGTGACCTGCAAATTCACCACCTCTAGGATCTCACGCACTAGGAATCTGTCCCAGCCTAGATGGCTAGAGCCAACCATGTAGGGGAAGAAAACAGGCAAAGATAGCAAGACCACTGTGATGGGCTCTGGAAAGTTCCTGTGGGAAGCAGGTGCTGGGGTGGGTTAAAAGGAGAGACGGGGTTTGAGGTCCTGCCTGCTGGCCTAGATGTATCCTGGTGTCATGGGAGCCTTTGAGAAGGCACTTGGGGACAAGTGACACAAACTATCAATAGTAAAGGCCCGTCTGGATACCAGAAACAGATCTTAGAGCCTTAGAGCTGCAAGAGGTCTCTACCCCATCCCCTGAACAGGACCCCCTCTCTGCCTGAGTACCTCCAGAGACCAGGAGTTCATTACACTCAAGGCAGCTGCTGGTTTTGCGTTTGTTTTAATCAATAGAAAACACCTGATTCTTTGAGGTCAACAGTTCCTTCCTTTTGCTGATGTTTTGCAGACACCTGTTCTCTTCCTGGCTTCCTGCAGCCGTTACCATGCAACACTGATTTCTATTCCCCGGATCAGCCCTTCCAGGATAAGAGGTCACGGTGGCTTGAGAAGCCAAATCTCCCAAGAAGCACGCTCTGAGCACGCTCTGAGCATGCTCTCAGCAGAGCTGCCCCACAACCTGACGGCAAGGCCACGACTCAGTCAACAAGCACTGTTGCTCCACGGTGACTCACTCCTGGGACTGGTTCTCTGAGGCCAGAGCCTCCTCTTTGCTCACCCAGAATAACCCTGGGTTACTACAGCCAGCCTGACTTCTTCTCTGACTTCTAAACTCAAATGTGCATTTCCTCACTGCGTTAGCAACCTCTGTTCAAACTCCTGTGTGAGCCAGGCACGGTGCCGCTCTCTGGGGACAGAAGAACAGAGAAGACGCAGCCTCTGGCCTCAAGAAGTTCATGGTCTAGTGACAAGTCTATAAGTCCACAAGGCATTAAAACACAACACAGTCAGGGCTATGATGCAGGCAAGTACCAAGGGCACAGAGGAGGACCTGACTCTTCTTGGGGGAGGGGTGCAGGGAGGCCTTCTTGGAGGAAGAGATGCTAACTTCTCCTCCAAGACCAATTTGCCATTTGCCACTTTCTAGCTGCCTGTTGGGAAGTCCAGTCTCTAAGTTCCCCAGATGCTTCTAGTAGAACCCACGATTCAGTCTTCTTAAGCAAGAGGAACCAAAATCTTCATCTCATTCTCTTTCTGCCTTAGCCTATGTCTCTCTCTCTCTCTCTCTCTCTCACACACACACACACACACACCCATGCCTTTCATTTTCTCAAGCAGTTCCTGCAGCTGGATCCCCTCTGGTCCCTCATCACCCTCACCCGTGAGAAAAGGGTCTGAGCAGTATCAACCTAGAGTGAAAATGGAGCCCTGTGGCCTAAGGACAAGACTCCCCAGCTGCAGGTTCTCCAAGGCTGGTCCCAACCAGCCATCCCAGCCAGCATGGTCCCTGGGAACGCTGGCCTACATGCCTCAGGCTCCAGCCAGGCAGGCCTCCTCACCCTTCTCCAAACCCTCATGCTATGCTGACTTCCCACTCAGTCCCCTTGGCAGCCTTCCCCTTTCTTCTCAGCCCCACACACTCCTACTCATCCTTCAAAACCCACATGAATGCTACCTCCTTGAACTGACCTATGTCGGGCAGTCAGTTGCTCTTACCAAGAAAAAAGCATTATTCTATTCCAGTGGTCCAATTCTATGATAGCATCTGACAACTCACTGGGTGTTTCTCCCAGCCTCTAGGCTAAGGTTTGCAGAGCACAAGGTGGCAGTCTTAATGCTCCTCGATCCTCAGCATGTGGTGCAGAAACTAGCAACAGCATCAATAACTGATGCTCTTCTTTATTAATAACGAATATGCTCAGTAATAGTAATGACTAATACTGAAAGCAACCAGCGCCATGACGCTCACTCAGCCGTGCCCCGTGCCAAGCCTGTGCTAAGCAGTCTGAAAAGAAGATATCATTTAATGTCCTAGCATTCTACACAATCTTATTCCCACTTTGCAGATCAGGAACTGCAGCTCAGAGAGTACCGATGCCTTTCCTGAGGTCGTGCATCTTACAGGTCGGCAGAGGCGAGATGTGACACAATATCGGTCTGACCCCCTGAGCCTAGGCTCAGTATCGCTCTGTGACCCGGGGGCCCATGTCAGTACTGAATCAAGGACTCAAGTTCCAAGGACCCGCCCCCTTAGTGCCCCTCACCTGCCATGCTTCTGGGGACTTTTCAAGGACAACTCGTGTGTCTGCCGAGGTGGCCCAGGAGATGGGCTAAGTGAGATAACGTATGCCCATTGCAGTCTGCGTGGTGGCCCTGGGGGCGTGTACTCACTGCCCTGAACCTTGGGCTCCTCAGCTGTAAAATGGGGAAATGAAAGTTCCTAAGCCCGAGGGTCACTGCAGGGTTACGAGACATAATCGTGTGCAGCATTTGGAGCAGGAAGAGCACGTCATAAGCGGTCAGTAAATGTTACCTCCTGACATGATTGCCGAGAGCCCGGCACTCTGGCTTTAATGAAAGCAAAGAGGGCTCTCAGCCCTGAGGAGTTTCTCCCTCTAGGTGAGAACAGGGAAGGAGGCAGAGGGAGGGAGGGTTCTCTCAACAGGGTGTTGGATAAAGCTTTTCCAGGTCCAGGCAGACACAAGACCCCTCAAAGCAGTGCCTGATAGACACTGGGAAGTACAAAGCTGAGTTGGGACAGTGCCGGGGGTAGTCAGAGATTCACCAAGCCCAAGGGCAAGGCAGAACATTAGGACCCTGGCGACTAGCCAAAGGCTTGAAGAACCCCATCTTGGGGGTCTATGCCCACCAAAGTCTGGCACCAGGGGCATCAGGTGAAAGAGACCAGACAGAGGTTGAGCCTGACCATCACCCTCTGCTGGGGATGCTCCCCCCACCAACCCCTGTGCCCTATTATACATCCTTTGAGGGCTACATGTGACCTAAGGATGGGAACAGCCCCTGCAAGTGAGCGGTTACCAGGCAGGCCTGCAGGAGCCCAACTGTGGTGGACACTGGAAGGCTCCTGAGGGAACTAGCAGAGGGTCCAGGGAGGGGGAAGCCAGGCTTAAGTGGGGCGGACCAAAAGAGAAGCTACCACGCACTGAGGAGCCAGGAGGATGGGCGAGGAGGGCAAGGGTCACAGGGTGAGGTGAACCTCTGCCTCGGGGCAGGACAGGACCTGAGAGGCCACCTCACCATGTGGCTCTATGAGGCTCTGGGCCTCATTTCTTGCACTCTAGAATGAGGGCTTGAACTCTGATGTCAATCCTGTATCAATCAACATGGTTCTCTAAGGCTGTGAGAAGGAAATAAGCCTTAACACATCCCTGTGAGCCTAGCTCCTCAGCTGCACAGTGGGGCTAAAAATGGCTGTTGTGGTGACTATGTAGGCAGGGCCCACAGAGGGCCTTGCCTAGGAGCTGGCACATAGTAGGTGCTTAGTAAATTATCACCACCCTCCCTCCGCCATGCCTGAGGGGACAGAGCTAGGGGCCTCCAGTCTGGCCCTCTCCTGCCTCGGTGACTTGGGGAGGCTGGGTCCCCGAGGTACCTCAGCAGGGGGCAACCTGGCTGCAGGCCCAGCCTCTCTACTGGCAAACCTGTCTCTTCAGCCAGAGTTCAGGCCTCGCCTGGGGGTATATTTTCATTGAGGAACAACACAGACTGGTTCAGGAGAATTTGGAACAAGCCAAAAAAAAAAAAAAAAAAAAAAAGAGAGAGAGAGAGAGAAGAAAAAAGAAAGAAACCATCTGAGATTCTATAGTTCAAAAACATGTGGCACCTCCCTGCCTTTCTCTTACCACGCAGAGTTCTTTCCAACTGGTAGAGGTCATCCTCAACACGGCCTCCAGTCTCCCTCTGCTTTCTGTGACAGTGGAACTCACAGTCTCCGCAGAAAGGGGTTTTGTGGTGACGCCATGAATTGCCTGACCAGCCCGTCCCCCTGTCAGGTATATGGGATATTTTCCGACATTGTCTCTCCTAAATCCAAAACCCACAGATACTTCATTCACAAAGGGATTTGTGTGTGTGTGTGTGTGTGTGTGTGACTGCCTTCAGGATTTCATTTTAGATTACCCGAAGTGGCTCCTTGGTCCAGAGTGGAAGCTGACTTTCAGGATGCCTGTTCCTGCCAGAGCTCTCTCATCTCACCATGATTTGGGACACCTAAAAGTCAAGGATCAGGGAGAAAGAGTTTCTTAGGGAACTGGGCCTCAGGCTTGGCCCAGATCCCTGGGGAAGCATCAGTGCCAGCGACTATGGTTTATTTTTTTCCTTCCCTGGCCTAGTTTGAATAGACCCCCGGGGGCAGATGGGTTTCCTGAGCTGCTTGAACTTTAAATATCTGCCTGGGGCTTCCCGTGCTAATCCTATAAATATTGTCCTTTTTCTGCTCTTCTGTAAGGTGCTGCGGGAGTTTGGGAGGTTGGCCTAAAGGGGGAAAGAAAACGTGCCCTTCTTGGTGCTTCAGGGGCTAGAGGCCAGGAGGTGGGGGGCTGGTGCCCTGACACCCCCAGGCCTGTCTGGGTCCAGGGGCAGAATCGATGCCTTCTTCAGCAGGGCCCTCTCCCCTCATGGGGCGGCTGGCTCTCTGCACCCCTTCCTGATGCCCGCTAAGGCTGCTGTTGCCGCTTCCGGGGCCTGGATGCCGTGAGGACCCTGGACCCTGCCCAGCTCTTACCACCTCCCCACCGCTGGGAAGGGTGTCTTGCTTTCTATGCTCCCCATAGTAACAACTGAGATTTAAAAAACTCTCACATCCTTCACAAGTAAATTCCCCCTGCATCTTCTCCAGTCTCCTCACCACCTCCCCTATGGTTAGCCCCACTCTGTCAACAGAACAACGGAAGCTGTGGAGATATTGAGTCACAGTTAACAGAGGGGAGAGGCAGGATTTGAACCCAGAGAGGCCAAGGTTTGGCTCCTAGTCTCAGACTGGCTTATACTCACTCCCCACCGTCCGTCCAGAGCTATGCTTATGATGAACTCTGGGTCCAGCAACTCACTCAGCTCCTCCCGGCTGCACACAGGAACCAGGCTGCAAGCCCACTGCTGTGTCCTCAGCCCCTTCTTGCTGTTTCCACACAGAATGGGACATCGTTTTTGACTGTCCTCTATAGCCACTGTCACAAGATGGTCGAACCAGAAGTTTCCTTAGATATGGCAAGGACATCTCCTCCTCCTATTCGTTGAATACCTCACAATTAATACATACAGTCATACCAGGACTATCTCATTAATCCTCCCCATTAGTCCTGTGCAGAAGGAAAAATCAGAGAGGTCAAGTAACCTTCTCAAGGTACACAGCCCATTGGTAGCTGAATGAGGCCTAGAAGCTGTTGGCTCCAGGCCCAGTGATTTTGCCTTTTTTTGATCTCTTGTTTTTCATGAGACAACAAAAGTCCAGAGAAGTGAGGAGGCTATTTAAGGTCACAGGCACGTCAGCTGAGGAAGGCTGGGACCAGATCTAACTCCTCCTGTTCCCTGGGCACCCTTCATTAAGAGCAAACAGAGCATGAGTGAATCAAGAGAAGGCATGTTCCACCACGCGGGTCCTTTTGTATCCTGGAGAGATGAGGGTCTGACTGGCGGATTCCCACAGATGGGGTGAGTCCCCCAGAGCTGGAGAGACCCCCTAGGAACTCCAGGGCTGGCGTGAAGCCAAAGGGCTGACGAGTGGGCAGTGGGAGCCAGAGTACTGGGGCTTAAAGAGAGTTTGCCCTGCTGCCCACAGCAACACCACCCTCTGACCCCAGCTCAAGAAACAGGTGAGCGCCATTCCCTCCATGGCACCCCCTTCAGAGATCAGCTGCCTGTGGGCATCTAGGTCCACTGGGTCATGCTGGTCACCACTGGGGAGAACAGGGATCTCCTTGGTCCAAAAGAAGACCAGGGTATCCATCACTTAATGAAGGTAGATTCTGAGGGCTCCATGTCAGTAAAACCGGGGGTGAAAGGAGAGGGAGACGAAAGTGCCCGCCCTTGTCACCTCAGCCCTGGGAGGGAGACATTGCCCTCAGTGAGTCACTGTCCAAGGAGCGCCGGACTCCAAGAACCATGAGCCTTCCCTTCTACCACCCATCCCCTCCCGGGGGGTGAGTTGGCTCTGGGAGCAAGGGCATCATCAGGCTGGTTTCCTCGGTGATCTCTGTGGGCATCTTGCATACATTCCGGCTTCCCCGCGGGATCCAGGTGCCCAGCCCGTGCCACCATGTGGTCACAATGGCAGCTTCTGGAGGGGTTGTCCCAAAGTGTCCCCCTCATCTGGTGTCCTTTCTCACTGAGCAAGGCCAAATCTTAGGGGACCCCAAGTCAATGTCCAAAGGCAGAGCACAGTCAGTTGTGGCTGGGGTCTCCAACAAGAGCCCTAGAGAGATCCATTCTCTGTGCACTAGCTCCCTGACTTGGTGGTCCTCTGGAACCCAGCCAGCCTCTCTCCTTATACCCACAGTTTGCCCACACAACATGACACCAGGAGCCCAGGGTGCAGCCAAGAGCAACACACAGTCTCCACCTGCTTATCCCTCCCTCCTTCCCTCAATCAACTCTCCTTCCTTCATTCCTTCCAACAAACTCAAAGCTGCACATAACAAGGCACTGTGGTAGGTGCAGTGCTGGGGATAACACTGTACTAGAGCCTGGTTCCTGCCTTCATAGAGTTTCTGGGAGAGTGGAGGACAGAATTACCCCTTAAATAATCACAGTATGCAAATTGTTGCAAATTGGGCCAGGACTCTGAAGGCAAGATCCAGGGTATTTTAAAGAAACACACCAGGGGATGAATGGATAAAGAGGATGTGAGAGAGAGAGAGAGAGAGAGAGAGAGAGACACACACACACACACACACACACACACACACGGAATACTATGCCGCCATCAAAAGAATAAAATCTTGCCATTTGCAATGACCTGGATGGAACTAGAGGGTATTATGCTAAGTGAAATAAGTGAATCAGAGAAAGGCAATTATCATATGATCTCCCTGATATGAGGAAGTTGAGAGGCAGGGTGAGGGGTCGTGGGAAGTAGGGAGGGAAAAATGAAACAAGAAGGGATCAGGAGGGAGACAAATCATAAGAGACTCTTAATCTCAGGAAACGGAGTATTGCTGGGGGGTGGGATGTTGGGATAGGGTGGTTGGGTGATGGACATTGGGGAGGGTATGTGCTATGGTGAGTGCTGTGAAATGTGTAAGCCTGATGATTCACAGATCTGTACCCCTGGGGCTAATAATACATTATATGTTAATTAAAAAAAAGAAAGAAAGAAAGAAAGAAACCCACCAGGGGCCCTGATCCAGGCTGGGATGTCGAGTCATTTGGCATCTGACCTAAGAACCAAATGATGATAGAGTCAGGAGGAATGCATGGCAGGGCACAGAGAAGCAGAAAGTCAGTGCAGCTTGAGTCTGGACCAGGAGGGAGGGCACAGGCTGTGAGGCTGGAAAGAGACGGGGACTGGGGGCTAAGATCACAGAAGGACTTGAGGGGCAGGCTGCAGTGTTTGGATTTCATTCTAAGTGTGGCGACGAGCCACTGAAGTTCCCAGGCAGGGGAAGCAGCAGGAAGGGAGCAGTATGACCAGATGTCCTGGACAGACATGCAGAGAGGAGGGCACAGCGTGGTGGTGATGGGGTACAGGGTGGGGGGGAGGACTGATAGAGGAGAGCCAACCGCAGGAATCCAGGTGAAGCCAACTACAGTGGGACCCTGTAAGTGGGCTGGAAGAACCTCAGCCCCCGCAGGGAGCCCTACTCAGAGGCTCAGGGGTGAGCTGGAAGGACAGCGGCCACCAATGCAGGGAAGAAATTCTTCTGGCTCATTTCCCTACAAGACTCTCTTGGAAGAAAAGCAACAGACCTGCCCCACCCCAGACTGGAGCTCTACAGGATAAACCCAGAGCAGGGCACAGAGGGCAGAGGCATGGAAGGGAGGCTGCCCTCATAGAGCACCAGGAGTGGAAAGAGAATCCCACTCTATCCACAGCAGCCCTCTGCAGCCGGACGGCTCCTCCCAAAGGGGACCCCAAGAGAAAGATCGGTAGAGACCTCCTGTGCTCCCAGTCTCCTGTACCTCTCAGACTTAGAGAAGCAGCTCCATCCAGGGTAGTGGGCCGGGGTGGACTTGGAGGTCTCTGGCCCAGCATCCTCTCCACTGTGGGCAGAGAGCTCGAGGCAGCAGTGGTGCCCCAGAGACAAGCCAAGCCAGAGAGCAGTGGTGGTTTCTATGCAGGTGGCTCAGAGTGGGGGAAAGGAGCAGAAGGAATGGGAGGAGGCAGGAGGGGGTCCTGGAGGGAAGCAGCCTCTGAGCTTCTCCCTGGGGCAGGAGAGAGAGCTTCTATGATGGCCATAGCTTGATTGGGGGTTCTCCCAGAGATCAGAATGCATATGCCAGAACAGAGCCACTGTCCCCCACCAGATTCTATCCTGGGCCAGAGAAAGGATATTCTGTTGTGTCCCTATGACCATAGGGCAACTCAGGGTGGGAAGAAGCCAGGGAACTATACAGACACAACATTCCCAGGGAGCCTCACCAGGGCCATAATATATAATGTATAATCCAGGTGGGCCCAGGAACAAATATAGGAGGTCCCACAGCTGGACCAACTTTTCAAAGCTGGACAGGAGGTCAGATAAGGGAGGTGGGAGGAAGCTTGGAAACACCAAGGGCAGGAGGAGCAGCCTGAGCGAAAGAGACCCATGCACAGAGCAGGGGGAGCCTTATGGCTGTGTGGTGGGCCCTGGGAGGGCTGGGAATCCAAGGGTTAGGGACCCAGCTTGGCAGACGTGATCTTGCAACTGCAACATTGCTGCTTCAGTCCCTGTCACAGAGATGGAAGGACTCAGCTCCTCCCGACCTGAGCAGAGACCTACCTTTGTTCTTATGGTGTCTCTGAACCTCTCCAGAAGTCACCTAAGGATGGAGAGCTCATTTCATGGGGGAGGACATGGAGGCCCAGAGAAGCACCAGGATCTCGCTCAAGGTCACAGAGTGGCCAGTGCCAGAGCCGGGGTAGGGGCCCAGCTCATCTGCCTCCCCCTTCCTTTGCTGCTTCCCAGGGGCCATCCTTTTTCCGACTGGGCATGGAGGGCATGTGCAGGAGGCAGGAATTGCACAGGAGACAGCCACGGATGAGCAAGTGGCAGGTCATCTCTCAGTGACAATCACTATGGAAACAAATGGCAGAGACAGATTGGGGCCCTGAAGTCAGGGGTCAAGCTTTTTTTACTCCCGACTGCACATTTTGCTAGAGGAAGATGGTGTGTGTTGCTAAGATGTAATTCAAGTCGGACAGCTCTGGAGGCAGGGACGACTCTTCGCTTCATCAGCAGAGCAATGGATGCTGGCTGCCGCCTCCGTTTTAGAAACCATGCCCTGTGTTGCCGGCTAACCTCACAGTGCCACAGTGGTCCTCACCCTCACAGCTTCCAGAACCTACACTCTCCCCCTAATGAGTGGACATCACCATTCCTGAAGGGTCTCTCTCTCTCTCTCTCCCCCACAAAGCCTTCACGCATCAACTTTGCAAGGCATCCTAGACGCTGTGAGTCCCACCCTTTTCAATCTTCCAAAGGAAATCTCATTTAATTCTCCAACGACTGTGAGTGGGTGTATCACTCCCATTTCATGCAAGGGAAAACTACATACAGCCCAGAAGGAGGGCTGGCCTGAGGACACACAAGATGAGGGAATGACAGAGCGGGTCCCAAAGCCAGAACCTGTGAACTCCATAGCCCTCTTTGATTCCTTGGTTCCCAGAGTAGTAAAAAGAAGATGTCAGTCTACCCTCTCCCCCTCATCCCAAGGGGCAAAACAAAACCTCAGGGAGAAGGCTTGCATTGTGATGGAGAAAGCCCAGAAAGAGGACAGAAACCACAACTTCCCTCTGTTCTTGCCTCTCCCACTTCATTCCTGACCACTCCATCCACCACGATTCAGGACAGACATATTGTGGGGGAGAAGATGGAAGAAATTAATACAGAGCACGGGCGGGCTACATTTGCATCCCACTTTACAGTTTGCAAAATACTTCCAGAGCCCTCACGCTGTTTCCCCCTCAAACAACCTTGCACAGCAGGAGAATGTGCAAAGGCCACTGCCCGGTTTATAGACGGGGGACAGACCCCAGCAGACTCGGATGCAACTCTAAGCTACCTGACACCAAACCCTGTGATTCTTCTATGCATGTTGCTTTTCTTTTGTCTGTACGTGAATGATAGGGAAAGGGAGCAGGGGGAGCCAACATTCGTTGAACGGTAATATTAGAAAAGTCAATGGAGACTATAATCAGAGCCATGAGCTTTCATCGAACGTCCGTTGTGCGCATCAGTCCCGTGCTAAACACGCTGCACACACTTTCTCATTTCATCCCATCCCAGTTCTGAGCCCATATTACTGACAGGGAAACCGAGGTTCGGGAAGTTAAGTCCCGTGGTTGTTTCCTCTGGTTCACTCTCCCGGTGTCTTATTTCCTGGTAGCCGAGTTATCTTTACCTGTCAGGTGCACGTTTCCTTAGAATTTTGTCTACGGGAACTGTGCTGTAACCTAGAATGCAGGTGGCTTCTAGAAAAGACATGTGTTCGCCAGGCACTCTAAATGAAATCCTTGTCTGGAGGTTTCCTGGTCACCACGTGGCATAAATTCAGTCTGACAGCCCATGTAAGAACTTGCCTGCAGTTCTAAATTTTCAGCCACGATTTATTGACCACTTCATGCAATGCCTGTTTGAGACTGGATTTTCTTTGCGCTTCCTGCGGGGGTCAGGGGTTGATATCTGCCTCCTTCCTCGTCACCTGGCAGCATGGCCCTTGGGGGGGCTGATCTTTAGGGGGAGAGATGCCGAAGGTACCACGCAGCCTTGGGCTCAGTGCGGTGGCAGCGGCAGCGGTTGCTGGGGAAGATAAGGGCATCTGCTTAGCAAGAACTTCCAGGTCCAAATCTCACCAGACTCAAGGAGAAGGCTGCTGACTAGGGACACACTGAAGTATCTGTTTTACAGGTAAAGCACAGATGCCCAGAGACAGGCAGACAGACAAATGGCAGAGGGATGTGGGTAAAGAAGGTAAGACAGTGGCAAAGAGCGTAGGTCTTCGGATGGGAAGCGAACTTACAGGGGAGAGGGAGGAACACCAAGAGAGCAGGGTTCTCTCAGGTGCTGACCTTCGAGACCCCTTCTCTCTCGTGATCACGTTTGCTTTGTGTGCCAAATGGGAACGTTTCTCTGCAGCCTGCTCTGCAGGGCTGCCCTGGGAGGGCTGAGATGAGGGGGTGAGATGACTAATGGAGTGGTGAGAGTCTGTTGCTTGCTGGAAAGTGCTGTGCAGGCCCGAAGCTATTGTGGTCACGGTTACCCCTGTCCCTCTTGTCAGAATCCACCCTTCATGGGCAGAGTGATCAAGGCAGATCTGGAGATGATCTCTGCCACCCATAAAATGGACCCGCAGGGTGGCCATCCTGTCTGCTCCCCTTGTCCCCTCCTCCCGGAATCTCTCCTGAAGCTAACATTTGGGCCACCCAACAGAACAGGACCATCGTACTGTCAAGGGTGGTTAAGGATCCATTTGGATCCCCATGCCAATTCTCAAGGGCCCAGCAGATCCCTGCTCCCAGAAGTATGATTGTGTGTGGTCGCTGCTGCC
>ML105524.1:19188-29887 GCA_003697995.1 Taxidea taxus jeffersonii | reverse complement strand
AAGGGGCACGTGTACCCGAATGTTTATAGCAGCAATGTCCACAATAGCCAAGTTATGGAAAGAACCTAGATGTCCATCAACAGATGAATGGATAAAGAAGAGGTGGTATATATATACAATGGAATACTATGCAGCCATCAAAAGAAATGAAATCTTACCATTTCCGACGACATGGATGGAACTAGAGCATATTATGCTTAGCGAAATAAGTCAACTGGAGAAAGACAACTATCACATGATCTCCCTGATATGAGGAAGTGGAGATGCAATGGGGGTGTGGGGGTTAAGGTGGTAGGAAAAGAAAAAATGAAACAAGATGGGATCGGGAGGGAGACAAACCAAAAGAGACTCTTAATGTCATAAAACAAATTGAGGGGGGTGGAGAGGAAGAGGGGTTGGGAGAAGTGGGTGGGGTTACATTATATGTTTAAATAAAAAAGCTTAAAGAAAAAAAAAAAGAAAGAAAGCTAATATTAAATGCATAGCAAATATTCCCTCCCTGTTTGTGGCTTGTCTTTTAACTTTTTTTTTATGATGTCTCCATGGTATAGAAGTTTAAAATGTACCATTCTTTTTCCCTTAAGATTTGTGTTTTTGTGGCTTCAAGTCATGAAAATGCTCTCCCATATAATATAGAGTCTGGGTTATTTTAAATGGTTTAACCATCAAACCTAAGCTATTGGTTCTGTTTCCATTGGAAAACTACAGTCTGGTGGGCAGTTTGGCACCGCCTGTTTTAAAATAAATACTTGTAGAAATTTATCCTACAGGGGTGCCTGGGTGGCTCAGTGGGTTAAAGCCTTTGCCTTTGGCTCAGGTCATGATCCCAGGGTTCTGGCATCGAGCCCCACATCAGGCTCTCTGTTCGGCAGAGAACCTGCTTCCTCCTCTCTCTCCCTGCCTGCCTCTCTGCCTACTTGTGATCTCTGTCTGTCAAATAAATAAATAAAATGTTTCAAAAAAAAAGAAAGAAATTTATCCTACAGACATACTTATACAGGAGTCCCCAGAAATCTATGCATAGGTTTTCTCAATACAACAGTTGTAATAGCAAAAAAACTAGAAGTAACCTAAACGCCTATCAGTGGAAAGCTAGGTAAATGAATTATAGCATGGTCATAAATGTAATTCTCCTTAGCCATAGTAAAGAATAAGGGAGATCCCTTAATAAGGGATGTACTCATATGAAAAGTTCTCCAGGATATATTGGTGAGTAGGAAAAATGAAAATAAAAAACCCAAGGATCCAAACAGTATGCTCTCATTTATGTTGGGCGGGGTGGGAGTGGGGGTTCTGTGTATGTGTGCTTGTAAAATTCCAGAAATAAAATTACTGATGGGTGCTTACTTCTGAGGGAGGGGACCAGGGTTTGAAGGTGGGAAGGAAACCCAGTGTTCTCCATCTTCTGTGCTGTTTTCACTGTTACTCCTTTGACTGTAAACAAAGAAGAATGTGTGGACAGCCTCCTTTTGCCATAAGCTGCTATTTGTTTTGGCATTTGAAAGATTCTGAGGTGAAGAGGGCCTTTCCTTGCAATAGCTGAGAAGACGCTGAATTATTAGAAGTGGGGCAGGAGCCGCGGCATCAACGGGACAGTTTCATTACATGTGTTCTGTCGCTGGGTCAGAAGGGCAGCGCTCTCAGCAGCACGCCGGCCAGGGTGATGAGATTCAGACTCGCCATTGTCTGGGGGACAGGGGAGCTGTCTGCGGAACAAGGGAGAGGGGAACTGAGAGAGGTGGGGGATGGGGACCTGTCTAGGGAACCAGGGCGTGTGGGGGGAGGGGGCGGAGGAAAGGCAGTGGAAAGTGGGGGCAGGTTTGAACCAAGAGCCGCCACCCTGGCCCTCGGGCGCTGAGTCTCCTTGTGCTGTTTGGCGGCAGGATGAGAAGAGGCTCTGCGCCCTTTTCCCCAGGGGAGGAGGAGAGCTCCCATCTCAAAGCTGCTGGAGAGGAAGAAAAGCCATGCTCCAAGCAGGAGATCGCTCATCCTGTGAGAACTAAAGGCACTTGAGTTTACCCTCCTTGAATTTAAGAAGGAAAAGGAATCGGGCCAGGGGTCAGAGAACAAAGAGAGAAAGTGCTGCCAGGCTTTAATCCAGGGGCTGCTCACGGGCTGGGGCTGCGGGGACTGAAATCCCAGCCTCGCCATCGCACTGCTGGCAATTTACTCAACATCTCTGTCTTAGTTTTCTTATCTGTAAAATGGGAAAATAATATTTACCCCACAAGGGGTTCTCCTGGCATACAGTAAATGCTTATGAAGCGGTAACCACTGTTAATTCTGTCTGCATTTAGAAATTTTTGAAAATTTCAGCGCAGCAGAGACCCTGGCTCTGCGGGGTCAGCACCTGGAGGCGGGATCTGGGTCGGCGGCGCATGCGCATTAACCACGCTCACAAGCCCAGTGAATAAGCGGTGACTCCACTTGTTCCTTTACACAGGCCAGCGCGCTGGGTGGGTGCATCACAACCCTTCTCTTCGCTCCGCATGTGGGAGCCCAGACTGTACTCAGAGGGTCCTTGGGGAAATGGAAACACTTCTGGGCTCTTATTTATTTCCAGGGCGGCTCCAGCGGCTTGCCTGTCTGCCCCTTAGGGGAAAGCCCTTCCGTACATAGGAGGAGCGCAATTGTTGGTTGTCAAATAAATACTTGTTGAATGAGTCCACGATCATAGCATGTGCCCTGTCACAGCAACACTGCAAACAATCTGGATGCTCAACAACAGAAAGTTCTTATTAAATGTGGCCCAGCCACCCCACAAAATCAAACAGTCATCGAAAAGGATAATTACCGCAATTATATAGAAAGAGATATGCTTGTGATGTAGCTTTAGAAAAACAAAAGAAGTCAAAATGGGCTGGACACGATGTTGATCCATTTTAATGATATATTATTAAATGAAAAAGCAATGCTCAGAGAAGGGAGTATAATAAGCTACCATCTGTGTTATAAAGGGGGCAGGGAATATAAGGTTTCACTCCCTAACATACTTCTGAATGACACGCAGGAGGCTGGTAACACTGGCCGCCTGCGAGGGAGGGGCAGAGGTGAACAGTGGAGGACAAGCCACTGACAATTCGTTTGGACCTCCTGAACGCTGAACCATGTGAGGATGTTCCCAATTCAAAAATCAAGTAATTTAGGGGCACCTGGGTGGCTCAGTGGGTTAAAGCCTCTGCCTTCGGCTGGGTGATGATCCCAGGGTCATGAGATCGAGCCCCGCATGGGGTTCTCTGCTCCGCAGGGAGCCTGCTTTCCCCTCTCTCTCTGCCTGCCTCTCTGCCTACTTGTGATCTCTCTGTCAAATAAATAAAATCTTTTAAAAAAAAAAATCAAGTAATTTAAAACAGTTGTTAGGAGAAGAAAAAGAAAAAGGAAAGTTTAGGGGACATTTGGCTGGCTCCACAGAGCATCTCACTCTTGATCTCAGGGTCATGAGTTCGAGACCCCTGTTGAGCATAGAGCTTACTTCAAAAAAACAAAAGAGAGAGAGAGAGAGAAGTAAAATAAAACACTTGCTGATACATAGCAAAGTAAAACAGATCAATATTTTTTTCCTACTATATTCCTCAATTCTAAGGCATGAGTTTTGCCCCCTACAGTTTAAAATTTCTGATCTCAGAATGTATCTTATAATCAATGGGCATTCTTAATAGGTTCTTGTGGTGGTTTCTTTTTCTCCCTAAAAAGCTTTTAGTAAATTGATGCTGCATTTAAAATTGATGGTGTTTTAGAATCAAAGAAAAGTAGTACATAAAAATGTGGCAAGTGGAAAGGGACTGTTACAGTGAAACCCATTGTGTGGTGGGATGGCGGGGATCTTTCTACTTTCAAATGGCCCTTACCAGTCTTTTTACATCATCTTTTCAATAATTTTTTAAAAACATATTTTAAACTGTTTTTAGGACAATCAGTGGTTTTTAGAGGGAGGCGGCATTCCCCAGCACCAGAGTCTAGATAACCTGCAAAGCAGTAAACCCAGGAAAGTCACCACTTCCTCAGTTTAGTTTAGTTTATTTTTTAAAGAGATTTTATTTATTTATTTAACAAAGAGAGAGATCACAAGTAGGCAGAGAGGCAGGCAGAGGGAGAGGGGGAAGCAGGCTCCCCGCTGAGCAGAGAGCCTGATGTGGGGCTCAATCCCAGGACTCTGAGCTCATGACCTGAGCTGAAGGCAGAAGCTTAACCCACTAAGCACCCAGGTGCCCCTAGCTTAGTTTAGTTTAAATAATTATCAGAGCAAAGCCCTGGACCCTAAATTTAGCTGTTATAAGGAAAAACTCATTTTCCTCGGATTTTCCTGAAGAAACCCGCCTTCCAGGAACAGTTCATCAAAAACTGAGACAACACATACTTGACCACAACTGGTGTTTATTTCAGCAATTGGTTCAGACTCCAAGTTTTGGTCCAAACCATTGCCATAGTTCAAAAACAGTTGTTGAGTTGAAAACACTAATAAAACCTAGTGCCTGGGGGTGCCAGAGTGGTTCAGTTGGTTAAGCGTCTGACTCTTGGTTTTGGCTCAGATCACGATCTCCAGGTCAGGAGATCAAGCCCCATGTCAGCCTCCAGCTCCACAGTGCAGAATCTGCTTGAGATTCTCTCTCCTTCCTCCTCTGCTCATCCCCATGCTCATGCTCATGCTCTCTCGCTCTCTCTTTCTCTCTCTCAAATGAATAAACAAACAAACAAACATCTCAATGCTGGGTGAAGCACGCATGAGTGCTGTAGCCAAAAGATGATACAGGAAAGTTGTTGTTTCCAGTTGAGACCAGTGTTCTGTACCCTGCGGAACTCAGTTTTGACACATGTTGGGTGGATAGAGGATTTCTTAATCAAATAATCAAGTTTAAGAAATACTGCAGGTGAGGGACCCCTGGGTAGCTCACTCAGTTAAGCATCTGCCTTTGGCTCAGGTTATGATCCCAGGGTTCTGGGATCGAGCCCAACATCAGGCTCCCTGCTCAGTGAGGAGCCTGCTTCTCCCTCTGCCTGTTCTGCCTGCTGCTCCCCCTGCTTGTGGTCTCTCTCATGCTCTCTGACAAATAAATAAATAAAGTCTCTAAAAATTAATAAATAAAAGTTAAAAAATACTGCAGGTGAGATTGGGATAAGAACTTGGAGATCAGGATGCCTGGGTGGCTCAGTCAGTTAAGCATCTGCCTTCAGCTGGAGTCATGATCCCAGGATCCTGGGATCAAGTCCCACATGGGGTTCCTTGCTCAGTGGGGGACCTGCTTCTCCCTCTCCCTCTGCCAGTCCCCTTGCTTGTGCACACCTGCTCTCTCTCTCTCTCTGACAAATAAATGAATCTTAAACAAACCAACAAAAACCTTAAAAAACAAACAAACAAAAAAAGAACTTTGAGATCCACAATGCAAACCTTCATATTAAAGGCTCTGAAAAGTCCTAGGAGGCAAGTTCCTTTGGTTTCTGGCTTAACAGAGGTTCTCAACTTCCTAGCCAATCAAACTCTAATTCTGTTTACCCTCTTCAGGGCAACGATGTCCCTTCAGGGCAAGCAAGTCCCAGAATAAGGGGGATTTTTAAAAAAATTTTTTAAAGATTTACTTATTTATTTGAGAAAGAGACAGTGAGTGAATAAGAGAGAGCAGGGGTGGGGGGACAGAAGGAGAGAAAATCTTAACGCAGACTCTGTGCTGAGAATGGAATCAATCCCATGTGGGGCTTGATCTCACAACCCTGAGATCATGACCTGAGCTGACACCAAGAGTCCGGACACCTAACAGACTGAGCCACCCAGGTGCCCCCAAGGGGAATTAAGAAAGAGCAGGTGAGGGATGCCTGGGTGGCTCAGTTGGTTAAGCGTCTGCCTTCGGCTCAGGTCATGATCCCAGTGTCCTGGGATCGAGTCCCGAATCGGGCTCCTTGCTCGGCGGGGAGCCTGCTTCCTCCTCTCTCTCTGCCTGCCACTCTGTCTGCCTGTGCTCACTCTTTCTGATAAATAAATGAAATCTTAAAAAAAAAAAAAGAAAGAACAGGTGAATGTAATTCTGGCCAGTGAGCAGAAATCTGCTGAGGAATTCTGAGAAAGGCCTCTTTGGTTTTTAAAGAGAGACTAACAAAAACTCTTCATACAAGATGACATGATATTACAATGGAAAATCCTTAAGGGGCCCCTGGCTGTCTCAGTCAGTAGAGCATGCTACTCTTGATCTCAAGAGTTGTTGAGTTCAAGCCCCACATTGAGTGTAGACATTATTTAAAAATAAAACTCTTGAAGAAGAAGAAGAAAGGGAGGAAGAGGAGGAGAAGAAGGAGGAGGAGGAAGAAGAAGGGGGAGAGGGAGGAGGAGGGGCACCTGGGTGGCTCAGTCTGTTAAGCATCTGCCTTCAGCTCAGGTCATGATTCCAGGGTCCTGGGATGGAGTTCATATCCTTGTCCTCTTCTCCTTGGCTCCCTACTCAGCAGGGAGCCTGTTCTCCCTCTCCCTCTGCCCCCTCCCTGCCGCCCTGCTCGTGCTCTCTCTCTCAAATCAATAACATCTTTAAAAAGAGAAAAAAAAGAAAAAATGAAAATCCTAAAGAATCCACCAAGAAACTGTTGGATCTAATCAATGAATTCAGTAAAATTTCAGAATACAAAATCAATATATAAAAATCTGTTGCACTTCATTAATGATAACCTATTTAACAAGAGAAATTAAGAAAATAATCCCATTTACAATTTCATAAAAAAGAATGAAATATCTAAGAATAAATTTAACCAAAGAGGTGAAAAACCTCCTTGAAAGGTCAAAGACTGAAAAATGTAAGACATTAATGAAAGAAATTGAAGAAGACACAAATAAATGAAAAGAAATTCTGTACTTGGGACACCTGGGTGGCTCAGTTGGTTAAGCAGCTGCCTTCGGCTCAGGTCATGATCCCAGCGTCCTGGGATCGAGTCCCACATTGGGCTCCTTGCTCGGCGGGGAGCCTGCTTCTCCCTCTGCCTCTGCCTGCCACTCTGTCTGCCTGTGCTTGTTCGCTCTCTCTCCCTCTCTCTCTCTGACAAATAAATAAATAATTTTTTTAAAAAAGAAATTCTGTACTCATAGATTGGAAGAATTAATATTGTTAAAATGTCCATCTAGCCAAAGCAATCTACAGATTCAACGCAATCCTCATCAAAATTCTAATGGCATTTTTCATAGAAATGGAACAAACAATCCTAAAATTTATATGGAACCATAAAAAGCCCCAAATAACCAAAGTAATCTTGTGAAAGAAGAACAAAAGTGGAGACATCATGCTCCCTGATTCAAACTATACTACAAGCTGCAGTAATCAAACAGTATGGACTTGGCATAAAAATAGGCACTTAGATCAATGGAACAGAACATAGAGCCCAGAAATAAACCCACACATATATAGTTAATTTATGACAAAGGAGCCAAGAACATACAATGAGTGAAGGACAGTCCCTCTGATGAAGGATAATTGGAAGACAGACAGGCAGGGACAGTCGGGGGGGCATCCTAAGAGAAGACCATCCTTAGGATTTTACACTGCCCTAGAAGAAGCCCTCCACCCCTTCCCTTGTGATAGATTGGTGACATAAACCTGATTGGATAACAGGTACAGGGAGGGTTCATCAGAAGAAAACAGCCTGCTAACAAGCCCATAAAAACCTCTAGACTTAAAATCTCCAGTGGCAACCCTCTTCAGGGGCTTTGTACTATCACTTTGCTATCACTCAATGCACCTTGCTTCACTGCCCGCACCTCTGTCTGGTCTACCTCCTCATTCTTCGAAGCAACATGACCAAGAATTGCAGGCACCGAGAGAGAAAAAATAATCCTGTAACACCTCCAACAAATGGTGCTGGGAAAAATGGACTGTCGTGTGCAAGGGAATGAAAATGGATCATTATCTTACACCACACACAAAAATGAACTCAGAATGGATTAAAGACTTGAACAAAAGCCCCTGAAACCAAAAAATTAAAAGAAAACATAGGCAGTAAGTTCCTTGACATTGGTCTTGGTGATGAGTTTTCGGATTTGACACCAAAAGCAGATGCAACAAAATAAAAAAATAAATAATGGGGACCACAGCAAACTAAAAAGCTTCTGTACAGTAAAGGAAACCATCAACAAAATGAAAAGACAACCGATGGGATAGAAAAATATTTGCAAATCATATGTCTGAGGTGAGTATCCAGAATATATATAAAAAAAACTCATACAACTCAATAGCAAAAAAAATTCTGATTAAAAAATGGGAAGAAGTTCTGAATAGATTTATTTCCTAAGAAGACATACAGATGCCAACAGGTACATGAGAAGGTGATCAACATCACTGAAAATTAGAGAAATACAACTCAAAACATCCATGAAATATCATCTCACACCTGTTAGAATGGCTATTATCAGAAATCAAGAAACAACAGATGTTGACAAGAATGTAAGAAAAAAGGAACCCTTGTGCACTGTTGTTGGGAACGTAAATTAGTGCAGCCGCCATGGGAAACAGTATGCAGATTCCTCAAAAAATTAAAAACAGAAATACCATATGGTCAAACATTTCTGGGCATTTACTCAAAGAAAATTAAAACAATAATTCAAAAAGAGATCTGCACCCCCATGTTCACTGCAGCATTATTCACAAAAGCCAAGATATGGAAACAAGCTTAGGGTCCACCAGTGGATAAATGGATCAAGTAATTTTGGTGTGCGTATGTGTATACACATAATGGAATTTTATTCAGCCACAAAAATGAATGAAATCTTGCAATGGCGTGGATGGACCTTGAAGGCAGTATACTAAGCAAAATAAATCAGACAGAGAAAGACAATCCCATATGACCTCACTCCTATGTGAAATCTAAGCAAACAAAAACAAAGAAACCCAACCAAGGCCACAGATACAGAGAACAGACTGCTGGGAGCCAGAGGCAATGGGTGGGAGGTGAGCAAAATAGGTGAGGGGGCTCAAAAGGTATGAACTCCAGTTATAAAATAAGTAAGTCCTAGGAGTGCACTATACAGCATGCTAGGTATAGTTCATGCCATGCTGTCTATTTGAAGGCTGCTAAGAGGGTAAATCATAAATATTCTCATCACAAGAAAAAGAAATTTGTAACTATGTGTGGTGACAGATGTTAAATAGACTTATTGTGATTATTGTTTTGCAATATATATAAATATCAAATCATTATGTTGTGCCTCTGAAACTGATATGTCAGTTATACTTAAATTGAAAAAAAAAATTCTGTATCCACTAAAGGCTGAGCAGCATCTATTGGACCACACACCATCCTCATGACAATATCATAAAAGACAACTATGAAGACATTGAAGAGTGACCAAAGCACTCAGATAATGGAAAGAAGAGAATAGCACTGGAAACATTTTTAAATTGTTGTCACTTTTTACCTAAGGAAGGCTCTAATCAGGTGCATGTGGGGTGGTTAAAATTGGGATATAAGCCCACAGTTGTGCTGGCATGAAAAACCAGAGGACAGGGGCACCGGGAGGCTCAGTTGGCTAAGTGTCTTCCTTCAGCTCAGGTCATGATCCCAGGGTCCTGGGATTGAGTCTAACATCGGGCTCCCTACTTAGCTGGGAGTCTACTTTTTTCTCTGCCCCTACCCCTGCTTGTGATCTCTTACTTTCTCACTCTCCTTCTCAAATAAATAAAATCTTGAAAGAAAGAAAGAAGGAAGGGAGGGAAAGGAAGGGAGGAAGGGAGGAAGGGAGGAAGGGAGGAAGGAAGGAAGGAAGGAAGGAAGGAAGGAAGGAAGGAAGGAAGGAAGGAAGGAAGGAAGGAAGGAATGAGAAGAAAGACCAGAGGATAGAGTTCTGGTAAACACATGGCTGGAAAGTGAGGAGCGAAATCCTGGAAAGGGGAAGGAGCCACAAAACGAGAGCCCCAAACTCTGTGTGTAGACTGCACGAGTCTCTGAAGCTCGCTTGTACAGGACAGATAGCAAGCAGCACAGCTAAGAGTAGAAGATCTACACTGAGATGTCTGCTCATGTCTGCCAGTGAGGAGACAGTGTTTGCAGTTTGGGAGTTCAGCGCAGTCCACTGCCTGCTGAAACAAACATAGAAAGCAACACTCTTTAGAAGAACAACAGAAATCCAGGGCCTCTACAGCATAACACTTGCAATGTTCAGGATATTGTCCAAAGGTGCTCGACATTAGAGTAAGCAGGAAAATATGGCCCATCCAACAAAGAAAGCTCAATCAATGGAGACCAGACTCAAGATGTCCCAGATGGAAGATTGAACAGGCACAGATTTATTTTAAAGCAGCAGTTGTAACTATGTTCAAGAACATAAAAGAAAACATGAAAAAGGAAAGGACTTGAAATGAATGAAAAGATAGGGAATCTCAGCAGAGAGCAGAAACTACAGAAAGACAATCATGGAAATTCTAGAACTGAAAAATACCTGGAAGAAAAAGACTAAAAGAAGAAACAGTCCATTTTTTTCACCTTGGGCCAGCATCAAGATGTTATGCTTCTTTTGACATCATCATCTTCTGATCATGAGGATACCTAGCCTGAGGATGGGGCCCATGTGCCGTGCATGGTGGAGCAAGAAGAGGAAAAGGACCTGAGTCCTTAATATCAGTCAGCCACTGGATTAGCCAGCCTAGAAACTTCCCTGGGGCTAGAATTCTTGTATTGGGGGGGAGGGGGAGGAGTGCTTACCTAAGCAATTTCAATTTGGGTTTTATGTGACTTA
>ML105524.1:0-14188 GCA_003697995.1 Taxidea taxus jeffersonii | reverse complement strand
CTCCATCCCAGGACCCCAGGATCATGACCGAGCTGAAGGCAGATGCTTAACCACTTGAGCCCCCCCAGGTGCTCCTTATGATCTGGTTCTTTATGGATTTCTAGTAACACAGAAAGAAACTTCATCATTGTCATGCCAAACTAACTTGAGTGCATTTTCTGCTCATGCCGGCCCCCTATGCCAAGCAAGTTAGATGAATTTTCTAATACAGGTTTTGCCACCTTATGATGAAGTCATTATCAATCTCTGTTTTACATGTGAAGAAATTGAATCCCACAGCAGTTAAGCAACCTGTCCAACCTGCTCTTGTACCAGCTGGTAAATGAGGAAACAGGGCTTGAACTCCAGTGTCTGAGCCCAGAGCCCATGTTCCTATCCTGGAACTTCGGGTCTACAAGGGAATGGAGAGCTCGTCAGAACCACACCCTTCATGTTCATGGTGTCAAGGCCCAGAGAGGGGAGGTAACCTGCTCAAGGTCACACAGCAAGTTCAGGTCCTGACTCCCAGGCCACGGTTCTTTCTATACCCATGGGCTGCTCTAGTTAGAAATCTCACAGATTCGGGGTGCCTGGGTGGCTCTGTCGGTTAAGTGGCCCACTATTGCTTTTGGCTCAGGTCATGATCTCGGGGACCTGAGATCATCCTCCATTAGGGCTCCCCGAGCAGTGGGGAGCCTTCTGGAGATCTTCTCTCTCCCTCTGGCACCGCCTCACCACTTGTGCCCCCCCCTCTAAAATAAATAAATCTTTTTTAAAAAAACTCTCACAGATTTAGTGACCTTTAAGAAGACAACATGCCAAACTCGGGATCCCATAGACAACTCAGTTTTCAAAACAAAGCATTTGGCTTAAGGCTTGGCAGATTAGGACAAATTGTTCCCTTTTTTGGAGTCAAAACTTGGGGACGAGTGGGCTCAAACTCCTTTCCCCATCTCAGAGGAGAACTCCAGTCTGTCCAATACTTTTCTGTTCTCAAGCGATAAGACAAAGGAAAGACCAAATGGTCAGAGCTTCAGCTGGGACTGAGGATCGCTTCAGACTCCAAGCTCACGGCCCAGAAACGCCTTACTTGTGGGGTTTCGGTATGTCCCGTGTAACAACACAGCCATGGGGAGCCTCTCAGTGGAATAAATGTGTCTGGTTCGAATCTCACTTCCACAACTGGCTCTCTGTGGAAGTATGTGGTGAGAATAAAGCAGGGCTGAGGTGCAGAAAGCCCCCAGCACAAAAGAGCACTTGGGAGGGGGCAAGCCCCTCTCCCTGATCCTCTGCTTCTTCCCCTTTGGACTTAGGGCTGAAGTGCAGCCGGCAGTCGGCAGAGCAAGCCAGGCCTGCCTTGCCCACACCACACCCTGTCTCAGAAGGGTCAAGTTCCTTTTGCAGACAGGAATCAAACCTATTGGGGGGAAAGCTTGCTTAAACTGACAAGTCACTTGGGTGTTACATTTCCAGCCCTGAAGAGAGAAGGTTATAGGCCCAAGGCTCTGGAAACAAGGTGGTTTGATTTCGCCCGGATCCTTCCTCACTCTGTGTGTCCTGGTGTAACCTCCTTGTGCCTCAGTTTCCCTTTCTCTACAATGGGGGTGATGACAGTGCCACCCTGGGGGGTTGTTGTGGGGGTGAGATGAGGTATAGACAAGAAAGGAGCTGTTAAGGGGAGCCTGAGTGGCTCATAGTCATTAGGCAACTGTCTTTGTCTCAGGTCATGATCCTGGAGTCCCAGGATCAAGTCCCACATCAGGCTCCTCGCTCAATGGGGAGTTTGCTTCTCCCTCTGACCCTCTCCCCTCTCATTCGCTCTCTCACTCATTCTCTCCCTCTGTCAAATAAATACATAAAATTTAAAGAAAGGAGCTGTAATAACTAACGGTGGAGTTGAGGCTGGGACAAGAGGGGAGGCGGGCTTGAAGGCACTGTGGAAAGGGGATGAGGTCAGTGACTAGGGCCCGTGGGACCCGTGAGGCTTGAAGGAGTGATCTGGGAAGAAGTTTGAATGTGGGATCTTGATCTTGGGCTTGTATAGGGCTTGACCTTGGGACTGAGTAGCCCAGCTATTGCAGGAGAGATCAGGGAAACGGGGGCCAGGACATCGGTGAATGGTGAAAGCACCACACATCGAGTATCAGAGCATCGTGGGCAGGATGAGCGGAGTGAGGACAGTGAGCAGGGAGCTCAGACCTTCAGGGAATCTGCAAAACTGACAGGGTGAGTGACGGAGCTTGTAAAGACATATTTAACGGTGCAATTTAATGTTACATTCGGGGATGTCCTCTCCTGTTTTTATAAGAACTACAGGAAGGGAGATAGCTGTTTCTGTCAGGAAAGACAGACCTGAGCATTAAAAGGGGGCAGGGCAGGGGGACATACCTGGGAAAATTTCATTTTCCTCAAGGATCCAAGCTGTCAGCTCTCCCCGTACAATCGAAGTCAGCCCAGAGCTGGTGGGAAGGTAATTCATTTTTTTATGGGTGAAGGGTCTTCTTGCCTCTCCTGAAATACCGAGGAGGGGGCACCTGGGTGTTCAGCCAGTTAAGCGTCTGACTCTTGGTTCTTGCTCAGGCCATGATCCCTCGGTCAAAATCCATGTGGGGCTCCAGGCTTAGCGTGGAGTCTGCTTGGGACTCTCTCTCCCTCTCCCTCTGCCCCTCCCCCCATGTGCATGCATGCTCTCTCTCTGTGTCTCTCTCAGTAATAATAATAATAATAATAATAATAATACAAGAAATTAAAAAATGAGAAAAACATCAAGGAGCCAGCCACCATTTCCATAGAAGGTTGAAATAATATTATAATGATAATTTATGAGTGTCATCTATCGAAAGCTGTTGTTTGAGAAGCCTTGGTATAGAGGAGTTAAGAATATGGGCTCTGCCTGGGTTTAAATCTCAGCTCTGCTCCTTTCTACCCTTCATTTCACCTCCCCTGGACAAGGGCGGGTAATAACAGCATCTACCCTCCCCGCCTCTGAGAGGTAAATGAGCGAATGGGGGCAGAGATGCCTGGAGTATGGGAGGACTAAAAAAATGTTGGCTAGATATTCTGATCTTTGTCATCTCTGGTGGCAAATAAACAGGCAAATAAAAACCGACTTGAAAGGCCCCGTGCCATTTCCTATTGTTGTGTGGAAAACCAGCCAGAGAGGAAAGCGGGCATGTCATTCCTCCCTCTACTCCTTGCAATGTAAGAGCTGCTGGGAGGCAGTGTGGCCCTGGGGGCAGAGTCTGCTGGGAATCAGGAGCCCTGGGTTTTAGATCCTCCTCAACCTCCGAGGCCCAGGCCAAGTGTGCCCAAGCCTCCCCTTGTCCTGCTGCAAAGTGAGGGGTGATCATCCCACTAGGCCCACAAAAGGTTGTTTTGACCAAATGAGGAAAGGTTCCATGAGGGTAAATGGAACTCTCTGGAAGAGGGCCTGTGGCTCACTGTGTTGAGCGCCCACCTCCCGTGTGCTGGGCACGGGGGTACAGTATCCAGCCTGTGGCATTTCCCCTTCCCAGAGGGACCCAAAAGACAGGGGGTATAGCCGGATGGCCAGAGTCTCTGAGAGAAAGTGCGAGGGAGGTCAGATCATAAGATAAAGAAGTGATTTTATTGTTAAGACTATGAGCAGATTTGGTGATAATAGAATAATGGTGCTCAGTGTGGTCAGCAGTTCCCCTTCTAGACTATTACCCAGCAGAGGTTCCTGCTCATGGAAAATGACCCGAGCTCGGGTTGAATATGGGCTATAAAGCAGGATAAGGAAAATTTATTCTCTTGATGAACTGACATGGAAAGACTGCTGAGAAATACTAAGTAAAGAAAGAAAAAAAAAAAAAACTAGGTGCAAAACAGCATGTAGGATGCTACCACTTTTGGGTCCAAAAAGAGCAGGGGAGAGTCTCTATGGAGTATATGTATTTATATAGGCGCGCAAGATGCTAAAACTAGTTGTTAGAAACTCTTCCCATTCGTTGTCTCTAGGAAGGGGATGAAGAGGAATATCACTGCACATCCGTTTGAACTCTTTGATTTTGAGGCCCTGTAAATGTAGCATCTAGGGGTTCCGGTGGAAGGAAGGGGAAGGGGGTGAGAAGTGGCATGTGGGCTCTAGAATCAGGTGGCTGGGCATGAGTCCCTGTTCCACCACTTCCCAGCTGTGTGACCTTGCACACGTCACTCTATCTCTTTGAGGCTCAGTTTCTGCACGAAAGGCGCATGATAAGAAGCTCAGCAATAGCTCCTGGTAAAACCCACTTGGACTCATGGGAGGCCAAGGCTGAGTTCAAAAGCACTCAGACAGAAAACGGTTGCTGTAGCTGTTTAACTAGCCAGGGCATCCCACTCTCCAGATCAGCTTCCACACTTCCTGAGGGGGGCGACTCACAGCTCTTTTCCATTCCCATGCAGTGTCCCAGGCACCTGGCTCAAGGGAGTCCCTGTGCCTCCAGGGTACCAGGTCAACGCTGGGCAGGCAGCGGGGATAGCTGGGGGAGGGTCCTGAGACCCCCCTGAGGGTCCTGAGTCAAGTGTAATGTACAATTCTTCCTCCCCGAGGAAACCCCTGCAGACGGCTTCTGGGCTCTCTGGTAACCGGGTTCAGCTCCACTGAGCCCCACATCCCTTCATGCGGGGGTGCAGACCCTGACTGTTGAAACCAGCAATTCTCGAACACGAGTGTGAATCGGAATGGCTGGCGCACACCAGATTCCTGAGCCCACCCTAGAACCTAGCATGCCCGCTGAGGCCTCCAAGATGGAGCTCCAGCCACATCTCTGGCACTCAGTCCCACACCCTTTACACTCCATGTCTCTCCCCAAATCATTCATCTGTCCTCAAGCACATTCAAACCTTTCCCCCACCCTTCACATTTCTGATTTCTAGGAGCCCTTCCTCCAGAGAGATGTTCCCACTTGCCTACATGAAGCCCGTCTCGATGGAGGCCGCAAAAATACCTCCTCCTCCAGGAAGGCCCTCCGATTTGGGCTTCCTTCCCCTTCCTCCAGGCATCTCAAATCCAGAATTTGCATCTGTCAGAGCACCACCAGGATGTCCTTGAATTAGAAGTATCCTCGATAATGAGGAAAGCTACCACTTTCAAGCGCATGAATGTGGGGGTGCTCTGGGTGCTCGGTCCCACTCCGTCCCCAGCCCCAGAGACATGTTAAGTGAGGTTCAGGATCATGGAGGTTTGCTCAGGGTGTCACAGCTTTTGGGTGCTGGGCTTCGATCCATCCTAGCCTTTCTGGTTGTTTCTGTGTATATGGTGCCCGCCCCTTTGGAGATTCCATTCTTTCTAAGGGTGGCGGGCAGTTTCTTTCCCTCTCCTATAGGGCCGGGCAAAGCCTGACCCCCCGGGGAAGGCTAGTTCTGAGCCAGAGATGGTCCTAAGAAGGAGATGCTGGGGAGCAGGGCCCATCCCTGAGGAATCTCTGTGCAGGTGGGGGTAGCAGTGTAGGGCCAACAGGATGGGTCTGGGTTGGGGCAGAGGGAAGGGAATGGAGATGAACGTCCCCACCTTCTAAGGAAGAAGACAGTATGATGGCACAAGACAGGACAGATACAGGTCCTACCTGGGGGAGCTCAGGGAATTAAGGGAATGTGCTGGAAATAGCCAGATGCACTGCCAGAGGGGAGCAAAAATGGGCTTCCATTTCCATCTCAACATTTCAGGAGGTTCCTGAATATAGACTCCTCCACATCGGGACACACTTTACCACCAAAACACAAAGCTACTCAATGAAGAATTGTCTGGGAAACACCGGAGCCGACTCCATGTCTTCTAGCAACAAGGAACTGGTAAAATCAGTCAGATTCGCATGCGATGAAACACTCTCCAGTCCAGGCAAGGAGGAGGAAGTCCTCACTGCTCTGATAGGCCACAATCACCAACCTATATTTTTAAGTAACAGATGCCATGTGCATCATCAGGGAAATCAAATTTTAAAGCATGATGAGTTATGATTTCACACATATCCGCCCGGAAATTTTAAAAAACTGTTAATTCCAAGTATTGGCAAGGAAGTGGGGCAAAGGGAACCCTCGAGCACACTGGCAAGTGTGTGAATTGTCACAAGCACTCTGGAAGACAGTTTGGCATCAGCTACTGAAGGTGATGCTGTGAATTCCGTGGGAGCCTGCAAATCCCCAAGGGCGACCTGAACCCAAGTTCCCACCAACCCCCACGCCCCCAAACATACACACCAGGAAAGAAACGATAAAGAGCATTCACACCAGGACTGTTCCTAGAAGCCGCAAATAAGAAGCAACCCAAATGTCCTTAAATAATGCCATGAAACATTAATGGTGTCCTCTTAATACGACAGAATTCTATACCAAGCAACGAGGAACCAAACACAGCCACGCACATCGGCATAACCGAATCTTGGATCATAATCACAGGTGGGACAAAAGCAAGTTGCATAAGACCCTATGCGTGATACACTTCTTTCTCTTCGAAATCCCAAAAGAAGAGACAGTGTGCCATATTTATTGTGTGCTGATTTAAACATACAGCAGGACTATAAAGCAAAAAAGGGGGGCCATGATAAGTATAACATTCGGGATAGTATTGGGGGGAAAAGGTAGGGGTGGGAAGGGAGGGCCACAGAGATTTAAAAAACTCTGCTTCTTTGTCCGGGACAGGTGGCAGACACCAGATGTCTTACAATATTGTGGAGTTTTTTTTTTTTTAATTTATATATTATTGTATAACTGCTATTTTTGCACATGCTCAATATTTAATAAAAACGATTTTCAGAGAAGGCCTAGGCTAGTGTGAAGGTATGCTACCACATGTGCACGCACAGTGGTGTTCACGGATTTCTGGAAGGTTACCTGTGCAACGGGCAAAACTGGTTGCCTCCAGAAGGGGAACTGGGAGACGGGGCACAAGGAGGGAAACTGTCCTGAATTTTTAAAATGTTGAATCCTATAAACCAACTTAAAAATAATAAAGTTCTAAGAGAAATGGGAGTGGTGGGGGTGGGTGGGGAAACGGAGAAGAAAAGGGAGGGTGTGAAGGAAGGAGGAGGAGGGGTTGGGCGGGAGGAGGAGGTCTGGCTGGACTCTGAGGGCCAAAACCTTCTGGGTGTGCCCAGGGTCACACGGCGAGCCAGAAACCCCACTGGACAGCCCTGGGGAGTCTGTGTCCTCGTCCCACACCTCAGGCCTAGAGCCAGGTCAGTCTCTCACCCCTAAGGACAGGGCCGGCTTCAAACAGTTGCCCACATCACTTCTGGCTCCGCAATCTTCTGATTTCCTAGATCTCTTCCCCCAACCCCACCTTTTTTTTTTTTTTTTTAAAGATTTTATTTATTTATTTGACAGAGAGAGATCACAAGCAGGCAGAGAGGCAGGCAGAGAGAGAGGAGGAAGCAGGCTCCCCAGCGAGCAGAGAGCCCGACGCGGGGCTCGATCCCAGGACCCTGGGATCATGACCTGAGCCGAAGGCAGAGGCTTTAACCCACCGAGCCACGCAGGCGCCCCCCAACCCCGCCTTCTTATCTCAGACCTTTGTCCTACTGGTGATTTGAACAACTCTTTTGAAGTCACTTCAATCTTCTGAGCCTTCATCCTCGATGACTCTAAAATGTGCTTGTGTGTCACCAAGGGCAGTCAATAGCAAACAGGCTCTCTTCATCCCCTTTTTACCCCTCATTGAAACCTCCCAGCACATCCTTAGTTCACGCTAAGTCGATGGGAACCAGGGTCATGGACATGTCCCCGAGGACCCTGGCCAGAGAGGTAAAGGCACAAAACAGTGGCATCAGCCAGTAGGCAAGGAAGGATTTGGACATAGTGTGCAGGGAGCCTTCTGCCCTGCTTGAGGACTGGAGTGCTGGCAGGTTGGGTCTGGATGAGAATCGTGACCCTGAAGCTGGCCTCAGTAGTCCCCAGCTCAACCGCCAGGGATAAGGAGAAGAGACCCAGAAGTGTTGTGTTACTCTGAACCAAGAGGTACCTTATTGCCCAAAGAGCCAGAGCACACATCTGGGTGGCACCGAGAAATGGGTTCTCCAATGCAAAAGCACCTTAGCCAGAAGGGGAGAAGCCTTATTGTATAGTGGAGCTTAGTGGAAGCCAGTCAACAAGGCTGCCTGGAGCAAAGCCCTGGGCCGACAGTGCTAAGTGTTGGCGAGGATGTGGAGCGACCTGGCTCCCATACATTGATGTGGGAGCGCAAACTGTAAAACCAGTGGAAAACTGGAAGAAACTCATAACGCTAAACACACAAATGTTATGTTCAAGCTAAATGCTTAAAGCCAGACTCCGAGCCCTAGCACTCCTAGGGATGTTCTGAAGAGAAAGGGGCTCTGTGTCTACAAAATGGCACAAACGAGAATGTTCACAGCAGTGTTATTCATGCATGAGAGCCCCGCAGCGGAAACAACCCGACGCCGACCGGCTGGAAAACGGACAAACACCCCGCAGTATATTTGTGCGACAGAATACTATACAAAGCAAACTAGAGCTACATGCAAAACAGCGATGGGGTTCAGAGACATAACGTTGAATGAAAGAAGCCAGACTCAAAAGAGCACATATTGTATGAGTTCATTATATGAAGTTCAAGAGCAGGCAACACTGATCTACGGCTGTAGATCTATGGCTGGATAGTAGTTACCTTGGAGAAGGGGGATGTGGACTGGGAAGGAGTACGAGGAACTTTCTAGGGCACACTTTCTAGGGTGGAGACACACATACCAATTCACAGAGATTAAACTTGAGGTTTGCGTACCCTAATTACTATATGTAAAGTTGTATATAAAACAACAATAAAGGGGCGTCTGGGTGGCTCAGTCAGTTAAGTGTCTGACTCTTGGTGTCAGCTCAGGTCATGATCTCAGTATGGTGTGTTTGAGCCCTGCTTGGGACTCTGTGCTCAGCAGGGAGCCTGCTTGACATTCTCTCTCTCCCCCTCTGCCCCTCCCATTCATGCATGTGCTCGCTCGCTCTCTCTCCCTCTCAAATAGAAAAATAAATCTTAAAAAAAAATAAAATAAAATTCAAGGTCTAAAGTTCCATTGCTTCTGCCACTTGCCCTTCCAACCTGGCTGCTGGCCTTGACCTCAGAACAGTGTTTTAGGTATCTTTGGAGTGACCTTTCACGCCAGGTGCTGATGGTTATACTGGAGCAGAGTGGGACCTTCGCAAGCTAGAGAAGAAATGCTGTAGCCACTGGGGGGTGTCCTTCTTCTGCAGATGTTTGAACACAGGGCAGAATTTGGTCTAGGA
This sequence comes from Taxidea taxus jeffersonii, assembly GCA_003697995.1. Taxonomy (NCBI): domain Eukaryota; kingdom Metazoa; phylum Chordata; class Mammalia; order Carnivora; family Mustelidae; genus Taxidea; species Taxidea taxus. Next base: position 4,975 of record ML105524.1, on the reverse strand, counting down.
CTTATTTCCATGGAAATATATACCCAATAGCAAAGTTCCCGGGACAGAGAGGTAGAACTCCCATTTGATTTCAACTGCTGGAGACTACCCATATGTTAGCAAAACAAAAAGGAAGAAAACAGAAACAAAAACAAGTAACAGTTGGCTTGGGCCGGTTCAGGACACACAGCAAATGAAGAAAAGCCAAAGTCGGGCAGGAGAGGTGTTTAGCCTTGAGTTCCAGTCATGCCAAGAATTTCTGCTCTGATGTCAGAACTCGCAGCCTCTCGGGGCAGCCGATTTACCCAGCTAGCCAGTGCAAGAAACTGGATTAGGGCTCTGTCTAGGAAAAAACAGGAGACTATGAGGAATGACAGGAAAATGGTGGAAATGGCTATTTCTGGGTATATAATATTCTTATTTTTATATAGAAAAATTATTTTTATAACTATATATGATTATATAATTTTAATATATTTTATTTATAGCTTATATATAATTATATAATTTTAAAATTATATAATTTTATAATATAATCTTGTCTTCTCCTTTGTGCTTTAAAAAACAAATCCTGAATGAGACAAGCAAGGAGCAAATTTTATAATCTTTCAGTACCAGCTCAGATAAATGCCATGGGGCCCTTCCGGACTGTGAAGCTAGGGGAGAGGGGACTGTCCCTCAAGGGCCCATCAGGAGCCATCAGGGCTGAATTTCCAATACTTCTTCTTCATCCCCCAAAGAAGTCTCTACAAAGCTGAAAGGAAGAGGAAGGAACTCATACATCGCTTCAGGAGCAAGGGCAGTTAGACAGAAACCAGATCCTTCCAACCAGCCTTATAGGGAGGGGCCAAGCGAAGGACACAAGGTTCTTTGACACAACCCTTCTGAGATTTGGGGACAATTAGCCATGTAGTCTGAGTCTTGGCCCTCTCAAGAGTATTCAACTTGTAGGAAATAATATATATATATCTTTTCTTTCCATCCCTAGTACCGTTTGCTACCCTTGAAGGGAAAGGGCAAGCAGAAGGTCAACCCCAAGTGCCAAGGTTGAGTCAGAGACCCCTCCAGCTCAAAGTTCACAGCCTTGCCAGGTCGGGGGAGCCTATCTGGAAGGCAAATTCATACTCAAGGGTTAATGACAATTCATACATTAATGGAAGTGGCCAAGTTGACAGAGTCTGGCAAATGTCTTTAATTATATTTTTAAACTTGTGAGGAAAATGGAATGTATTTCTAGTCAGTACCCCCACATGCTCCAATATCAAGATAGTCTAGGCTTCGGTCCATGAATTTTAATCACGGGATTGATAAAACTCGTTAAGGACGCTTCTGCTCACCTTGAGGGTTCTGAATGCATGGGCCCATGGAGAGTAGAAAGTGCTGCATTCTGGGGTCTTTCTGGTCAGCACAACCTTTTCCTTCTCTGTGATGCTGAGCCCATGTGACCTGCCTCTTTCTGTGAAGTGAGTGGGTGGGCCTCGTTGCTCCCTAGGACTGGATTTCCTCAGTGTGAGGCCCTCCCCGGTGACCAGACCCCCCCCGAAGGCTGTCTCCACCACCAACCTCGGGCTCCAGATATGAGGGGCTTTCCTCAGGTCTGTCCTTTCTCCCTGTCCTTGGCCACTGTCGTAAACCTGGTGGGCTCTGGTATATCCATGTTTGTCAAGTGCCCCTACCTTCCTCTTGAACTCAGGGCCCAGGCCCATCTGCTTGCTGAGGGTGTTTCTCAAATGTTCTGTGGGCGACACAAACTCATCAAAACTAAGCTCTCCTTCCTCCCCTTCAAACCCACGGCTGTTGCCTCCAGCCAGGTGGCAACCCTGTCTGCACTCTTGCTTTTTGACTCTGACATCTAATTGGCTGCCAAGTTCCAGTTGTGTCCCCTACCGGTTCAAATCCTCCAAGTCTGGGCTAATGCCTCGCCCTGGCTTCCGGGTCCTCTCTGAAGTCAGCCTCAGGGAGGCTCAGAGAAGTCAGGTACCATGCTTGAGTTCACACAGCCCATGAGCGACAGGGCTCTGAACGCCATCACATCCTTCTGTGATCTCAGTGGCCACCAGGCAGACAGGGCGGCCGTTAGCCATGGAGAAGAGCACCTGCCAAAGCTCCCTGAGCCCTGCCTTTGCCCGTGTTGCTTCCTCTCTTTACAAGGCCTTTTCTCCTCACCCTCACCTGCTAAAACCCTGCCCCTCTGGTCATTCTCCCTTTCTGTTCAAAATGGTTTTATAGGGGCGCCTGGGTGGCTCAATGGGTTAAGCCTCTGCCTTCAGCTCAGGTCATGATCCAAGGGTCCTGGGATCGCCCGGCATCGGGCTCTCTGCTCAGCAGGGAGCCTGCTTCCTCCACTCTCTCTGCCTGCCTCTCTGCCTACTTGTGATCTCTCTCAAATAAATAAATAAATAAATAAAATCTTCAAAATGCTTTTATAGGGTGAGCACCCCATCTTGCCCTAAGTATTGCCTTTGTAATTCAAAATACAAATTTATATAGAGGGATTTTTAAGCCCATTTAAAGGCTTGACTGAATCACTGCATTCTTCTGAAAGCTTTTGTTATTCAACCAAACTCCTCCCCTCTGTGGGAGCCTCATACGGGCCTCCTTGTTCAGAGCTGTCCGTGAAATGTCTCAGGAATCAGGCTTTGAGCCACATGTGGACCCGCATCCTGTGGGCCGGGGGTGTGCATCTCTGCACTCGCAACGCGTAATTCCAGAATTATCAGCTCATGGCAGGTACCATATCAATGTTATATTATCACATTAAGCACTTTTGCACTCTAGTGACTTCAGTGAGAATTTCAAAGGCCGTGTGGAGGAGGCCATCCGGTGACCCCTGTCCTCCTGTCACCCCACTGTGACACGTAACTCTCCGCGAAGCACAGGAGCCAGGCAGGAGCAGAGATGGGACAGGGGAGGGGATGGGGAAATGCTGTCCCGGGCCCAGCAACGGAGCAGTTTGTCCCTGGGAACTCACCCTCTGCTTTTCAAGATGTCCCTTTCCAGAAACACTGGAGCCATATATGGCCAGTGAGAGAGGGGGACTGGTACAGAAAAGGCCAGCATAGCCCTGAGATGCTGTGGAGCCCACCAGGAAACCCTTGGCCAGATCCTTGTCGCAGGATTCTGCTACCATTACTTGGCTGGTTGGCCTTGGACAAGGCTTGTAATCTTGCTGGTCTGTTTGGTCATCTGCAAAATGAAGACCAGGTTGGCGCTAGGATCCCTTCTGGCTCTAAAAGGAGCCAGGCCCACCTTAGGCCTGTGTGTCCCAGCTATCTATAGAATGGGGACGGCAACAATGACGAGGAGACATGAGCATCCTCTAGTCTCAGATTTGGCAAGCTTGGTAAACAGGTGCCAGAGACACGGGGCTACATCTCCCGCTGCGTGAGGAACAGATGCTCCCGAAGGAACGGGGCCACGGGAAAGCTGAGCCATGGGCCAGGAGGCTGGACCTTGCATAGAACTGAGAGGCTGGTGCTGTGTGGGAGGGAAACAATGTTGGAGCCCACCTTCACGCCCCTCCCAGGGGTCCAAGAGACAGACAGACAGCCCTTTCCAGCTGGGAGCCTGCAACAGCTGGACAGCCCCATTCTTAATGGCTCCTGCCTTCTGAGGAGGGGATGGGCTACAGGAATTAGGAAGTGAGGGGCGGGCCCCCACGGACGATACCAAACACAGCACAGCAATTGCTGCCCATTAGAACATTTATTTCTCAGAGAGAAAATAAGTTTCAGACAGTCATATTATAGTAGGTAAAATTAACTTTTGTATTCTTTACAAGCATAGATTTTTCTCTGTTTATTACCTCTCTTATACCATCTGTTATAAACAATTCTAGAAAGCAAATAAAGTCACTTTCTACAATAAATAGAGCATCGTGTGCTTCACAGCAGACGCGACTGAGACCCGGAGGCCCCGCGCCACAGCAGGATCTGAGCCGCTTCCCATTCTAAAAGAGCAGTTTTAAAAATAAGACTCAGAAAGAGACTGAAAGAGTCAAGGACCTTGGGGGAAAAAGAGACTAAGAAGGAGAAGGTGTTCAGGGGAAGAAAGAGAGAGACACAGAGAGAGAGAGAGAGAGAGAGAGAGAGAGAGAAAGCCCCGAGATCTTACAACACAGGTTGAGACAAAGGTCACAGAGTCCACAGCTGACCGACTACCTGGGGAGAGGGGACGCATTGGCTCCTTTAAACAAACCTAGGCATTTAAACTGTGTGCATTTAAAACACTCAGCCACACAACAGAGGACTCCAGTAATGCAAACTATAGGCCTCAATAATTTAGAACAGTATTTTACAATTATATACACCATGTCCTTCCCTGGCCATATGCTGTATTGTATTTTTATTATTGTACAAAATCCAAAACCCCATCCTTTATGTTATAGAGAGTTTTGTTGGTTCCCTTTTAAACGCTGGCTCGTGTCCCAAATGTATAAGAAGTTGTGGTGGTTGGTTGGTTGTATTTTTAAAAAGTCGAGTGTGTAAAAATGGCAGTGATCTCCCCAGTGACTTCGTTTTGTCCAAAACTCCCCTATGAAAAATTTAAAGCAATTAAAAAGAACGTCAGGTTAAAAATCAACATGGCGATCAGTGGCCTGCGACCTGGTCCTGCAGCTTTGGTGCTTAAGAGGTGAAAGGAACCATCCAGAGAATAGACATCGAAGCCTCTGAAAGTTGTGTTGGTTTGTCAGTCAGCATTCCCCGTTTCACAGTTGTTTTTTTTTTCCTTCCATTTTTGAGAAGGTGAAGGTGGGGAGGGGGGTTGAAAGGAGGAGAGGGAAGAGGACAGAGTGCGAAACAAAAGCATGGTGTCCCCTGGAGTGCGGGAGCGGGAGCAGCAGAGCCTGGGCAGGGCAGAGCATGGGCAGGGGGTGGCTGGACGGCGGGCCCCACCATCCATGGCGGCGGACAGTGAGGCCCACGGAGACAGGACAGGAGGGGTTAGCGGCAGAGCACGGATGCACCCCACAGCCCTCGCCATCCAAGTGGACGGA
>RCUC01145667.1:0-11119 GCA_003697995.1 Taxidea taxus jeffersonii | reverse complement strand
TCTACCTCACACCCATCACTTCACTATATGGCAACATTCTGCCATCACAGTTCCACTCCAAAACACCTCCAAGCTGTCACTCAGGGAATATTTTTGTTTTATGATTTTATTTTTCATTCATTAGAGAGAAAGAGAGAGAGCATGAGTTGAGGGAAGGTTAAGAGGAGAGGGAGAAGCAGACTTCCCACTGAGCAGGGACCCTAATGCAGGGCTCAATCCTAGGACCTCGGGATTATGACTTGAGCTGAAGACAGACGCCTAACTAACTGAGCCACCCAGGCACCTCCTCACTTAGAGAATCTTAATTGGCATCTAATTTTCCATTATAGAAGAAATCCACCAAATCACAAATAGATTTCCCATGGGGTGATTTGTTTTGCCTATAATCAAGACAATGTTGAGTTTGAACATAGCATTTTGTTCTGACTTTGCATTTTGGAAAAATTTATGAATATCCTATTTGGTAATTACAGGTCACACCCTTTTCCCCCTCACCAAAACATGTGTGCAAACTAGGGCACATGCATTTTTTACTTCTTACAATTATAGAAGTTAAAGCAAAGAAAGAGCTTATTTAGTAATCATGAACATAGGAATGGGTTATGTCTTGTTGAGGCTGGAGTTAGCATGTCTCCAATAAGCAGCCTCTCATCTTGTTTTTTCCTCATTGTCCCATGGCCTCAATACTCCTTACCCCATGAGAACCACTTTCCCATACTCTTTCCCAGGTCAAACACTGCAGGTCTTGACAATTAGCTAACCGACACCCCATGTCTCAGCATCAGGAACATCATTCAGAATTGCCACAGTGACATCCTGTGGTATCACACTGGTCAGCAAGCCCTTGTCTCTGCAGCTTAGTCTGTGTCCCCTTACCCTGTTAAATCCACTTCACTTAATCCTTCCATCTGAGAGTGTGGTGGACACACATACCAACTAACAAAAATAAATGGGATTATGGAAGGACTGCATGAAAGTATATTACTTAATTGTGTAAAGTATCTAAACCATGGTGATGGGCTTTTCCTTTGTGGCTTATGTAAGTTGCAATCAACTTCTCTCAATATTTATTGCCTTCCCAGCAGTCCCTAAGACTGAAATCATTCTGCCCTGTTACCAAATTGATGATAATTCCTCACAGTCATTTCTTTTTTTTTTTTAATTTTTAAAAAATTTATTTGACAGACGAAGATCACAAGTAGGCAAAGAGGCAGGCAGAGAGAGAGGTGGAAGCAGGCTCCCTGCTGAATAGAGACACCCCCCCTCCGACTCAGGGCTCCATCCTAGGACCCTGGGACCATGACCTGAGCCAAAGGCAGAGGCTTTAACCCACTGAGCCATCCAGGCGCCCCGCTCACAGTCATTTCTAAAGTAGGAACAAAGTCAAATGTAAGACACTCAAGTTTCTTAGAGGTTTGTCTATGGCACAAGGATTTTATTTTTTTGTTGTTAGCCAAGTGGTTTCCATACAAATATTTTCTTTCTTGTCTCTCTGTGACTGTTACCTGGGTTGAAACCTTTAACAATGTACTGAAAGATGCCCAGCTTAAGAGATATACTCTCAAAAAGTAACATCATCTCTGCATAATTTTATCTGCAAAAACATCAACTCCAAGGGAACTTAGGGAGTGAATACTTGCTGGGCATTGGAATCTCAGTTTAAGGCTGGTAGGCAAAGCAAGCACCATACATAGAGAATGCTGGTTGTAACAATACCTGTCAATGACATAAGGAAAAGGTTACCACACTTTTAAATTTAAGGTATCTGTCATTTTATTAGATTAAAAAAATCAATTTGGACCAAAAAAAAACCAACAAAACAACATTTAGCACTGAGCTGCCTATGTTGAGTATTACCATGAGCAGACAAAATATGCCTTTGGAAATGTTGATTGTCAAGAAACATCATTATCTTACCAAATCTGTGTATGCATATTGGAGCATTACTGTATTAGCATTCATTTAATTGAAAACAATCTCATCATTATTCATTGATACAAACTCTTAAATGAGGGCAATTACTTTCCCAGCAAGGGTTCATTATGGAAGATGTATAAATTATATCTTTCTTTTAGATATAGGGGGATGGCATAGGATGGGAACTGAGGTGAAGCTTCTTCTCGTGTATGGTGCAGTGTTAGTGAGCTCAAACAGGAATCTTCAAAGTGAGTCTTTCTCCGTCTGATTTCTAGAGAAGATGAATTATGTCATGTGTTTGCAGAATTATTGAACACTTACTCTACTGGGACTTGATGTTGTTTGCTTTTTTTTTTTGTTTTGTTTTGTTTTTTTTTTGGTATTTGTTTTATTGAGGTATACTCAATATGATATTAGCTCCAGGTATACAACATAATGGTAATCACCACAATAAGTTTAGTTACCATCTGTCACCACACAAAGTTACAAAAATTTTTTCTGATCATAGGATTTTTTAAGTTTATTCTCTTAGCAACTTTCAAATATGCTATATACTGTTATTGATTATAGTCATCATGTTGTACATTACATTCCTAAGACTATTTTATGATTGGAATTTTCTACCTTCTGACCCCTTTCACCCATTTTCCCCATCTCCCAGATCCCCCCACCCTGACAACCACTAATTTGTTCTCTGTATCTATAAGTTTTGTCCATATATTTGTTTTTTTTTTTTTTTAGATTCCACAAAGAAGTGAAAGCATATTGTATTTGTCTTTCTCTGAGTGACTATTTCACTTGGCATAGTACCCTCTAGGTCCATCCATGTTGTGGCTAATGGCAAGATTTCATCATTTGTCATGGCTGAGTAGTACTCATTATATCTTTCTCTAATTCATCTTCTTTATTCATTCATCCACTGATCAGTGCTTGGGTTGCTTGCATGTCTTGGCTATTATAAATAATGTTGCAATGAACATGGGGTGCAGATATCTTTTTGAATTAGTGTTTTTGTTTTCTTAAGATAAAACATAGAAGTGAAATTGCTGATTCATATGGTAGTTCTATTTTTAATTTTTGTACCAATTTATAATCCCACCAATAGTGCACGAGGGTTCCTTTGTCTCCATAACCTAACCAAAACTTGTTATTTCCTGTCTTTCTAAGCCATTCTAACAGATAAGAAATGGTATCTCATTGTGGTTTTTTATTTACATTTCCCTGATGGTTAGTGATGTGGAGCATCTTTTCATGCGCCTATTGGCTATCTGGATGTCTTCTCTGAATGAATGTCTATTGGAATCCTCTGCTCATTTTTAAATTGGATTGTTTGGTTTGTTATTGAGTTGTATGAGTTCTTTATATATTTTGGACATGAAACTCTTGTGAAATATATGATCTGCCAACATTCAGTGGATTGACTTTCATTTTACTGATGGTTTCCTTTCCTCTGCAGAAGCTGTTTAGTCTGATGTAGTCCTACTTGTTTATTGTTTGCTTTTGTTGTCATTGTTATCTGGTTTGTATAAGCTTTTTTAAAGTAGCATTAAGGCTTTTGTACTTTTTAGGCCTAAATATTAGTATTCCTTGTGTATGTGTTTCACCTCCTTAGAGTGACTCTGGAAAGAGAATAAATACAATTTCTTTCAAGTACTCTGAAGTATCACTCAAACTCCATTTGTTCTTACTGACTTGGTACACAGCCCTAAATGAAGCTATTTAAAGGGAAAACACTGCAGGAGCAAAACTTCCTTTTTTCTTAATTTGAGAGAAAATTGGGAATGTCTAAAAATCAGATTTGCTGGAAGAAATATCTTCTGAACCCTGACTTTACATCCCAATGAAAAATAATGGATGGAGTTTAATAAGCCTAGGCTGTCAGTCACCATCTGCACCCCAGTGGGGAGAGAGCTCCCACTATCTGAAATAAAAAAACTAATTTATTTAAATTTCCTGTTGTGCTCTGAAATTGCTTTCCATTGCTTCTGTAGAGTTTCATAGTCCACTAAGAAAGGATATAAATTTTTGCTTAAGAATTCAGTGTGGCAATATCCACAGGAATGTTCCAGCATTTCTTCCCATTCTTTCTTAAAACATCCTCTTCATATATTGCGTAAGTGATGGCCTTGAGAAACCATTTTTATTCTATGAAAAGAGGATATATGAACATCTCCAGGCCGTCACAAGGTAAAAATAAATCAAAGCTCATGTTTTTGCATAGTATACCATGTAATTGAAAATAAACACCACTAAACACATTTCCCTTCTCCATTTCCTTAAATATACTGGCCTTGACCTCAGCAGCTTAGAATTTGGAATAATACAGAGATTAGAGAATTTTTTTCTAAAGAGCAAAGCATGAGAGAAGAATTTATCCTACTTTCAGAAGAAACTATAATCTTACTATAATCTCTTCCACACTTTGCTTTCTCTATGATGTGTTTTGGTTACTGATGTTTTCTCTCTATCATTGAGCTCTCTAGTTACTAAAAAACACATTGATAAGAGAGACAAAGAGTCATGTTTAATAGTATTCGACATGGTCTTTTGAATAGACTAATTGGTTTTTATAACCTCCCTGGATGTTCTAAGAACTTCTGCTAACTGAAACAACATTTATCATTGACTTCTGAGAAACTTTGGAGGAACCCAGCTCACAGAAATCAATTCCTTAATCTCACTGAAAGAAATTCTCCTCTTCCCGGTATTTTTTTTTTTTTTTTTTTGGAAGGCTGAGAGCGCATTGAGAGTAGCCAATATTACTACAATTTTAAAGTGGGAAAATTTCTACAAGTATCTATTTCTAAACAGATGAACAGCAAACAGTTTTTTTTTTTTTTTTTTTAAGTGATGCTTGGGTGGCTCAGTCCCTTATGCACCTGACCCTTGGTTTCTACTCAGCTGATGATGATCTCAGGGTCTTGAGATCAAGTGCACCTTGGGTTTGCTCTCTCTCTCTCTCTCTCTCACATAAATAAATAAATAAATAAATAAATAAATAAATCTTTTTAAAAATCAAGAAAAATGAAAACCAAATAATCAAATAAAATGGGCTACAATCTTATCCAACAAATGACCAAGCTTTCTTCGAAACACAAACTTTTCTAAATGTCCCCCACAGGGTGACAGGGAGCTTCTATGCTAGAAATATTCCTCTCGCCAAACTCTGGAGCTCTTCCTTGTCTAGCTCTGCATCAGGAAACTGCCCAGGTCTTGCGGTAGCATGAGGGACACTAAAGCCAGAATGAAAAGTAAAAACACAGGCAATAAATAAATAAATAAATAAATAAATGGATGAAAATGTATTTTCAGTTAAGGAAGCCAGGGTGTAAGGAGGAGTGATGACTTATCCATGATTACATAACTAGTTCTTTGGATATTTATTGAGTAGGAGAATTTATGACAAATATTACTGAGAATAGCAGCTTTAATTTCGTTGTGGAATCTGAGACAAGATTTTAACCACTGGGCAGTTTCTCTACCCATTAGTATGGGGAAAAGAAATTTAGTGAAGAACCATTTCTAACATAGGTTCTTTCTCTTATGTATTCCTTACTTAGTCTTCAGCTCTGTACTGGCAAGAGGAATACAATGATAAGAAAGGCATAAGAGAACAGTAATGGAGAGAGAGGTTATAAAACCTTCTATTTATTCATTCAATCAAGATTTATTGAACATTAATTATGTGCTAGTCTCTGATATAGGCAGTGGAAGTAAAGTCCTGGACAGACAATAAAGACCCCTAATTCTTTAAGATCTTATGTTCTATTAGACATAGAAATAAGCAAATATACAGTCTAACATGAAAGTATCACCATGGAGATTAGTCCTAGATGCATACGGGGTGAGTTGAGGATGTGAAATGGAACAAAGGAAATCCATGATTCTTTGGACTGGGGGACTGTGCTTTCTTGGGGAGGTGATATTTGAGCTAAGACCTGATGATTAAGACGAACCATCCATGTAGCAACACAGTGGTGGGGCATGCCATGTAGAGAGAAGGTAGAAGAGTCATAAACAAGTGAAATCTTGACATTGTCAAGCAGCAGAAGAGAGTCCAGGGGGCTGGCACTCATGGGTAACACTGGCCTCAGCTGGAGTCTCCATCTCCTTGCACATGTCCATGTAGTTACCCCCCAACTAACTTTTTGTATATAAACTAATAATCCAAACTTTGCAACAGAAAATGAGAGTGTATTTATTTATGGTAAGCCTTTAGTCTCCTTCCCCATGGCCATGGCCCTGGTCCATGTATCCTAGTCTCAACCCCAGGTTCAATGTGATGGTCCCCTATAAATATGCTCTCCCTCAGTACAGTCATCCTGGAGTTCCAGATTAAATTCTCTGAACCTTTTACTACTCAAAAGCATATCATACTTTATAGTAACTTAATCCAAAATCCTAATTCTACCACTGAATTCTTAAATAGATTTCTAATATCAACCTTATTCTTTTTTTAAGATTTTATTTATTTATTTATTTATTAGTTAGAGAGAGAGAGAGAGAGTGAGCACAGGCAAGGCAGACAGAGAGGCAGGCAGAGGCAGAGGGAGAAGCAGGCTCCCTGCCGAGCAAGGAGCCCGATGTGGGACTCATCCCAGGACGCTGGGATCATGACCTGAGCCGAAGGCAGCCGCTTAACCAACTGAGCCACCCAGGCATCCCATCAACCTTATTCTTGAATGGACTTCTCTTCCTGTCTAATAGGTCATGATTTGGTCTCTTTCTACACATATTATCTATTTTTGTCTCTTTGGTATTTCATGTCATTCCCCATATTCAGAGATACACTTGTCTCTCATTTGTATAATAAAATTGTCCCATTGTTTTAAATTTAGCTCAAATTCCACCTTCTTCATAAATTACCCTCCAGTCAGTTCAGTGATTTGGAATTCTGGCTGTGCCATTGAAGAATGTCTTCTTGTTTTTTATTTTTAAAATCCTGCTAAAATGGAACCCTGGAGTCTGTTCTAAAAATCTTCTAGTACTTGCCAATGCCTATTGATCTGAAGTGAATAGACTTCCTGTCAGTTTATTTATTATGAGTGTACGGCCCTGAAATAAACATCTTTTTTTGTGACTGCCATGATGCTTCTCTGTGTTGGATTTTATATTCGACAGTACATTGGACTAGACAGGCTTATGTTGCTGATTTAAACCTGCCCTATCTGTTGGTGATGGAGGCCATTCAAAAACTACTAGCTGCTGAAAGAACAATAGATTATCATCATCTCCTTTCAGGGCTAAATGTTTTCCAAAAGTAATTGAAGGTATTTTCTTAAAGTCAGTTGTGAGATTGGAAAAGGGTATGAATTATATTGTTCTCAAATCATCACAGGTTATATTTCCTGCACAAAGATGGGGAAAAGAAAGCATTATTGCATATGGAGAAAACAACTAACTTTTGACATTTAATTTCTTTCTTCCTGAAAAATGGTAACTCCTTCTGTTTCTAAATTACAGTAGACAAAATGAGAAGCAACTGCCTGGAACAAATACATCCTGGATTTCCCATCATCACAGTCCACACAGACCTAATAAAAATAAAAAAAGAGCATAGAAGCAAAGTATAAAGAGTTATATGTGTGGGCCAACATCTTGGTTTCTTGTTATGCTCATCATGAGTACTTTGTGGCTTCATGTCAGTTGTCATAAAGGCTCTGATATCGTCAGTTAGCCCAGCCAGGTACTTAATAAAAGACCAAGCAAGAAATGCCTTCTGAGTCTCTGAGAGTCAGCAGGCATTGGACCATTTTATAGTCACCAGGGTCATATCAGCTCCCATCACTAACCTTGGTCTTATGAGGAGGTCAGTGCAAAACTATTCCTGATGGCATCAGACCAGGTGGGCCAGGAGTGCCCACACCACAATGGAAAGTCATCTATTCGTGAACTTGTAAATGGATGACATACAACTCCCAGGACCTCCTCTACCCCTCAGTCCTCCCTTGGTCCTCTTCCATCCTTATTTCTAAAATGCTCTTCCATCCCCTGACAACTAGTGCCTCACTTTCAGTGGTTTAACTTGACCTCAGCACCATTCCAAGCCCTAAATTGTTTGTTTTGTTTTGTTTTGTTTAAATGTCCCTAATGTCCCCACCCTTAATCAAAACAGGTCATCCATTCATTTTGTGGAACAAAGGCTTTAAACCTTGAAGTATGATGACTATCACAATGAACCACCTAAAGGTGAGGTGCAGAGCTTGGTCTATTACTTTTCAATCAACATACTTAAGAGAGAAGGTAAAGATCTAAAGAGTAGAATGGGAATTTTTGGGCTAGGGCCTCTACAGGAGTTGCATTTTATAAAGATTTTAGAATTCTTTCTTCCTTCCCTTCCCTTCCCTTTTTCCTTTCCTTTCCTTTCCTTTCCTTCTTTCTTAGATTGGAACATGTAGCAGGTATCTGTTCTACTTAACCCTAAAGTCCATCCTGAGTGGCACAGTTCCATCACTTCAGACAAAGCCTGTTCAATATGATTTTTGACAAATTATAGGGTTAAGTTCAACCCAATGATCTGAATTTGAACAGGTTCATTGTTTCAAAAAGCAAAGTGCACAGAACAGAAAGACCAGAACAAGTTTAGTGATATTATGGGGAAGGGTGGGGAGGAGAAGAGGGCAGAAGGACTTTCTTTGACCAAAAGAAGTTTATGAAAATTTCACTGTAGACATGGAATTTTTACCTTAGTAACCCTAAGCTGGATGTGTTAATAAACATTATATGGGGATTGTACCTTTGTTTCAAATTAAAATCATCTTATCTTTGGAATTAAATTACCTGGGGTCATGGATGAACAATAAGATAAAAACATGGAGGGACTTATTAAAAAGGGTCTGGAACTTATAAAAGATATCATTCTCTTGAATCACTTGCTTTGGGGGAGGTTATCTGCCATGGCACAAGGACACACAAGCAGTCACTGGAGATGCCCAGGAGGTGAGGAACTGAGACCTCCCACACACAACTAACCACCAGTATACCAGAAATGTGGATAAGCCATCTTGAAATTGAATCTTCCAACCCCAGTCAAGCCATCAGATGACTGCAGTGGTGCTGACAATTCAACAGCAAACTGAGGAGAGAGCCCGAGTCAGAACCATCCAACTAAGCTGTTCCCAAATTCCTGACCCACCAACATGGAAAGAAAATTCATACTCATTCTTTTAAACAAGTAAGTTTTTGAGGTAATTTGTATGGATGAGAAGAAAGTTTCCAAAGCATGGTTGTGGGAAGGAGAGAAGAGATAGGGAAGAGACCAGCTAAAGGAGGGTTTACATTTAAGGAAAGGTATTCCTACAGAGTTGTCAGACATATGACTGCAAATAAATGTGGTTATCTGGAGATCACGTGGATGTCTTACAATTTCAAGCAAATTGTGAGGATCAAAACCAAACTGCATGGGTTGAGAAATAAATAGATGATAAAAGAAGTAGATGTTTGTTATTTTATTTTTTAAATGCTAGTTACCTGTTGTTAAAGTACTAATTACTTTGCCACATTCTGCATTGGCGGGATCACATAGAGGAAAGAGTAGCAATTTGAGACACCTTATTGCAGGGGAGAATTATAGGTTACCAATCATTCTGAGATGCCATAAGGAGCAGACTTCCTGGTGAGGCAGGGCACACTCTACACCCAGTATCTACATGGAGATTGTCTATCTCTCAGGCATTTTAGGAGGGATCTTGTCTTTCATGGAAGATCATTATCCCCAAAGTCCTTCTGACTTCTAAAACGTGTATCACATATTAAAAAAATAAAATGACTCAGAGTAAGTGCATGGTACTCAAATATTTTGAGCTATCAAAATACCCTGCCCTTGAAATAGATCATGTTTTCTGCATTCTATCTGAACTTTTTGTGCTTAATTTTAATGCAATTTCACTCTGGTGAGCAGAATTATTTTTTGATGTGCAACTTTCAGCAAGGATTTTTAATGTTAATTTAGTGAAGTAAGCAGTTTGGCATCCATTGGTATACATGTGTCAATTGGAGAAAATGAAATTTTAAAGCATTCTTTATCATATGGAAGACAGAAAAGGCTAGTATACTATACAAATGTAACTTCACTTTTATAAGTCTCTGCAAAGCATATTTTTAATTCCAAGCTCATGGGTTATACAGGAGAAGTTAGAGAATTGAAAACAGTTTTGCAACTCAACTTTTTTTTTCCTTATCATCTTATGCTGACAAGGATTTCCAGGGTACCAGCATTGTCAAAGAGAAATTTGACAAATCAGTTTGCACCAAGGAGCTGAGATAAATGGATTCTTTTAAAGATCAGTAGCCACATTTCCCTCTCTACAGCATCCTCAAAAGGAAAGTTTCATAGGTCTGCAGTTGACACGAACAAACCTCTGTTATTTGCTTTTGTCATGTTTAAATGAAAGTAAAGCATATTTAAGGAAGGGTTTTTCTCAGAGCACCATAGCCTGTGAATTTTACATATCTTTTCCTTAGTAGGCACAGATACTGATAAACATGGGCTCGTTATGGAAGATGTCTCATGAACTAATGTAAGCCATTTCCAGATTTCCCGAATGACCTCCTCTAATAAGTTACATTCAGAAACGTCTTCACTTTATACTTTAGGGCAACAATCTTCAAACTGAGGCACATTTACCCATGGGGGTACACAAATATTTTTCAAGGTTTTGTGGGCAAAGAATGAAGTCTGTATCTTCATCTTTCTTAGGTACTGCTCCCTAAAATACATCTGCCTATAGTCAAGTTAGGAGGCCATTCCTTTCTCCAACTTCTCCTGTACAGTTCTCACTTGCACGTTTACAAAAGAAAGACGTACCATCACTCAAAATTCTAGATGGTTCATTGTTCCTGTGGTACAAAATTTTTTGCAGTATGTAAGATGGTCCAAAACATCAGCACCACCAAACTTGTAACCAAATGCCATAATTTTAACGATGTCTTTTCCTAACTTATATGTATTTCTGATAAAAGGAAAGCTTGACTTTAAAAATGAGCTATCTGAATCTTTCTAGGAATGTTCCAATTCCAGTTTATACTGAAATTGTATATTATAATTACAATTCACTATACAGTTGTATATTACAGAATGAGGGATGGGAATGACATCACTCTTGCTTAACATCATCTTTGTGGTAGAGACTGCATTCCTCCAAGGGAGAGGCCAGGAGGACCAAGCAAAGAGAATGTCAGGAAGCAACATTGAAGGGCAGCA
>RCUC01145666.1:0-58221 GCA_003697995.1 Taxidea taxus jeffersonii | reverse complement strand
TGAGGCATGATCCTGGGTGGTCGTAGTCGAGGACAGATGTAAGTGGCATGTAAGGCTCTGGGTTTTCTTGTTATGCAGGCCATTCAAGGTGAGGCTGACCTCAGGAATGCACACAGTTTCTCCTGGTCTGAGGGTTCTGGGTGGCTCTGAACAGCATGGTTTCCTCCTGGATGGCAGGGGAAAGTCCTTGGATATGTCTCAGGGGTTCCCAATCTGGAGGGCTTGTTGGCCAGGTCTCTGGGCATAGAAGCTTAAAATAAAATGTAGGCTTTCGGTTAGGGCTTAGGGGTATCCAGGCCCGATCTGCTGGTGCTGAGGTGGGAACCCTGGGGGCTGAGTTGAACAGGGGGGTCAAGAAGCACACCAGCCTGTGAGTTTGTGGCCAGGGTGCTGTCAATGTTGGGGATGTCCTAAGGGAGGCATGGGGGTTTGTTCCATTCTGAGGGTTCTGCGTAGCTTCAAATGGCACGGTTTCCTCCTGGGTGGCAGGCAGACTTCTGGGGTGTGGTTCAGAGGTCCCCAATCTGGAGGGACAGTGCTAGTGTGGCTTTAGACCTGTGGAGAGGTTGTGAGCTGCATTAGGAGTCTGTGGAAGGCCCAGCAGTGCCAATTCACGCCACTGGAGGGAGGGGTGAGCTGTGGTGCCAGAGACCCTGGAAGGTGTGGCAATGCTGCTTGCCACCACTGGAGGCAGTGGCGAGCTGTAGTGGGAAACACACCAGAAGAGGAATCAGTGCAGCCTGCTGGCTCTGAGGGCAATGGTGAGGTGCTGAGTGAGAGACCCTGGGTGAGGCACTGTAGCTTGTTTTTACAGGAGGGAATGGTGAGCTGTAGAGTCTGTTTTCCCAGGCACAGAAGTGGTGGTAACAACTCCTTGAGCCGGGTCTCCCATCAGCAATGTGCCCTGTTTCCCTAGGTTTGAAGGTAATGTATCGTCAGGATGGTTCAGGAGGGTCCTCCCAGTGGGTTCTGGAGCGGATGGGGTGATAACCAAACCCAAGTCTTGTTGTATTTGGAACGGAGGAGTTGAGCGTGGTTTGGAAGATTATATTTGCTTTTCCAAAAAGGACAAGGGCATTGGTTGGCTTTAGATGGAAGTTAATTACCACTTAAGAAACAAGCATGTGTCTCTCATTCTCCTAGGAATTGGAGCAGATGTGAGGGTTTAGGTGGGAGGTGCCTGCTTATCCCCACCTGCCAACCCTTCTTCACTCTGGCTCCATGAGACCTGAAGTTTGAAAATCAGCGTCTGAGTCAGTCATGCCTGTTGTCCCAGGATGTCAGTGTTCAGAGAAAACAGCAGGCCCATTGCGCGCAAGGTCACATCCATGCCAGGATGGAGGTAAAACTTCTCTTTCTCCGCAAACCTCATGGGATTTTCTCTTGTCTCCAGTGGACCCACAAAGTCACATTGAATCAGCTGTCAGCAATCTAGAGTGGGTGTCAGAGTTCCAGAGTTTCTCTGCAGGGAGCACCTGGCAGGGAATCTCATTCTCTCTCTGCCAAATGTGGGGATGGGAGGCCTATGGGTGAACATACAGGTTAATCCCACTCTGAGAGTTTTGCACAGCTCTGAGTGGCACAGTTTCCTCCCAGGTGGGAGGCAGAGTCATGTGGTGTGACTCAGGGGTTCCCAATCTGGAGGACTTGAGGGACAGACCTCTGGGGATGGAAGCCTAAAACCCAACCGAGTGCTCAGGCCAGGGACTAGGGGCATGGCGGGCCCCATCTTATAGTGCCAGTGCAGGCACCCTTCAGGGCAAAGTACCAGATATCATTAGCCTTATGTGCAACTGGCTCATAGAGGGCTTTCTCAAAGGTTTTGTCCTCAACCACTCGGGACCCTGGGAAGTCCCAGACTGAATGTGCATTGCAGAATGTGCCACAGGAAGCAACTTCGCCGGGGGGATTTCCAGACAATTCTCCTGACCTTTCTGCCCAAATCAATATCCTTTTGGGAAGAAAGCTCATGAGAATTGGCTGGCATTAGGCGGCAATTCAGGCTGCTCTGGCACCCATGGTCTAGAGTGCTTTCTCACCTGGTGCATATCGTGGCCATCCGGGTACTTGGGCCAGGACTGAAGCGGCTTCCCCAAGGGCCCCCTCACAAGGAAGCTTTCCTGGGCAGAGTTAAGGGAAAGGTACAGCTGGGCATCAGCCTCTGTATTTGTAGCCCAGTGTGGCCCTCAATGTGTGGGATGGCCTGCGTTGGGGCACTGAGTTTAATCCCACTTTGAGGGTTTTTCGCAGCTCAGAATGGCACGGTTTCCTCTTGGGTGGCAGGAGGCATGGGGTGTGGCTCAGAGATTTCCAATTTGAGGGCTCTAGGGACAGGCCCCTGGGGACGGAAGACTGAAAACCCAACCGAGGGTTAGGGCCAGGGCCCAGTATCATGGCAGGCCCAATCAGCCAGAGCCCAGGCAGGCACCCCAGGGGGCTGAGTAGTGGGTGGCATTGTCTTCATGTGTGCCTGGCTTATTGAGGGCTTTCTCATAGGGTTCGGGATTCAACCACTTGGGACCCCGGACCAGGCCCACGCAACGGCCCTGCAGACATGCACCACAAGAAGCAAGTTCACTGGGGTATTCGGCCAATACTCATGATCTTTCTGCCTAAATCAATATTGATTTGGCCAGAAAGCTTGTGGGAATTGCCCAGCGTTGGCTGCAATTTGGGCTGCACTGGCACCTGCGATCTAGAGCATTTTCTTGCTAGGTGCATGTCGCGGCCATTTGGGAACACTGGCCGGGCCCTCATGGCTTCCCTGTGGGCCCCCACGAGGGAAGCCTACGTGTTGCAGTCTGGTGGGGCATAGGTGGGGTGTGGCCTCATGGGGGTCATCCAGCTTAATATTGCTCTGAGGGTTTTTTTGCAACTCTGAGCAACACGGTTTCCTCCTGGGTGGCAGATGGAGTCAAGCAGTGTGGCTCAGGGGTCCCTAATCTGGAGGACTCAAGAGACAGGTCCCTGGGCACAGAAGACTGAAGACACAACTGGGGGTTAGGGCAAGGGCTGAGGGGCATGGTGGGCCTGAACCACCAGTGCTGGGTGGGTCACCTTAGGGGGTTGAGTAGCAGTAGACATTGACTTTATGTGCACCTAGCTCATAGAGGGCTTTCTGGCAGGTTCGGGCTGCGACCACTTGGGACCCCAGGCTCAGCTCAGGCAGTGTCCTGGCAGACATGTGCAACAGGATGAGACATCGCTGGGATTTTTCCGGCCAATTCTCATGAGCTTTCTGCCCAAAACAATATCAATTTGGGCAGAAAGCTCGTGAGAATGGGCCAACTTTGGGCGATGATTCAGGATGTGCTGGCATGCATAGTCTAGAGTGTTTTCACCCTATGTGCATGTAGTGGCCATCTGGGAACATGGGCCAGGCCCACACGGCTCCTGGGAGGGCCCCTGTGCAGGGGAGCTTTCCTGGGGCATTGTTGAGGGAAGGGTTCCCACTGAGCATCAGTCTCCATGTTTGCAACTCATTGGGGTGCCGAACGTGTGGTGGCCTCAGGGGTGGCTTTAGGGAGGCATGCAGGTTTCTCCCCCTCTGAGGGTTCAGCACAGCTCCAAATGGCATGGTTTCCTACTGCACAGCTGGCAGAATCTTAGAGTGCCACTCAGGGGTATTTGGGATGGAAACCTGAAACCGAAACTAGCGTTACGTTAAGGGTCTAGGGACATTATGGGCCCTATCTGCTGGCACTGAGTCAGGCTCCCCTCAGGGCTGAGTTGAGGGCATAGATACAGCATTGCAACAGAATCTGGCTTTATGGACAGGAGGCCACTGATGATGGGGGTGGCTTTAGGGGGGCATCCATATTTCTCCTCATCTGAGGGTTTGGCACATCTCCAAATGGCATGGGTTCCTACTGCATGATGGGTGGAGTTCTGGGGTGTAACTCAAGGGTCCTTAATCCAGGGTGTTTTGTGGCTAGGCCCCTCGGAATGGAAGCCTGAGACAAAAACTAGGGTTAGGTTTAGGTCTTAGGGGCATGACACAATCGATATGCCACCATAGAGGCGGACTCCCCTCAGAGCTGAGTTGAGGGCATGCATCCAGCGGCACAGAAGAATCCGGCTTTATGGTCAGAGGAGCCCCCAATGGTGGGAGTGGCTCTAGAGGGGCATGTACTTTTCTCCCCCTCTGAGGGCTTGGTGCAGCTCCAAACAGAATGGTTTCCTACTGCGTGGCTAGCAGAGTCCTGTTGTATCACTCAGGAGTCCTTTATCTGGGGGACTTGGTAGACAGGCCCCTTGGAATGGAGGCCTGAAACCAAAAACTAAGGTTAGGCTAAGGGCCTAGGGGCATTACAAGGTCGATCTGCCAGCACTGAAGCAGGCTTGCCTCAGGGCTGAGTTGAGGGCATGCATCCACCACCATGGCAGAATCCAGCTCTATGGTCAGGAGGCCACTAATGGTTGCAGTGGATTTAGCGGGACATGCAGGTTTCTCCCCCTCTGAGGGTTCAGCGCAGCTCCAAACCACAAGGATTTCTCCCACATGGCAGGCTGAGTCCTGGGGTGTCATTCAGGGGTACTTAGTATGGGGGACTTTTGGGCAAGGCCTCTTGGGGTGGAAGCCTGAAAATCCAAACTGGGTTTAGGTTTAGAGTTAGGGCCTAGGTGCAAGGCAGAACTGATCTGCCAGTGCTGAGCTACACTCCCAGGGGCTGAGTTGAGGGCTGACATCAGGTGACGGATTAGAGTCCGGGTTTTGCTCAGGAGGTGCACAGATGTTCAGGGTAGCCTCGGGGTGGGGGGCATGCAGATTTATCCTGCTCTGAGGTTTCTGCACAGCTCCTAATGGCACCTATTTGCCCTTGGCGGCTGGTGGAGTGATGGTGTGAGTCTCAGGCGGGATTGGGAGCCAGCCCTCTGGGCACAGAAGCCTGTACACCACACTAGGGTTAGGGTTAGGGCCTAGAAGCATTGCAGGCCTGATCTGCTAGCACGGAGGCTGGGTCCCCTCAGGGCTGAATTGAGGGCATGTATCTGGCGGCAGGGCATAATCCAACTTTATGGACAGGGGGTCCACCGAGGTGGGAGTGGCTATGGGGGCATGCATTTTTCTGCCCCTCTGAGGGTTCCACACAGCTTCAAACAGCATGGACTAGTATGAATGGTGGGAGGAGTCCTGGGATGTAGCTCGGGGGTCCTTAAACTGGGAGGCTTGGTGGTCAGGCCCATCAGAATAGAAGCCTGAAAACCCAAACTATGGTTCGAGATAAGTCCTATGGGAATGGCACGACGGATCTTCCAGGAGTGAGGTGGGCTTCCATTAGGGGTGAGTCAAGTGCATGTGTCTGGAGGCATGGCAGTGGCCGGCTTATTGGCCAAGGGGGCCCCCTATGGTGGGGGTAGCTTTAGGGGGGCATGCAGTTTTCTCCACTTCTAAGGGTTCAGTGAAGCTCCAAATGCCATGGTTTCCTACCATGTGATTGGCGGAATACTGGAGTGTCACTTAGGGGCCCTTAATCCAGGGGGCTTGGGATCTGGTCCCTTGGAATGAAGCCTGTAAACCCAAATTCGGGTTAGGGTCAGGACCTAGGTCCATTAGAACCCTGACCTAGGGGCACTGAGACGGACTCCCCTCAGGGCTGAATTGAGGGTATGCATCTGGTGCCATGGCAGAATCTGGCTTTTTGAGCAGGGTGGCTGCCAATGATGAGTGGGATTTAGGGACGCATGCAGGTTACTCCCTGTCTTAGGGTTTGGCAGAGCTCTAAGTGGCATGGATTCCTAACACATGGCTGGCACAGTCCTGGAATATGGTTCAGGGGTCCTTAATATGGGGGGGGGGGCTTGGCAGCCAGACCCCTCAGAATGGAAGCCTGAAAACCCAAGTTAGGGTTAGGGTTAGGGTCTAGGGGCATTATAGGCTGAATCTGCAGTTGCTGAGGTGGGCTCCCCTCAGGGATGAGTTGTGGGCATGTGTTCAGTGACACAGCAGAATCCGGCATTATGGCCAGGTGGGCCGCTGATGGTCAGAGTGGCTTTAGGAGGGCATGCAGGTTTCTCTGCCTCTGAGTGTCTCCCACAGCTCCCAAAGGCACGGTTTCCTCTTAGACAGCAGGCGGAATCCTGCAGTATAGCTCAGGGGTCCCCAATTTGGAGGGCTTGTGGGCCAGGCCTCTGGAGATGGAAGCCTGTGAACCCAACCCAGTGTTAGGGTTTGGGAGTAGGGGCATGGCAGGCCGCATCTGCTGGTGCTGAAGTGGGCTCCCTGGGATCTGAGTAGAGGGCAATTTTATCCAGCATATGGAGGCAACTGGGACCGACTGTGCACCTGCTCTTTAGAGTGCATTCCTGTAGGCTTCGTGCGAAACTACGTGGGACCCTGGGCTGAGCCCAGATGGCTCCCCTGAAGGCCCCTGCCACAGGAAGTGAGTTCACCAGGGCTTTCCATCCAATTCTCACAAGCTTTCTGCCCCAGTTGAAATCAATTGGAACAGAAAGCTCATGAAATTGGCTGGTGTTGGGTGGCCATTCAGGCTGCGTGCCGGCCACGAGCATAGTGCTTTCTGATTAGGTGTATATTGCGTCTGTGTCCCCCAGCAGAGGCATACTCACTGGGGCAGGGTTGTGTTAGGGTGTGAGCCTGAGCCTCAGGCTCCATTTTTTTTTTTTTTTTTTTTTTTTTGCGGAAGGGCTGCCAAAAGTGAGGGTGGCCTGAGGTGGGCATGCAGGTTTCTCCAACTCTCAGTGTTCACCAGAGCTCCCAATGGCACAATTTCCTCTTGTGACAGGGGTCCATAACCTGGAGGGCTGGAGGGTCAGGCCGCTAGAGATGGGAGCCTGAGAAACCAACTGATGGTTAGGGTTCAGGCCTAGGGCAATGGCAGGCCCTACCTGCTGGAACTGAGGTGGGATCACCAAAGGCTGAGTGGAGGGCAGCATTCAGATGGGGCATCAGGCTCTAGGTTTCAGGCCAGGGGGCCTGCCAAGGCAGCAGTGTCCTCAGGGGAGGCATGCAGTTTATCCCATTCTGAGGGTTCTGTACACCTCCAAAGGGCACATTTTCCTCCTTATGGCAGGCGGACTCATGAGGTGTGGCTCAGTGGTTCTAAGTCTGGAGGGATTGGGGGAAAGGCCCCTAGGGATGGCAGCCTGAAAACCGAACCTAGGTTTCGGGATAGGGCCTTGGGACATGTCAGGCCAGTGCTGAGACCGGCACCCCAGGGGACTGAGTGGAGGGACGTTGTGGCCACCTGTGCGCCTGGCTTTTAGAGCACTTTCTCACAGGGATCAGGCCACGACCACTCATGACCTCTGGCCATGCCCAGTTGGCTCCCCTGAAGGTCTGTGCAGCTGGAAGGGAGTTGGCTGGGTGTTTTTGTCCAATTCTCATGAGCTTTCTGCCCAAATTGGAAAGCTCTCACAGAAATCTCGTGAGAATTGGCCAGCATTGTGCAGAGATTCAGGCCACATTCGTGCCCACTGTTGAGAGAATTTTCTGGCTAGGTCTGTGTTGCAACCACCTGGGAACCTAGGGCCAGGGACACCCTATTTCATGGATGTCAGAAGGAGAGTCTTTGGGAATTCTGCTGGATAGAGGCACTGGTGGCTTCATGGGACTTGGCGTCAGGAACCCTGGGGTGAATTTCATGCCTGATGCTGGGTGAGTCAGGTTATCCCACAGGTTTTCCATTTCCTCCTTAGGACATTACTGGTAAGGAATGTTATTCTTAAAGCAGAACCCACCTGCACCTTTGGTGGGTGTGCAGGCTATTGCAGTCACTCTGGAAAAGTGTATGGTGTTTCCTCTATAAGCTAAAAACTGAACAACCCTAGGATACAGCAATTGCACTCCTAGGTATTTGCCAAAAGGACACAAAAATGGAAAATCAGTGTGGTGCAAGCAGCATAATGTTTATAACAGCATTATCAACAATAGTAAAACTATGGAGGGAGTCCCAATGTCCATTCACTGAAGAGTGGAGAAAGAAGATGTGGGAGCTCTATATCTATATCTATATCTATATCTATATCTATATCTATATCATCTATATCTATATCATCTATCTATATACAATGGAATAGGACCCAGTTTCAAAAAGAATGAAATCTTACCATCTGTAGGGATGTAGATGGGTCTAGAGTAGACTTAGCTAAGCAAAATCAGTAGGATAAGACCAATACACTATGCCTTGACTCCTATGGAATTTTCAGAAAGAAAACAGTAGAACATATTGAGAGGAGAAAGATAGGTCAATGAGGACACAAACTCCACCTTAGAGCACAAACCAAGAGTTGCTAGAGGGAAGGTGTGTGGTGGGAGGGTTCAATGGGTGATGGCTACTAGGGAGGGCGGTTGTTGTGATGAGTTCTGGGTGTTCTATGCAGGTGAGGAATCACAAAATCCTATCCCTGAAGCAAAGGAATTACCACTGCCTGAAAACGAATTGGAATTGAAGTCAATGAAGGAAAGAAGACCATATTCTTCTTCATGAAGAGTGAGGTAAAAACGGAATGATTTTCATTTCCCCATTCTGTAGATGATAGTCTTAAAACACACTGTGGTAGGATACACTCATTTATTATTGCATAAGGAGTCCTCAGAAAGCTGCAATGAATGATTCAGATCTCAGAGCATGTGCATGTTCCATTCATATGTTCCTTACAGTTTGCCCAGGTACAAAGGTAAGTGGAGAGAAATATGACAGAAGGGGAAAGGAGGTCTTAAGCATTCAGGAGGTAGTCTTTTCTCTTTCTCATGAAAGACTTGGACCAGTGTAATTTTGGTGAAAGAAGGAGGGGGGTATCCCAGAGCTTTGTGGAAGACGGGAGTTTCTGGTCTGCCTAGAGCTGACAGGGTTCCCTGAAGTGAGCTGAGATAAGGGCATGGCAGGTACGATCTGCCAGTTCTGAGGTGGGTTCCCCAGGGTGCTGAGTTGAGGGTGGGGTCAGGCTGCGGATTTGTATTCACAGGGCTGCAGAAGGTGGGGTGTCCTCAGGAGGGGATGCAGCTTTCTCCAGCTCTGAAGGGTTCTGCACAGCTCTAAATGGCACAGTTTCCATCTGGGTGGAAAGCAGACTCCTGGGATGTGAGCTCAGGGGTCCCAAATCTGGAGGGCTTGGGGACAGGTCCCTGGGGACAGAAACCCAGCCTAGAAACCCAACCTAGTGTTCAGGATAGGGCCTAGGGTCATGGCAGGCCTGATCTGCCAGCGCTGAAAACAAAACCCCAAGGGGCTGAGTAGAGGAAGTGTTTGGCCACCCGTGCTCCTGGCTTTTAGAGTGATTTCTCACAGTACTTGGACCGTGACCACTCGGGACCTCCGGCCAGGCCCAGGTGGCTTCCTTGAAGGCCCATGCAGCCAGAAGGGTGTTTGCTGGGGGTTTCTGGCCTAATCTCATGAGCATTCTGCCCAAATCAATATACATTTGTGTAGAAAGCTCATGAGAATTGGCTAGCTTTGGGTGGTGATTCGGGCTGTGCTCTCATGCTGCAGCCATCTGGGAATTCAAGATGGACTTACTCGACTTTCCTGAGGGCCACAGCTGAGGGGAGCTTTCCAAGGCCAGAGTTGAATGAGGGGCTAAGGCCGAGCCTCAGGCTCCATGTTGGTGGTCTGGTGGGACACCAAAGGTGGGGGTGGCCTCGGGGGGTCATGATGGTTTCTCCTGCTCTGAGGGTTTGGTGCAGCTCCAAAGGGCACAGTTCCTCCTGGGTGGCAGGCAAAGTCCCTGGTTGTGGCTCAGGGGTCCCCAATCTGGAGGTTTTGAGGACCAGGCATCTAGAGAGGGATGCCAGAGAACTCAACCTGGGGTTAGGATTCAGGCCTAGGGGCATGGCAGACCCCAACTGTCGATGCTGAGGTGGGCTCCCTAGGGGGCTGAGTAGAGGGCAGGTATGGCTGGCATTTGGATGCGACCAGGGTCACATGTGCATCTGCCCTTTAGAGTGCTTTCCAGTAGTCCTCAGGTGATAGCAGGCGAGACCCTGGGCTGAGACATTGATTTGGGCAGAACGCTTGTGAGACTTGGCTGGCATTGGGTGGCAACTCCGGCCACACGCCGGCCCCATGCTGAGCACACTTTCTTGCTAGGTGCGTGTTGCAGCCGTGCAAGACCAGGAGAGAGGCCCATGAGGGTCCCAGAGGCCACCCTCAGAGGCTAACTTCCCTGGGGCAGAGTTGAGTTAGGGTATATTTTTTGGCAGAAGAGTGTGTCGAAGATGAGGGTGGCCTGAGGTAGGCATGCAGGTTTCTCCCTTTCTTAGTGTTTCCTATAGCTCCCCAAAGCACGGTTTCCTCTTGGGCAGCTGGCGTAGTCCTATGATATGGCTCAGGAGTACTCAATATGGAAGGCTTGAGGGCCAGGCCTCTGGATACAGAAGCCCAAGAACACAACCCAGGGATAGGGTTTGGGCCTAGGGGCATGGCAGGCCCCAACTGCCTGTGCTGAGGCGGGCTCCCTGGGGGTTGAGTAGAAGGTGGGTTTGGTCAGCATTCAGAGGCAACTGGGGCCATGCATGCACCCACACTATAGAGTGGTTTCCTGTAGGCTTCAGGTGACACCACGTGGGACCCCAAGCCGGGAACAGGCAGCTCCCACAATGGTCCCAGGCACAGGGAGCGAGTTCGCCAGGGTTCTCCAGCCAATTCTCATGAGCTTTCAGACCAAATTGACAATGATTTGGGCAGAAAGCTCGTGAGAATTGACTGGCATTGGGTAGCGATTCTGGATGTGTGCCAGCCCCGTGCTTACGAAGCTTTCTCACTCTGTGCCTGTTTCAGCCCTGTGAGACTGTGAGCTGGGCCTATGAGGCTCCCAGAGGCACTCTACAGAGGTGAGCTCCCCGGGGGCAGATTTGAGTTAGGGTGTGAGTGTTAGCCTCAGGCTCAGGCTCTTTTTGGCAGAAGGGAACACCAAAGGTGAGGGTGGCCCGAGGCGGGCATACAGGTTTTTTCCCCCTCCAAGTGTTTCCCACAGCTCCCAACAGCACGGTTTCCTCCTGGGTAGCAGACAGACTCCTGCATTATGGCTCAGGGGTCTCCAGTTTGGAAGGCTTGAGGGCCAGGCCTCTGGAGACGGAAACCTGAGAAACCAACTCAGGGTTAGGGTTCAGGCCTAGGGGAATGGCAGGCCCTACCTGCTGGTGCTGAGGTGGGATTGCCAGAGGCTGAGTGGAGGGCAGCAGTTAGATGGGGCATCAGGCTCTGGGTTTCAGGCCAGGGGCCTGCTGAAGGCAGTGGTGTCCTCAGGGGGGCATGCAGTTTCTCCCATTCTGAGGGTTCTGTGCACCTCCCAAGGGAACGTTTTCCTCCTGGTGGCAGGCAGACTCATGGGGTGTGTCTCAGTGGTTCCAAATCTGGAGGGATTGGGGGAAAGGCCCCTAGGGGTGGAAGCCTGAAAAACAAACCTAGTGTTTGGGATAGAGCCTAGGGACATGTCAGGCCCCATCTGCTAGTGCTGAGACGAACATCCCAGGGGGCTGAGTGGAGGGACGTTTTGGCCACCTGTGCACCTGGCTTTTAGAGCGCTTTCTTGCCGGGTTCAGGCCATGACCATTCATGACCTCTGGCCATGCCCAGTCACTCCACTGAAGGCCCATGCAAGCAGAAGGGAGTTCGCTGGGTGTTTCTAGCTAATTCTCATGAGCTTTCTCCCAAATCGACATCAATTTGGGTAGAAAACTCTTAGAAATTGGCTGGTGTTGGGCAGAGATTTGGGCTGCGCTCTGGCCTGGTATTGAGAGCACGTTCTTGCTACATCCCTGTTGTGGTGGTACAAGACCGCAATTGGGGCCCACCCAGCTCTCAGAGGCCCCCTGCAATGGTTAGCATCCAGGGGGCACAGTTGAGTTTGGGGGGGGGGTCTGAGCCTCGGGCTCTGGCTCTCTTTAGCAGAAGGGGGCGCCGAAGATGAGGATGGCCTTTCTGCCCATGGATTTGGGCAGAAAGCTCATGAGAATTGGCTGGCTTTGGGTAGCTATTCCAGGTGTGTGCCAGCCCATGTGAGAGCCCTTTCTCTCTAGGTGTGTGTTGCGGCTGTGTGAGAGACTGAGCCAGTCCCTCACAGCTCCTGGAGGACCCCGCAGAGGTGAGCTCCCTGTGGCAGAGTTGAGATAGGGTGTGGGCCTGAGCCTCAGGTTCAGGCTTTTTTATGGCAGAAGGGGGCAGCGAAGATGAGGGTGGCCTGAGGTGGGCATGCAGGTGTCTCCTGCTGTTTCCCACACCTCAAAATCACTCAATTTCCTCCTGGGCAGCAGGAGGAGTATTATGTTATGCTAGGGGTCCCCAATCTGGAGGGCTTGAGTGACAGGCCTCTGGGGATGGAAGCCTGAGAACCCAACCCAGGGTTGGGTTTGGGCCTAGGGGCATCGCAGGCCCCAACTGCCTGTGCCGAGGCGGGCTCCCTGGGGGCTGAGTAGAAGACAGGTTTGGTCAGCATTTGGAGGCATCTGGGGCACTGCATGCACCCGCCCTTTACAGCGCTTTCCCCTAGGCTTCAGGTGAAACCACGTGGAACCCTGGGCCGGGAACAGCTGGCACTCACGAAGGCCCCAGCCACAGGGAGGGAGTTTTCAAGGGTCCTCCGGCCAATTCTCAGGAGCTTTCAGCCCAAATTGACATATATTAGGGAAAAAGCTCTTGAGAATTGGCCAGTGTTGGGCAGCACTTTGGGCTGTGCACGGGCCCCATGTTGAGAAAGCTTTCTCACAACGTGTGTATTGTGGCCCTGTGAGGCTGCAAGCCAGGCCTATGAGGCTCCTGGGGGCCCCCCACAGAGGCGGGCTCCCCTCAGGGCTGAGTTGGGGACATGCGCCTGGTGGAACAGTGGAATCCGACTTTAAAGACAAGAGGAACTCTGATGGTTCATTGGCTTTAGGGGGCCATGCAGTGTCTCCCCCTCTGAGGGTTTGGTACAGCTCCAAACAGCATGGTTTTCTACCACGTCGCTGGTGGAGTGCTGGAGTAGTTGTTCAAGGGACCTTAATCCAGGGGGCTTGTGAGACAGCCCCTCAGAACAGAAGCCTGAAAACCCAACTTAGGTTTAGGTTTAGGGCCTAGGGGCTTGGCACGATGGATATGCTGGCACTGAGTCGGGCTCCCCTCATGGGTAAGTTGAGGACATGCATCTGGTGGCCTGGCAGAATTCAGCTGCATGGCTTGGGGGGGCCACCAATGGTGGGCATGTCTTTAAGGGGGGCATGCAGTTTTCTCCCCTTCTGAGGGTTATGCACAGCTCCAAGCCACAAGGTTTCATTCCACAAGGTGGACAGAGTCATAGGCTGTCACTCAGAATTCCTTAATCCAGGGGGGTTGGGGGCCAGGCATCTTGGGATGGCAGCCTGCAAATCCAAACTAGGGTTAGGGTTAGGGCCTAAGTGTATGGCATGCTTGATCTGCCAGAGCTGAGTTGGGCTACGCAGTGAGCTAAGTTGAGGTGCATCAGGCAGCACCTTGGAGTCTGGGCTTGGGTCTAGGGGAGGGTAAGGGTCAGGCCGTGAATATCTGGGACCGAGGGCCAGGCTGAGGTGGCAGCCGTGCGGGCTGGCGCCACCAGAACCAAGTTTGCTAGGGGTTTTCTGGCCAATTCTCACCATCTTACTGTAAAAATCAGAATCAATTTGGGTAGAAAACTTGTGAGAATTGGCTGGCATTGGACACTGATTCAGGCCATGCTGGTGTCCATGGTCTAGAGTGCTTTCTTGCTATGTATGTGAAAAGGTTATCCAGGAACATGGGCCAGGCCCACATAGATTCTACGAGTGTCCCCATGCAGGGGAGCTTTCCGGGGGCAGAGTTGAGGGAGGGTGTCCACCTGAGCATCAGCCTCTGTGTTTGAGGCCTGTTGGGGCACTGAAGGTGGGGGTGGCCTCAAGGGGGACATTAAGGTTTCTCCCACTCAGAGGGTTTCGCCCAGCCCCGAATGGTACGGTTTCCTTCTGGGTGGAAGGCAGAGTCCTGGGGTGTGGCTCAGGGGCCCCCAATCTGGAGGGCTCCAGGGACAGACCCCTGGGGATGGAAGCCAGAAAATCCAACAGAGGCTTAGGGCCAAGGCCTAGGGGTAAGTCAGGCCTGATCTTCCAGCACTTGGCAGTCACCTCAGGGGCCTGAGTACCAGGAGGTGTTGGCTTTCAATGTGCCTGTGTCATAGAGGCCTTTCTCGCAGGGTTCAGGCCATGACCACTCAAGACCTCGGGCTATGCCCAGGCTGAGGTCCTAGGACCTGCACCACGGGACTTGAGTTTGGTGGGGGTTTTCTGGCCTATTCTCAAGAGCTTTCTGCCCAAATTGATATAGACCCAAATTGATATAGACCCAAATTGATATAGATTTGGGCAGAAAGCTCGTGAGAATTGGCTGGAATTGGGTGGCAATTTGGGTCATGCTGGAGCACACATTCTAGAGTGCTTTCTCTCTAGGTATGTGTTGCGACCATCCAGGAACACACACCAGGCCCACGCGGCTTCCCCGCTACAGCTCCAGAAGGGGGAGCTTTCCGGGGGCAGAGTTGAGGGAGGGGGTCCGACGGAGTGTCAGCCTCACTGTTTGGGGCCTGGTGGGGGGCCGAATGTGGAGATGGCCTCAGGGGAGGCTTGAAGGTTTCTCCTGCTCTGATGGTTTCATGCAACTCTGAATGGCATGGTTTCCTCCTGGATGGCAGGCAGAGTCCTGGGGTGTGGCTCAGAGGTCCTCAATCTGGAGGGACAGTGCCAGCATGGCTTTAGACCTGTGGAGGCATTGTCAGCTGCTTTAGGAGTCTTTGGAGGGCTATGCAGTGCCGGTTCAAGCCACTGGAGGGAGTGGTGAGCTGTGGTGTGAGTGTCCCTGGATGGTATGGTAATGCTGCTTGCCACCACTGGAGGCAGCGGTGAGCTGCAGTGGGAAACACACCAGAAGAGGAATCAGTGCAGCCTGCTGGCTCTGAGGGCAGTGGTGAGGTGCTGAGTGAGAGACCCTGAAAGGTGAGGCACTGCCTCTTGTTTTTACAGGAGGGAGTGGTGAGCTGTAGAGTCTGTTTCTCAAGGCTCGAGAGTGGTGGTAACAACCCCTGGAGCTGGGCCCCCACTCAGCATTGTGCCCTGTTTCCCCAGGATTGATGGTAATGTGCTGTCAGGATGGTTCAGGAGGATCCTCTGGTGGTGGTCTGGAGCTGGGGGGAAACCAAACCCAAGTCTTGTTGCATTTGGAACCGAGGAGTTGACTGTTGTTTGGAAGAGTATATTTGCTTCTCCAAAAAGGACAAGGGCATTGGTCGGTGTTAGAACAAAGTTAATTACCACTTAAGAAACAAGCATGTGTCTCTCGTTCTCCCAGGAATTGGAGCAGATGTGAGGCTTTTGGTGGGAGGTGTCTGCTTATCCCCATCTGTCAATCCTTATTCGCTCTGGTTCCATGAGACCTGAAGTTTGGAAATCAGTGTCTGAGTCAGTCATGCCTCTTGTCCTAGGATGTCAGTGTTCAGAGAATACACCAGGCCCATTGGGCACAAGGTCACATCCATGCCAGGATGGAGGTAAAACTTCTCTTTCTTCAGTGTGCGTTTTGAACATAGAATGTGTTCCTTCATCTAACAGTGTTTATTCCATTTGGCATAGGCTGTGGTGGGATGGCTAGCATCTAGAGTTAGGTGGCTGTCTGTGGTCAGATAGAGACTTGGATGATGTCTTCTCCTTTGTCAAAGGTGATGTATCCTAATGGATTCATGTTTTCATCCAAGGAGTTCCAATGAGAGCAGAGGGAAAATTCAAAATGATTCCATGGAGCCTTGGATGATTTAAAAGGGAAGCCTGACTTTTTAGTTTCACTCAGTGGACCATCTATAGAGTTGGTCATGCCATATACTCTCTGTAGTTTCATGGGTGGTGAAGTCAAAAGGATGGTCTTTGGGAGTTCCCCTGGATAGAGGCATGCTGGTGTCAGGAACTCTGAGGTGAATTTCTGGAACTGCTTGCATGATGCTGGGTGAGTCAGATTATCCCACAGTTTTTCCATTTCCTCCTTAGGAAATTGCTGGCAGATGATGTTCTGCTTAAACTGGAACCCTCCTGCACTGTCGCTGGGCATGCGGGCTGTTGCAACCACTCTGGAAAAGAATACTGTGGTTCCTCCAAAAACTAAAAACTGAACAACCCTAGGATCCAGCCATATCCTCCTAGGTATTTTCCCAAAGGGCACAAAAATGCACATTCAATGGGGTACAAGCATCTTGATATTTACAGCAGCATTATCAATCATAGTGAAACTATGGAGGGAGTCCTAATGTCCATTCACTGGTGAGGGATTATCTATTTATATATTCTCCCACATCTTGTTAATGGAATAGGAGCCAGCTTCAAAAAGAATGAAATCTAACCATCTGCAAGGATGTGTATGGGTCTAGAATGGATTTAGCTAAGGAAAATCAGCAAGAAAAGACCAATAGCCAATAAATTGACTCCTATGGAATTTTAGAAAGAAAACAGATGAACATAGTGAGAGGAGAAAGACAGGCCAACGAGGAAACAGACTCAACCTTAGAGCACAAACTGGGGGTTGCTAGAGGGGAGGAGTGTGTGGGAGGGTTGAATGGGTGACAGCTATTAGGCAAGACAGTTGTTGTGATGAGCTCTGGGTATTCTATGCAGGTGAACAATTACAAAATCCTAACCCAGAAACAAGGGAATTAACACTGCATGGAAATGAATTGGAATTGAGGTCAATGAAGAAAAGAAGACCATGTTCTTCTTCATGAAGAGTAAAGTAAAAATGGAGTGATTTTCTTTCTTCTGTTCTGTAGACGATACTTTTCAAACACACTGTGGTAGGATACACTAGCTTCTGATTGCATAAGGAGCCGTCAGAAAGCTCCCATGAAAGATTCTGATCTCTGAGCATGTACACGTTCCATTGATATGTTCCTTGCAGTTTGCCCAGGTGCAAAGGTAAGTACAGAGAAATATGGCAGAAGAGGAAAGGAGGTGTTAAACATTCAGGAAGGAGTCTTCCCTCTTTCTCATGAATGCCTTGGCCCAGTGTCAATTGCAAAGAAGGAGGTGGGATTCCAGGCTTTTTGGCAGACAGAGGAGTTCCAAGTGTGCCAAATGACATGGTTTCCTCCTGAATGGCAGGCAGAGTCCTTGCGTGTCACTCACAAGTCCTCAATCCAAGGGTCTTGGGGGCCAGGGCCCTCATAATAGAAGCCCGCAAACCCAGTCAAGGGTTAGGGTTAGGGCTGAGGGGTATGGCACACCCGATCTGCCAGTGCTAAGGTGGGTGCTGCTCAGGGCTGATTTGAGGGAATGCTTCCAGTGACACGGTGGAAACTGGCTTTATGGCTGGGGGGCTGCCAATGGTGGGATTAGCTCTAGGGGAGCATGCAGGTTTCTCCCTCTACAAGGAATATGAGGACTCCAAATGGCACAGTTTCACCCGGCATGGTGGATGGATTCCGGGGGTGTCACTCAGGGGTCCTTAATCTGGGGAGTTTGGAAGCCAGGCCTCTAGAGATGGGAGCCTAAAAAGAGAAACTAGATTTAGGGTCAGGGCCTAGGGGCATGAGAAGCATGATCTGCTTGCGCTGAGGCAGGTTCCCTTAAGGAATGAATTGAGGACATGTGTCTGGTGGTGCGACAGAATCCATTTTTATGGCTGAGCGGTGTTGATGTTGAGGGAGGCTTTAGGGTGGCATGCTGGTTTATCCCCCCCTGAGGGTTCTGTGTAGATCCAAATGGCACTGTATGACCCTGGGTGGCCAGCAGAGTCCTGGTGTGTGCCAAAGTGGTCCCCAATACAGTGGGATTGGGGGCTAGACCTCTGAACAGAAGCATGAAAACCCAACTTTGGGTTATGGTTAGTGCCTGGGACATGGCAGGCTCCATCTGCTGGCACTAAGGAACTACTCCCTGGAGAGTGGAGCTGAAGGTGCATGTCAGGTGACAGGTCAGCCCCTCGGTTTGTGGCTGGAGGGCCACCGAAGGCTTCTATGTCCTCAGGGGGGCATGAAGGTTTCTCTCGTTCTGAGGGTTCTGCACAGCTCCATATGGCATGGTGTTCTCCTGGGTGCCTGGCAGACTTCTGGTGTCTAGATCAGGAATCCCCAATCAGGGGACTTGGTTGCCAGGCCTCTGGGGATGGAAGCCTGAAAACCCAACCTGGTGTTAGGGATAATGCCTAGGGGCATGGCAGGACTGAAGTGCTGGCGCTGAGGAAGACTCCCCAGGGATCTGAATTGTGGGCATGGGTCAGGCAGCAAGTTAGCCCTTGGGTTTGTGGCCAGGGGGACGGGGAAGCTTTATATGGCATGGAGGGGTGTAGTTTCCTCCTGCACTGAAGGTTTGGTGCAGCTAGAAATATTGCGGTGTTCTCCTGGGTGGCTGGCTGAATCCTGGCATGTGGCTCAGGGCTCTTCAATCAGGGGGCTCTGGGGCCAGGGCTCTGGAGACAGAAGCATGAAAACCCAACATAGGGTCCGAGTCAGGGCCTAGGGTTACAGCAGGCCCAATCTGCTGATGCTGAGCTGGGGTTCCCAGGGGAATACATTGAGAGCTGTGGTCAGATGGCCCACCAGCTACAGGGATCGTGTCCAGGGGAAGACAATGGAATGTGTTGGTGGCCTCCAGAGTGCATGCAGGTTTCTCCTTCTCTGAGGATTCTGCACAGCTAAAATATGTCACAGTGTCCTCTGGGGTGAAAAACACAGTCCTGGCATGTGGCTCCCTGGTTCACAATCAGGAGGGATTGGGGTCTGACCTCTTGGGTCAGAAGTCTGAACACCCAACCTGAAATTAGGGTTAGGGCCAAGGGGCATGGGAGGATCAATCTGCTGGTGCTGAGGCTGGCTTCCCGGGGCCTGAGTTGATGGCAGCAGTCAGGCAGTGTGTAAGTTCCTGAATTTTCAGCCAGGGCAATGCCAAATGTGGTGGTGGCCTCAGGGGAGGCTTGCTTGGTCCTCCTGGGCTGAGGGTTCCACGCAGCTCCAAATGGCATGGTGTCCTCCTGGGTGGCAGGAGTACTGTCATGTGGTTCAGGTGACCTCAGTTGGGGGGGTATGGGGTCCAGGGTTCTGAGACGGAAGCTTGAAAATCCATCCAGGGTTAATGTTAGGGCCTAAGGGCATAGCAGGTCTGATTTGCATGTACTGAGGCAGGCTCCACCTGGAAAGGAGTGGAGGCAGGGGAAGCTGATGCCTTAGCCACTGTGTTTATGACCAAGAAGTCTGCCCAATGAGTTGTGGCTTCAGGGGCACATGAAAGATTCTCTCCTTCTGTGGGTTCTGGGAAATTCCGAAAGGCATGGTGTCCTCCTCAGTGGCGGGCAGAGTCCTGGCCTAGGTTTCATATTCCCCAGTCAGGAGGGCTTCGGTGCCAGACCTCATGGGACAGAAGCCTGAAAATCCAACCTAGGGTTCATGTGAGGGTTAGGGCCTAGGGCCATAGGAGGCCCCTTCAGCCAACCCTGAGGTGGGATCTCAGGGGGACTGTGCTGAGGGCAGTGGTTAGGCTGTGCATAAGCCATAGAATTGTGGCCAGCGAGGCCGCCGAATGTGGGACTGGTCTCAGGGTGCAGGCAGATTTCTTCCTCTGTGGTTTCCGAACTGCTCCAAAGGGCATGCTGTTGCCTGGGGGGCTGGCAGAATCCTTTTGTATGGCTCGGTGGTCCCCAGTCAAGGGGGCTTTGGGTCCTGGCTTCTGAATACTGAAGGCTGAAAACCCCGCCTATGGATAAGGTTTGGAACTAAGGGGAATAGCAGGCCCAATTTGCAGGCACTGAGGTGGTTGCCTCTTGGGGCCGAGTAGAGGGGCAGTAATAAGGTGATCCATAAGACCCTGGTTTGTGGCCAGGGTGGCTGCGGGATTTCGGGGGGGGGGTCTCAGGGGGCATGTAAATTTCTCTGGCTCTGAGGGGTTTTTGCAGTTCCAAATGGCCCAATTTCCTCCTGAGTGGAATGCAGAGTCCTGGCATGTGGATTAGTGGACCCCAGTCAGGACGGCTTGAGGGCCAAGCCCCTGTGTACCTAAGCCTGAAACCCATACTAGGGTTAGGGTTAGGGCCTAAGGGCATGGCACATCAATCTGCCTGTGCTGAGGCTGGCTCTCTGCGGGACTGAGTTGAGGGTGGCTGTCATTCAGCATGTCAGCCTCTGTTTTAGTGGCCAGGGAAGCCGTCAAATGTGTGGGAGGCTCAGGGATGCTTGCAGATATCTCCTCTCCTCGGAGGGGTCTCCACAGCTCCAGGCGACAGGATTTCCAACTGTGTGGCAGGCAGACTCTTGGCGTGAGATTCTGTGGTGCTCAGTCTGGTTGGTTGGGGGCCAGGCTTCTGGGGACGGAAGCCTGAAAACCCAACCTAGCATTAGGGTTAGATTTAGGGCAGAGTGGCACAGCAGGCCACTACCTACCACTCTACCAGAGCTAAGGTGGGTTCCTCTGGGGGCTCAGTTGAGGGCAGTCATAAGGCAGTGTCTAAGCTTCTGGTTTGTGGCCAGGGAGGCCACTAAATTTGGGGGTGATCTCAGGAGGGCCTGCAGATTTCTCCCACTCTAAGGGTTCTACAGATTCCTAAATGGCATGGTTTCCTCCTTAGTGTCAAGTAGAGCCCTGGAGTGTGCCTCAGTCGTCCCAAATAAGGAGGCCTTGTGGCCAGGCTTCCATGGACCAAAGTATGAAAACCCAAGCTAGGATTACGGTTAAGGCCTAGGGGCATTGCAGGCCAATCCAAAAGAGCTGAGGTGGGCTCCTCTGGGGCCTCATTTGAGAGCAGTCCTAAGACAGTGCAGAAGCCCTTGGTTTTCAGCCAGGGAGGCAACCAAATTTGGGGGTGACCTCCAGGTGTCATGCAGATTTCTCCCAATCTAAGCCTTCTGCCCAGTTCTAAATGGCACGGTTTCCACCTGAGAGGCAAGGAGATCCTTGTTGTGTGCATCAGGTGTCCCCTATCAGGAGGGCTTTGGGGCCAGGCTTCCATGGACCAAAGTCTGAATACCCAAGCTAGGGTTAGGTTTATGTCCTAGGAGCATGGCAGGCCCGGTGTGCTGGCACTGACGCGGTGTCCCCAGGGGCCTGAGTTGAGGGCATGGGACAGGTGGGGTGTCAGCCTCCAGGTTTGTGACCAGGGTGGCTGCTGATGGGGGGGTGGCCTCAGGGGAATATGCAGATTTCACTCACTCTGAGGGTTCAGTTTAGCTTCCAAGAGCATGTATTCTTCCTAGAGAGCAGGCAGAGTCCCAGCCTGTGGCTCAGGATTTCCCAATCAGGAGGGCTTGGGCGCCAGGCCTCTGGGGAAGGAATCCTGAAGACCCCAACTAAAATAAGTTTAGTGCCTAGGGGCATTGCAGGCCAGCCCTGCTGGCACTGTGGGGCCTACCCATGTGGCTGAGTGGAGGGCAGCTGTCAGGTGGTGCATAAGCCCCTGGCTTTCTTGCAGAGGGACCACTGAAACTGGGGGAGGCTTCAGGGTTTCTTGAATATTTCTCCCAGTCTGTTCTGCACAGATGCAAATGTCATTGTGTCCTCCTGGGTGGCAGGAGGAGTCCTGGTGTGTGGCTCTGGTATCCCCTGCCTGGGGGCTTGGGGGCCAGGCTTCTGGTGATGAAAGCCTGAAAATCCATTCTAGGGTTAGGCTCAAGGCATAAAGGTTGGGAAGGCACCACCTGGGGGCGCTGAGGCGCCATCCTCATTGAATGAATTGATGGCAGGCTCAGCTGGGGAGTCAGCTGCCCTTTTTGTTGCCGTGGTTCTCCGTCATAAGTGTGGGTGCCTCAGGGGGAGCATGAAGTTTTCTCCCACTCTTAGGGTTCAGCGCAGCTGCAAGAGGAACTGCGTTCTCAGTGGCAGGCAGAGTGCAGGTATGTGGATCAGTGGTCTCTAAAGTGGAGGGCTCAGGATCCATGCACCTGGAAATGGAAGCCTGAAAACCCAACCCAGTGTTAGGGCCTAGGGGCATGGAAGGCCTGATCATCTACCCTTGGGCAGGTTCTCATGGGGGGCTGAGTTGAGTATGGTGGTCTGGGGTGTGGGCCTTGTAAACAAGGGGCAAGTACAGGGCAACTGTGGGCACCTGGTCTGCAGGGGATTTCCCCTTTGAGTGGATGGAATAGCAGGCATTCAGCTCTGCTCTGCTGATCTCCCCTTTGTAGTGCTCTTCAGTCCCTGCCTAGTGCTCCCTTTGATGCCTGTTGCAGCTTCCTGACCAGCCATTCCTTGAGTCCTGGAACTAAGACCTAGCTAAACCCTTGCCCTCCTTCCCCAAGCTACTCCAAGTCCTCTGGGAATCCCTAAGCACTTGAACCCTGGTTCCTGATTGGTTGTGAGCCCAATGGCAAACCAGCTCCTCTGCCTTGGAGGCCTTCAGCCCAAGGCTCTCGGCCTCACATCCACACACTAAATCTGAAGGTCCATACGTTTTAGGCTCAGGGGAAGTCATGGACCGCCAAGAGTCCAAATCAACTGCAACGGCCTTTGATATATCTCTCTGTCTCCTCCATCATCTGGATCTGAAGGGGTTTCTCAGGAATGAGCTCATTGAGATTCCCCTCTTTCTAGTGACAGACTTGTCAGAGTCTGTGCTGGTTCATGCCCACTGAAAGCACAGGCGCGAGCTCTTGCCCCAAAAGTGTGCCTTCCATAGATTCTACTTCCATAGAGCATAAAGCTATTTCCCAGGTACTCTACGAGAAACCAGTCTCTCTGGAGGTCAGGGAGAACGAGACTTCTCAATTGAGCCCCATGAGACCTCACCCCTATCTGGCCAAGGATCCTAGAGCCGATAATCCTAGATGATTAGGTTATCCAGAAAAGGTGTGGCTGGTGGGCAGAAACCATTCCCGCCCCCGGTGTGCTGAGCCCCAGGACACTGAAAAACACGTGGCCATCACAGGAAAGCACCCCACTCACACTCAGGAAATCCTGGCGGCCACATGGACAGTGCCTCCAAGCTGTTGAAGCACTGACACATTGCGTCACCTTAAGGGAGGTGGCAAATTTTCCGTTTCCCCTCTTTGGTCCACACACTATTTCTACATACATGGTCACTGCCACCTCACCTTCATTGCCTCCCCTAGCACACCCCTTTCAGCTGAAACATTCTGCTAATGTGCAGTCTCTCACACGTTTCCATGCTTTCCCCCTAACGCCCAAGCACTGGATCCTGTGGATAACATGAAGAAGCCCACGTTTCTCCAGCTATGTCTCTGGTGCTACTATATCCTGCACGTACAACAACTCACTGGCACCCTCTGCTAAATGTACCCGAATGCGGGATTCTGGGAGGCCTGTGAGTCTGGCCAGGTGTTCTCTGGTAGAAATGCTAGAAAATGTGTTCTCAAAGGCTTGACGTAGGAGACTGGTTTGGGATGGAGAATTGGATGTCCATGTTTTCCTGCCTTCTTTTGGAAAACGTTCTACAAACAGAACAGAGTTAGAAAGAAGAGCTTTGGAGCCAAAGGCACATCGAGTGTGGAAAGAGAAACTGGTGTCTGTGCTCACCTGTGAGTGAGGGAGTGCGTGAGTGTGTGTTTACGTGTGTGTGTGTGTGTGTGTGTGTGTGTGTATTCTTGTGGTTTTAGATTTTCATCCTAGCTTCTCCTTCCCTGATTCCATTAGGTCACCATGGACCCAACCACCCAAGCCAGCACTTGCCTCTAGAGTCTGAGGTGCCCCAGAAAATGGACTCCATCCTTTCTGGCACTTTCAGGACAAGAAGATTCAAAGAGTTCCTGTCCCAGAGACAACACAACCAACCAACAGGCGGTATAAGCACAGTGTCCATCGCTGGGAACAGAAAAGGCAGCTGGAACAAGGTAACATGTGTACCTTTCCTAAGTCCTATTGCCAAACACTTGAGAAGCCCATGCAGACCCGTTCCTGTGTGGAGAAGCTCAAGAAGAGACAGGTTTGGTATGCTGGGGAGTCATCTGGTGTCCAAGCTGGAGACTTCCCTGTCCACAAGATGGCCTTTCCACTTGGGAGTTTAGAAACCCCAATCAGTTCTGCCTTCGCTGTCTCGTGTGCTGGTTCTGGAGGGTTTGCTTATCTGTGCATGCACTTCCATCCCAGAGAAACCAGTGGTTTTAAGTCAAGGGAACAGCATCTGCAGAAACAGAGGAATCGCATCTACTGGATGCTCCAGGGGATCTCCCTGGCCAGGTCGTTGGTGGCTCTCCTGGCTAGGCTTGTCTGAGAAGAGGCTTGCAGCACGAGGAGAATCATGGGCAGGGGGCCTCCACAGAAGGTGCCCTAGGACTTTTTGGCCTCCATGTCCTAAGCACAGAGCTTTGAGGAATGTGTAAAGACCCCACAATGGTCAAGTGGCGAGTCCTGACTGTAGCTGATAGGAACAATTGACCATTGGTGTAGCTATCTGTTGCTTTTCCAGACCTTGCTCTCCTGATGGTGCAGGTGGTCTCCAGGCACTGCCTGAGGCTGACCCTCAACAAGACGAGGAGCAGTCTTGAAGCCCCGAGCTGATATCTCACAGACACGTGGATCCTGTTTTTGGCCCCTCTTTCTTAGGCTTAGGTGATGGGAAGGTGAGAGGATCACTTTGAGGGATCCAAGGGGTGGCACAGCTGTGTGAAGATGCCCTCACAGATCAGAGGTCTGGGTCCTTGGCTTCCAAGGCCACGAGTAAAAACCCGCTATCCCCCAGCTCCCACATGGACATGTCCTCTGGCAAACTATTTTCCCGGTGTTGCTCTGTGTTGCACACATCTCAGTGGCTTGAATGCTCACTGGTATGCATGGCACTGGACACTCATGGACAGGATAGGCTCTAGGACTCATGTTGGTACTTGAGAATCTGGTGTGACTGGCCTTAGACTTCAATGTGGCTGCAGCTCTGTTCTTCCCTCCACATCATGTGTGCAGAAGTGCCATCTCCCAGAGTCCACAGACCTTGCAAACACTATCAGATGAGCCCTAGGTCCTCACAACGCCACAAGAGAGGCATTCTTCCACATGGCTTCTCTATACAAAAGCGAAGCCCCATCTGTCCTGAGGTCACCCTGGCTAGGCACATTCCAGACACCCTAACCCATTCTGGTTGGGAACGTAGAGACAGTACCTTCTAACCAGTCTACAGAAGCTACAGGTAGATGTGCCCATAGAGCCAACTGAAGAACAAAACACTAGGGCAGTGGAGATGTGGAGGCATTCTAGCAAAGGTATATCCACAGAGAGATATATGCAATCTACCTATGGGACTAGACAAGTATCGACACGGGGCTACAGACATATTCGTGCATAAGCACGTGTGGATAGTGATAGGATCGAGGTGGATGGAAGTGACCAAGATCAGAGTTCTTTGGTTCCTTACAACTTGGAACACATACGTGTAGGTCAAGTGTTTGGGTGTGGACTCAAGGAATCAAATCCAGGATGCCTGCGTGGCACAATTATTTAAACACCTGCCTTCTGCTCAGGTCATAATCAAAGGGTTCTGGAATTGAGCTCCATATCAGTCTCCTTGCTCAAAAGGAAGTCTGCTTTTCACTCTCCCTCTGCCTGCTGCTCTGCCTACTTAGATGTCTATCTCTGTGAAATAAATAAAAAACCTTAAGTATATATATATATATATATATATATATATATATATGTGTGTGTGTGTGTGTATCTATATTATATATATATATGTGTATATATATATATGTGTGTGTGTGTGTGTGTGCACACACACACCCCACACACACACACAATCTTTTGGGGCAACTGTGTGTTTCAGTGGTGTAAAGACTCTGCCTTCGGGTCAGGTCATGATCTCAGCAAACTGGGATCAAGCCCCACATCAGGCTCTCTGCTCTACAGGGAGCCTGCTTCTTTCTCTTTCTCTGCCTGCCTCTCTTCCTACTTATGATCGTTGTCTGCCAAATAAATAAATAAAGTCTTAACAAATACTCTTAAAAAAATCCACCATCTCTCATCTTCCAGGGCACATGGGAAATAAGTCGGGCAGAATAATAATGCAAGGAAATAATCCATCGATGCCCACCTTAGTCTTCCAAAGTTTTTTTTTTCTAAATTTTATTTACTTATTTACCATATAGAATTCACAAGTAGGAAGAGCGTCAGGCAGATATATAGAGAGAGCAGAGGAAGCAGGCTCCCTGGCTGAGCAGAGAGCCTGATGTGGGGCTCGATCCCAGGACCCTGAGATCATGACCTGAGCTGAAGGCAGAGGCTTTAACCCACTGAACCACCCAGGGGCCCCATCTTCCAAAGGATTTGACCACATTCCGTTCTGCAGAGGCTCTATGCCCATACTATAAGAAGCATAGGCATGATTGTGAGAATGAGTGGATATCTGTGTGTGTCCACATGTGAGAGAAAATCAGATAGAGGGAGAGGGAAAGAGAGACAGAGATCTGAAGAAAGAGAAAGAGAGACAAGGAGGGTGGGCATGGGCAAAAGTGGGGTTGGGGGGTAGTTGTTCATTTCCTGCATTCTATGATCAGCCTTAGGTGTGAATTTGTCCTTGGGTGAGAAGAGCGGGTTCAGGTACAATGTGCATGGAACGCATGCCACTTGGGCTCCACCTACACCCCTTGGAGGAATGATAGCACATCAGGCACCCTCCATTCAGGTGCAGGTTGATGACTGCTGGGAAGTGTTAGTGTTTCCTCTCTGGCTTGTCTGTGCCAGAATCTGTGAACTAGACGTGGTCATTCTGATGGTTTCCACAGTCCCTCCCCAGCCCAGAAAGCATCATCAGTCTCTGAAGATGGGCTGGCATGACAGGACAGATGGGGAATGGAATGAATCACAACCATGACTCCGCACTGAGGAGGCAAAAATAGGTTTATTATAACAATGGTGTCCCATGGACCTTGAAAATCCAGGATGGATTTTCTCAAAGTTCCCTTTTGCAAGGGAGAGTGTGACCCTGCTGAAGGAAGACCACCAAGACGCTGAAAGTGAACATCTGCATTCTTCCTGAGAAGTGAGAGAATGCCGTATGTACAGAAGTATGCCGATAGTCAACAACTAGAGATAGGAAAAAAGAAAGTGCTAAGGTTCTGGAAAGAACTACACTGTTTCCCTTTTTGGAACGCCTTCTGAGATTGGCTTTGGCCCCTGGGGCTGCCAATCTGTGTCCACTGGAAAGGCTCAGGGGCAAATATGCCAGGCAAAGTCCACAGGGTGTGCTGCACTTTGGCTTGGATAGTATCACTGGGCAATGGGGGCCTGTGATCGTTTCATGTTTGGCCGGTTCCAACCCCTCCCAGTCAGGATGGCTTGGTGTCCCTGGGCTCCCACAGTTAAGACATGTAGCGTGTTGTCTTTGTCTACACGTTCAGCTTCTGGAGATGGGACATTCTGCATCAGCAGAAGGAAAAGGCACGTGGAAGTGTCCTTCTTCAACCTCTCTTCCTTGCTTGGTTTTGCTGCCAGGATCACAGTTCCCCAGGCCTCAGAGGAAAGGATGATGACAGGGAGGAGGGACTGTGTGTGTCCAGGGAGGGCAATGATTTGGATCCATATGTGTTGGGGAGGGTGTC
The DNA here is from genome assembly GCA_003697995.1 of Taxidea taxus jeffersonii. Taxonomy (NCBI): domain Eukaryota; kingdom Metazoa; phylum Chordata; class Mammalia; order Carnivora; family Mustelidae; genus Taxidea; species Taxidea taxus. The sequence goes on along the minus strand of RCUC01145666.1, from coordinate 30,798 downwards.
CAGTGCCCAGTGTTGTCGATGCCTTCAGGTTCTTATTGTGCTTGTTGATCATCGGGAATTCCATGGAGCTCCATCCACTGGATGGGGAGGACACCGTTCTTCTGTTTTTCCAAGCACCTGTTGCTCCTTTTGGCATCAGTGTTCAACTAAAATTTGAGCAGTGCTGCCTGTTCCTCACCCTTCCTGTCCCACTAGTTCTATATCTAAGGAACAGAGTCTCAATGAATGGGGTGTTGGGAGGATGAGGCCTTCCTGGTCCTTGTACTGATTCCAGTGGAATCATGGAGCATGGCCAGCAGGGTGTGAAACTCATCCTCTGTGAGGGGTGCTTCCAGGGTCCCAGTGGCTCCTCTTGCCACAGATGCCCACTCGGAATATATTTGTCCCTTCTCCCCGACCCGGATCTCCCTGGGGAAGGCTGGAACTGTTGCTCTGAATCTCACGGCAACTCTGTCCACACATTTACCCAGTCTATTGCAAACTATGTGAAAGCCTAGGGCAACTGTGGACACCTGGCCTGGAGGGCATTGCCCCTTGACTGGCTGGAATTGCAGGCACTTAGCTCTGCTCTGATGAGCTCCCCTGACATTGCTCTTCATTCCCTGTCTTTCCCTCTCTTTTCTCTCTTTGCCATTTCAACCTGCTGTTCCTTGATCCCTAGGCCAAAGACTTATTGGACCACTTGTCCCACTTCCCCCAGACTACTCCAAGTCATCAGGGATTTCTCATGGCATCCCTCAGCATTTACTCCCTGGTGTCTTATTGGCTGTGATCCCAATGCCTCTGAAGCCTTCACTCATGTCTTCTGGCCTCACATCCACATGCTAGGTCTATATGCACTTATGTTCTCAGTCCAGGAGAAGGCATGGACCACCAGGAGTCCAAATCAACCACATCTGCACTTGATTTGTCTCTCTGATTCCTCTGCTTCTGGCAGATAAGAAGAGTTCTCAGGAACAAGCACGCTGAGCTTCCCCTTTGTCCAGGGACAAGACTTGTCAAAGTCCAGGCCTGTGCATGCCAGCTTGCAGCACGGTCTTGGGATCTTGCTCTGAAGGACACCCTTTCAGCGAGTCTGCCTCCTTAAACCATACCTCCATTTTACTTCTTCTTTACCAGAAACTACTCTCTGTGCAGCTCATGGAGAACAAAACTTCTCACCTGGGCCCCATGGGACCTCTCGCTCACCTGGCCAAGAATCCTAGGGCTAATTATCCTATATGATTAGGTTATCCAGAAAAGTTCTGGTTTGTGGGAAGAATCCATTCCTGCCCCAGGAGTGCTGAGGCCCAGGACACTGACAAACACTTTTCCACACACAGAAGAGCAAACCGACACACTCAAGAAATTCTGGAGACCACAAAGGCAGTGCCACTAAACTGCTAAAGCATTGACACTTTGTGTGATTTGAAGATAGGTGGTAACTTTTCCGTTTACTCACTTTAGTCCACTCACCTTTTCTACAAACCTGTGCACTTCCAACCCCATCTGTATGACCTCCCCCTCTCATCCCCCTGTTTGGTTGGCACATTATTCCTTTGAGCCATCTCTCACTTGCAAGTTCCATTTTCCTCCTACTGCCTGTGCACTGGATCCCATGGATAACCCCGTTGTGCCTATATTTCTTCCTCAATTTCTCAGATATCACTCTCCCATGTTTAACAGCTCGTTGGACTAAATGTTGGATTTGGGGAATTCTTTGAGTTTGACCAGGTGTTCCCTAGTAGTAATTCTAGGAAATCAGTTGTTCTCAAAGGCTTGAAGGAGGAGATTGTTTTGGGAATGAGAAATGGGATGTCTGTTTTCTCCTGCCTTCCTTTGGGAAGTGTTCTAAATAGAGAACAGTGTTAGAAAGGAGGACTTTGGATTCAATGGCACACCCAGTGTGGAAGGAGAAATTGGTGTCCACATGCTTGTGCTCTTGTGTGTAGCACAATACTTCCTCTGACTGAGGGACTTTGATCCCTTTCCTCCAGGACTCACATCTACCTATTACTTTTACAGGCCCATCCATTATCAGCCAGGGGTAAGTCTTCCACAGCCAAAAGTTACACAGCAACAACACCTGATTTGGATTTGACTTTCTGGCCTCTTGTGGCTGGATAAAAAGTTTTCCTCTCACCTTGAGATTCTTCTCTTCCAGTGTATAAATGTCGCGAGAGTATCAGTTTAGTATCTTACACTAATTTAGCGTTTTTAATTAGTTATCTCGTATGATATAAATTCCCTTTTTTTATACTGTTAATTTTAGTCCTTTTTCTATTATTATGACTGAAATATTGTAAGAAAAATACTTTCATGAGGAATACTAACTGCATTCAATCTTCTAGAATTTCGAATAATGAAACATTTTTTCTTTCTCTAATCCATTTGCACCTTACACTCCTCAGAAATCCATTTTTATTTTTGAATACACATGTTTTACTTTCTTTTCTTTATTTCAACCTTCTTTTAATTAATTAATTAATTAATTAATTAATTGTTATGTGAGTCACCATACAATATGCCATTAATTTTTGATGTAGTGTTCAATTATTCATTATTTGTATATATCACCCAGTGCTCATTACTTCACATGTACTCCTAAAAACCATCACAGGACTGCTCCAATCCCCAACAACTTCCTCTCTGAAACTCTCAGTCTGTTTCTCAGATTCCATAATCTCTCATGATTCCTTTCCCCCTGATTCTACCCCTTCATTTTTCCCTTCCTTCTTCTAATGTACCCCATGATATTCGTTATGTTGCACATATAAGTGAAACCATATGATAATTGTGTTTCTCTGCTTGATTTGCTTGTTGTTCTTCTTTGATTTTGGAGATATGTCATGAAAATTTGCTTTGTGTACGATCAAAGAGGTTGCTTCCTGGATTCCCCTTTAGGATTTTAATGGATTCCTATCTCACATTAGGACCTTCATCAATATTGAGTTTATCTTTGTATATGGCATAAGAGAATGGTTGAGTTTTATTCCTCTATATATAGCAGTCGAATTTTCCCAACACAGAGTATTGAAGGAATGGACTTTTGTTACTTGTATATTCTCTCCTGATTTTTTGAATGTTAGTTGGCCATAGAGTTGAGGGTGCACCTCTGGAACCTCTATTAGATTCCCTTGATCTTTTTTTCTTCCTTTGGTGCCAATACCATGCTGCCTTGGTGATCACAGCTTTGTAATATTGCATGATGTCAGCCAACGCAATGTTCCAGGTTTTCTTTTTCATTTTCAACATTCTCTTGGCAATTGGGCAACTTTTCTGGTACCATAAAATTTTGGGATTCTTTGTTCCAGTAACTTGAAAAAATGCTAGTGTTCTTTTAATAGTGGTGATTTCCCATGTTTTTGTGTCTTCATCTTTCTTTAAAAATTGTTCTGTTGTTTCTAGAGTATAGATCATTTATGTCTTTACTTAGGTTTTTTCCTATGTATCTTATGGTTTTTGGTGCTATTGTAAATGGAATCAATTTCTTAATTTCTCTAACTACACTTACACTGTTAGTGTATAGAAGAACAACTGGTCTGTACATTGATTTTGTATCTTGCCACATTACTAAATTGCTGTGTGAGTTCTAGTAATTTGGGGGTAGAATCTTTTGGATTTTCCACATAAACTATTATGTCATCTGTGAGGAGAGAGTCCGGCTCCTTCTTTACTAATTTGAATGCCTTTCATCATCATCATCATTATTATTATTATTATTATTTGTTTTTGTTGGCTGATTGTTGAACAATAGTGGAAAGAGTAGGTGTCCCTGCCATGTTAAAGGAAAATTCTCAAATTTTCTTGATCGAGATTGATATTCTCTGTGGCATTTTATAGATGGTTTTTATGAAATAGAGGGATTTTCCCTCTAGCCCTACACTCTGAAAAGTTTAATCAGGAAGGGATGCTGGATTTCGTCAAATGATTTTTCTGCATCAGTTGAAGGGATTATATGTTTCCTGCATGTTTCTTTCATTGCTGTCCTCTATCTTGTTGATTGACTTGCAAATGTTGAACCATATTTGCATCCCGTGAATAAATCCCACCTGGTTATGATGGATAATCCTGTTAATGTATTGTTGGATCCTGTTGGCTAGGAACTTGCTGAGGATTTTGAAATCCATGTTCATCAGGGATACTTGTCTGTAGATTTCCTTTGTGATGGGGTCTTTGCCTGATTTGGGGATGAGGACAATTCTGACCTCATTGAACAAGTCTGGAAGTTTTCTTTCCTTTACTATTTTTTTTTAAATAGCTACATAAAATCAGTATTATTTATTTTTTAAATGTTTCTTCAAACACCTTTGGGAAGCCATTTGGACATAGTTTCTTGTTTTGGGGAAGGCTTGTGACTACTGCTTTAATTTTGTTACTAGTTATTGGTCTTTCCACATTGTCAATTTCTTATAGTTTCTGTCTTGGTACTTTATGAATTTCGAGAAAGGCATCCATTTATTTCAGGTTGTCTAATTTTTTCAAAGTAGTAGATGATAATAATTTCTATTTATTCATTTGTTTATTTAATTCCTTTCAGTGTACCAGAATTCATTTTTATGTACCACAACCAGGGTTCCATGCAATACGTGCCCTCCATAATACCCACCATCAGGCTCACCCAAACTCCCAACCCCCACACCTACAAATACTCAGATTGATTTTCAGAGTCCATAGTCTCTCATGGTTCATCTCCAGCTCCAATTTCCCCCAAATCCCTTCCCCTCTTCCATCTCCCAATGTCCTCCGTGTTATTTCCTATGCTCTACAAATAAGAGAAAGCATATGATAATTGACTCTCTCTGCTTGACTTATTTCACTCAACACAATCTCTTTCAATCCAGTCCATGTTGTATAAAAGTTGGGTATTCATATTTTCTGAAGGAGGCATAATACTGCATAGTGTATATGGACCACATCTTCTTATCCATTCATCCTTTGAAGGGCCTCATGGTTCTTTCCAGAATTTGGTGACCATGGGGGGTATAGCTCAGTGGTAGAGCATTTGACTGCAGAATTTGGTGACCATGGACATTGCTGTTATGAACATTGGGGTACAGATGGATCTTCTTTTCACTAAGTCTGTAACTTTAGGGTAAATACTCAGTAGAACAATTGCAGGGCTACAGGGGAGCTCTATTTTTAATTTCTTAAGGAATCTAGACACTGTTTTTCAAATTGGGTGCACCAACTTGCATTCCCACCAACAGAGTAAGATGGTTCCCCTTTTCCCACATCCTCTCCAACACACGTTGTTTACTGTCTTGTTAATTTTGGCCATTCTAACTGGTGTAAGGTGGTATCTCAATGGGCTTTTGATTTGAATCTCCCTGATGGCTAGTGATGATGAACATTTATTTCATGTGTCTGCTAGCCATTAGAATGTCTTCATTGAAGAAGTGTCTGTTCATGTCTTCTGCCCATTTTCTGACATGATTATCTCTTTTTGGGTGTTGAGTTTGAGGAGTTCTTTATAGATCCTGGATGTCAGCCCTTTGTCTGTATTGTCATCAGCGATTATCTTCTCCCATTCTGTAGGTTGCCTCTTTGTTTGGTTGACTGTTTCCTTCGCTGTGCAGAAGCTTTTGAGCTTGACGAAGTCGCAAAAATTCATTTTCACTTTTGTTTCCTTTGTCTTTGGAGATATATCTTGAAAGAATTTGCTCTGGCCGATATCAAAGAGGTTACTGCCTATGTTCTCCTCTATGATTCTGATTGAATCCTGCCTCACGTTGAAGTCTTTGATCCACAACATGTTTATCTTTGCATATCATGTAAGAGAATGGTCGAGTTTCATTCTTCTACATATAGCTGTCCAATTTTCATGGCACCATTGATAGAAGAGACTGTCTTTTATCCACTGGATATTTTTTCCTGCTTTGTCAAAAATTACTTGACCATAGAGGTGAGGGTCCATATATGGGCTCTCTACTCCTTTCCACTGGTCTAGGAGTCTGTTTTTTGCCAGTACCATGCTGTCTTGGTGACCACAGCTTTGTAGTAATTCTTGAAATCAGGCATCCTGATGCCGCCAGTTTTTTTTTTTTTTCTTTATCAACATTTCCTTAGCAATTCTGGGTTTCTTCTGATTCCATACAAATTTTAGGATCATTTTCTCTAGCTCTTTGAAAAATATCAGTGGAATTTTAATCAGAATGGCATTAAATGTACAGATTGCTCTAGGCAGTATAAACATTTTAACAATATTTATTCTGATACAAGAGCATGGAATGGTCTTCCATCATTTTGTGTCTTCGATTTCTTTCATGAGTGTTCTCTAGTTCCTGAAGTACAGATCCTTTACCTCTTTGGTTAGGTTTATTCCCAGGTATCTTATGGTTTGAGGTGCTAGAGTAAACATAATCGATTTTCTAATTTCCCTTTCTGTGTTTTCATTGTTAGCATATAAGTAAGCAACTGATTTCTGTACATTAGCTTTGTATATTGCCACATTATTGAATTGCTGTACGAGTTCTAGTAGTTTAGGGGTAGAGTCTTTTGGGATTCTCATATAAAGTATCATGTTATCTGCAAAGAGAGAAGGTTTGACTTCTTCATTGTCAATTTGGATGCCTTTTATTTCTCTTTGTTGTCTGATTGCTGTTGCTAAGACTTCCAATACTATGTTGAAAAAGAATGATGACAATGGGCATTCTTGTCCTGTTCCTGATTTCACTGGGAAGGCTGTGAGCTTTTTCCCATTGAGGATGATATTTGCTGTGGGTTTTTCATAAATATGAAGTTCACAAATGTTCCATCACTCCGTATACTTTGAAGCTTTTTAATCAGGAACGGATGCTGGATTTTGTCAAAGGCTTTTTCTGTATCAATAGAGAGGACCATGTGGTTCTTCTCTCTTCTCCTTTTGACTTGTTCTATCACATTGATTGTTTTGGGAATGTTGCAACTCAGGGACAAATCCCACCTGGTCATGGTAGATAATCTTTCTAATGTGCTGTTGGATCCTATTTGCTAGGATCTTGTTGAGAATCTTAGCATCCATATTCATCAGTGATATAGGTCTGAAATACTCCTTTTTGATGGGGTCTTTGCCTGGTTTGGGGCTCAGGATAATGCTGGATTCATAAAAGAGTCTGGAAGTGTTCTTTCTGATTCAATTTTTGAAACAGCTTCAGCAGAATAGGAGTTATTTCTTCTTTGAATGTTTAGTAGAATTCCCCAGGGAATCCATCAGGCCTTTGGCTCTTTTTTTTTTTTTGAAAGGTTTTTGATCACTACTACAGTCTTATTACTAGATATCTGTCTATTCAAGTTGTCAATTTCTTCCTGGATCAATTTTGGAAGCTCATATTATTACAGGAAGGCATCCATTTCATCTATGTTGCTTAACTTTTTGGCATATAACTGTGGATAATGACTTCTGATGATTGTTTATATTTCCTTGGTGTTAGTTTAGTTTGGTTAGTTTGTTTGTTTTTTTATGTTTGTTCTCCCCTTGGTGGCTGTTGGCAGTTTTTGGAGGTTAGACAAAAGCATATTGCACCCAGACCTCCATCTCAGAGAGAAGCTTCAGTCTTTTCCCCTCTAGGTGCTCCACAGCACATAAATTCCCTCTTTGCCACAGGCAGATCATGTCCCCAGTCATGGTCTCTGGCATCAATGGAACTCCTGCTTCTGCCCAAATCCACAAGAAATACTAGCCATGGCTGTCTGTGCAAGTACAGACCGACAGAGAGGTCCCAATCAGTGATAGCACACTGAAATTTTCATGCTGGTGGGACTTGGAGTGTTCAAAATCTCCCTTTCCTAGAGAGCATCAGCTAGCGCCTGCATGGACCTCTCTCAGGGGAGGGTATAGAGTGCGACTCAGACCCCCATTGTGCAGTGCGTGTGCAGAGTGCAAAATGCTATGGTTCTATAGAGTGCAGGCTGGTGTCCACACCAGACTCCCCCACAGGCGCTACCACTCAGATGCTCTCAGGCATGCCAGCATCTCACGGACTAAGACCTGGCTTCTTCGATGCACTCTCTGGTTCCCAATGAGTGCACTTTCATATTGGGATATTACTTTCCAATGAGTCACTTCCAGTGACTCCCTCCCCCGCTTTTAAAAAAATATTCCAGTATCAGTCCAGTGTTCCCACTCTACTTTACCTGTCCACTGGCGTCTTTCGCCCCCTTAGAGATGCAAAAGTGTATAATTCAAATGTCATGCTGATTTCATGTGATCTTAGTTCTTTGGTAGATAATCAGCTCACTTTAGGGGGTCAGTTGAAAAACTGCCTCTTGCTTCTCAGCCATCTTGTCTCGAGATTGCTGATAATAATTTCTAATATTTTTTTAATATTTCCTTGGTGTTGTGATATCTCCCCTTTCATTCATAATTTCTTTTTTTTAAAGATTTTATTTATTTACTTGACAGACAGAGATCACAGGTAGACAGAGAGGCAGGCAGAGAGAGAGAGGAGGAAGCAGGCTGTCCGCAGAGCAGAGAGCCTGATGCGGGGCTCGATCCCAGGACCCTGGGATCAAGACCCGAGCTGAAGGCAGAGGCTTAACCCACTGAGCCACCCAGTCACCCCTCATTCATAATTTCATTAATTTGTGTCTTTTCTGTTTTGTTTTGGGTAAGTCTTGCCAGGGATTTATTGATCTTATTAATTCTTCCAAAAAAACCCCAGCTTCTATGCATCCTTCTCATGTTCCTGATCTCAACAAGAAGGCGGTCAGCTTTCTCCCACTGAGAATGATTTCGCTGTGGGTTTTTTTTTTTTTTAGATAGTTTGATGAAATTGGGGAATGTTCCTTCTGTCCTTATACCTTGAAGAGTTTTAATCAGGAACAGATCTTGTCTATTGTCATATGCGTTTTCTGCATCAATTTAGAGGATCACGTGGTTCTTCTCTCTTCTCTTATTGATTTTTTCTATCACATGGATTGCTTTGTTAATGTTGAACCACCCTTACACCCCAGCGATAAACAACCCTGGTCATGTTGAATAAGTTTTTTAATGTATTGTTGGATTCTGTTAGCTAGAATGTTGTTGTGAATCTTGGCATTCATGTTCATCAGGGATATTGGTCTGAAATTCTACTTTTCAGGGTCTTTGCCTTTCTGGGGGATCAGGGTAATGTTGGCTTCATAGAAAGAGTATGGAAGTTTTCCTTATGTTTCTATTTTTGAAACAGCTTCAGGAGAATAGGCACTATTTGTTCTTTGAATGTTTGGTAGAATTCCCCCCCGGGAATCCTTCAGGTCCTGGACTGTTGTTTCTTGGGAGTTCTTAAATCACTGATTGAATCTCATTGCTAAAGTTTGTTTTATTCAAGTTGTCAAATTCTTCCTGTTTCAGGCCTGGAAGTTTATAGTTTTCCAGGAATGCATCCATTTCTTCTAGGTTGTTTAACTTATTGACATATAACTGTTGATAATGATTCCTGATGATTATTTTCTATTTCTTTTGTGTTGGTTGTGATCTCTCTCCTTTCATTCATAATTTTATTAATTTGGGCCTTCTCTTTTCTTTTGGATTCGTTTGGCCAATGTTTTATTGATCTTATTGATTCTTTCAAAGAACCAACTTCTAGTTTCATTGATGTGTTCTACTCTATCTCTAGTTTCTAACTCATTGATCTCTGCTCTATTCTTGATTATTGCCCCTCTTGTGCATGAGGTTGGGTTAACTTATTGTTGATTTTCCAGTTCTTTAAGACATAAAGAGAGTTGGTGTATTCAGGATTTTTCCCCTTTTTTGAGTGAGGCTTGGATGGCTATATTTTTCCCCCTTAGAACTGCCTTTGCTGTATCCCATAGGTTTTGGACCAATATGTCTTTGTTCTTATTGGTTTCCATGAATTGTCAAAGTTATTCTTTGATTTCCTGATTGATCCAAATGTTCAATCTTTTAAAATATTTTTTTTTTATTTTTCCCATTTGCAACAACATGGATGGAACTAGAGCGTATTATGCTTAGCGAAATAAGTCAACTGGAGAAGGACAACTATCAAATAATCTCCCTAATATGAGGAAGTGGAGATACAATGGGGGTAGGGGTTAAGGTGGTAGGAAAAGAAAAAAAAATATTTTATTTCTTTTTTTTTTTTTTGATTGAAATAGATACAGTGAGAAAGGCAACACAGGTACGCAGAGTGGGAGAGGGAGATGAAGGCTTCCTGATGAGCAGGGAGCCTGATGCAGGCCTCCATCTCAGGACCCTATGTTTACTACTGGAGCTGAAGGGAGATGCTCAACCAACTGAGACACCCAGGTGCCCTGATATAAACATTTTTGAGCAGGATTGTCTTTATTTTCCAAGTGTTTAAATTCCTTCCAATGCTTTAGTAGTTGAGTTCTAGTTTCAAAGCAATGTAGTCTGAGAATATGCAGGGTATAATCTCAATATTTTCGTATTTTTGAGTCTTGATTTGTGATCCAGGATGTGATCTATTTTTGAGAAAGTTCCATGTGTGCTCAAGAAGAATGAGTATTCTGTTGTCTTAGGTGGAATATTGTATATATTTTTATGAGGTTCATCTGGTCCAGTGTGTCATTCAAAGCTCTGGTTTCCATACTGATTTTATACTTAGATGATCTCTTTATTGCTGATAGTGGCATGTTAAGATCCTCTATAATTAATATATTCATATCAATATGACTCTATTCTGTTTCACAGTTGAATTATGTAGGTGGCTGCTCCCATGTTGGTTGCATAAATATTTACAATTGCTTGATATTCTTGGTGGATGAAGCCTTTAAAAATGATGTCCTGTCCTTTTGTATCTCTTATTACAGTCTTTAGTTTAAAAGCTAATTTATCTGATGTAAGAATCACTATCTCAGCTTTCTTTTGAGGCCCTTTGGCATGAAACACGCTTCTCTATCCCTTCACTTTCAGTCTGAATGTATCCTTAAGTTCCAAATGTGGCTTTTGTAGAGAGCATATGGACAAGTCCTGTTGTTTTAGAAAGTCTGTAGCCCTGTGCTGTTTTATGGGAGCATTTAGGCTGTTCACATTGAGAGTGATTATTTAAAGATAAGTTTTTATGGACATAATGTTGCCTGTGAAGTCCTTTTTTCTATAGATTGTCTTTGTAAATTTCTGTTCTATATCACTCTTAGGTTCTTTCTTTTATAGAACCTGCATTAATATTTCTTGTAGTGTCAGCTTGGTGGTCACGTACTCTTTTAAACATTGCTGGTCCTGGAAGCTCTTTATCTCTCCATACATTCTGAATGTCAGCCCTACTAGGATACGGTATTCTTGGCTGCATATTATTCTAATTTAGTGTACTGAATATGTCTTGCCATCCCTTTTTGGCTTGGAGTTTTCTGTGGACATGTCTGATGTCATTCTGATGGTCATTCCTATGTGTGCAAGGAGTCTCTTCCCCCTAGCTGCCCTTAAGACAACTTCTCTGAATTTGTGACTCCTGAATTTCAGTCATGAGCCTGGAGTTCTTCCTACCCTTGTTGATCTTGGAGAGGTGTTCTCTCTGCCTCTAGGACACAAACACTTCTTCTATTCCCCAGATCGGGGAACGTTTCATCTAGGATTTGTTCAACTATGTCTTCTAGTCCTCTTTCTCTCTCAACCCCATCAAGGATTCCAATAATTCTGACATTGGAACATTTTGTATCATCATTTATTTCCCTAATTCTGCTTTCATGGCTTCTACGCTGTTTGTTCCAGGACTTCTCCTGATTCTTCTTCTCTATTTGGTTTGTCTTCTTTTTTTTTTTTTCCTAAAATTTATTTATTTGACAGAGATCACAAGTAGGCAGAGAGGCATGCAGAGAGAGAGCGAGGAGGAAGCAGGCTCCCCACTGAGCAGAGAGCCCGATGTGGGGCTGGATCCCAGGACGCTGAGATCATGACCTGAGCCGAAGGTAGAGGCTTAACCCACTGAGCCACCCGGGCGCCCCTGGTTTGTCTTCTTGATCACTAATTTGATCTTCAGCCTCAATTACCCTAGGTGTTAGAATATTTAGATTAGGTTGAATCTCATTGATGAATTTTTAAGTTCTTCCAGATCAGCTTTCACTTCTGCCCTTAGATATTCTATATTGCCACTAATGGTCTTATGCAACCTAGCCATTGTCTGGATAACTGTGGCGCTGAATTCCATTTCTGACATACTGTTTATTTACATACCCAATACTTCTGTGGCAGAGGTCATAGTCTCTGAATTTTTCCTGTTTTTCCTCCTCCTAGTCATTTTGGTGAGACATGGTTCAGGGGATGTGTAGCTCAGTATATCACACATGATCCAGTCAAGGTGCACCTTGGGAAGTTATGAGTCAATTGGAAGTCACCACAAAAAAAAGAGAAAGGAAGAGAGAGAGAGTGAGAGAAAGAGAGGGAGAGAGAGAGAGAGAGAGAAATCCAGCCAAATTGGGTCCTCAAAGTAAGATTTATAAGGTACATAGAGAAAAAGCTAACAAAAATACTAACAAAAGTAAAAGAAAAGGAAAAAGAAAAAGAAAAACCCAGCCAACATGAATCCCAAGAGTAAGATTTATATACTACAAAAACAAAAACACAGAAACACTGACAAAGAATAAAATGTGAAGGTGGTTATAAACCCTTGATGTGGGTGAGGAAGGTTATTTCAGTTATTCCTGGGTATATCTTTTTATGTTTGTTAAAGAACTCAACTTTCCAGAGATACAGGGAAATTAAAACTGGTTTATATATAGTGATAGTATTGAATAGGGAAAACGATTACCTTGAAGTTTAAATCTATATATATTAAAAGAAGAAAGAAGAAGAAAAAGGAACATAGGTATATGTATGAAAAAATGTTCAAGTTAAAATTTTATTATGGAATATGTTGTATTGAACATCTATTTGTAACTCTAAATGGGTTAAAAAGAAGAAGAATTGTGAGAATTAATTTTAAAAAAAAGTTGCATCTCTGAAACATACAGGTTTGGGGGCAACGCCAGGACCTTAATATATTGTTTTATCCTGAAACTGGGGAAATACAGTTTAATGGGGACCTTGTGGTTATTGTCCTCTTGTTCTTTTGGCTTGTCTTCTGTGGGAGGGGCCTGACGCATTGTTTTTCAGTGAGACTTACCTGGGTTGAGTCACCCTGACTACTTTCAAGGGGCTGGACTCTCTGGAAACTGGTTTTTCATGCTTTTGTTCTCTGAAGGTTTTTGTTCTTTGGCAGCTTTTGCAGCTTTTTGGAGGGTTAGTGTAAAGTAAACTGCCTGCACCCAGACCTCCATCTCAGAGAAAAGCCTCCATCTGCTCCCCTCTGGATGGTCCAGAACACACAAACTTAACCTCTGCCAACTCTTCTGAACACCAAAACCTCCCACAGTCAGTGTGCACTCCCGGCCACCATCTCCGTGGTTGCCCAATGCACCCGCTTGTCTCTGTACCCGTATGCACTAAAATAAGGAGCGATATTGGTCTCCCATTTCCAGTGGCTGCTGATGCCAGGACTTCTGTCTGGAGACCATGCCCATACCCTGTTCTTTCAGACCCTGTTGTGACCCTGGTTGTAGAAGGAATTGGCGAAGGTCTGGGAAGGCTGTGACCCCTGGGATCTTGGGAAGGAGCCTTTGTGGGGCTCTCTCAGACATGGGAAGATGTACACACAGCCCCAGCAATGGCGCAAGAAGCAGAAAGCCATGAGCTAAGGGACTACCAACAGGAGCCGCTGCCATGCTCTTTTAGGCGTGGGTGGGTGCTGGTTGTAACCACCCTCAGACTGTGGGTTTAGGTCCATGCCTCTGGCTGCCTGGTTAAACCATTCACCCCTTAAGGACTTTGTTCTTTTTGAGTACCAACCATTTTTCACAGAGTACCATTTTTCACAGAGCAGGAACACACTATCACAAAATATATATGGAAACACAAAAGACCCTGAATATGCAAAAGCATCTTGAAAAAGCAAAACAAAACAAAACAGGGGCATCTGGGTGGCTCAGGGGTTAAGCCTCTGCCTTTAGCCCTGGTCATGATATCAGGGCCCTTGGATCATGCCCCGCATTGGTCTCACTGCTCAGCGGAGAGCCTGCTTCCCCCTCTCTCTCTGACTTTCTCTCTGTCTACTTGTGATCTCACTCTCTCTCTCTGTCAACTAAATACAAAAAAATCTTAAAAAAAGAAAAAAAAACAGAGCTAAAGGCATCCTACTTCCATATTCCAAGTTATATTTCAAAGGTATAGAGATCAGCACGGTGTGATACTGACACAAAAAAAGAAGTTCAAGAGCACAAAATAGAAAACGCAGAAATGAACCCACAGCTATATAGTCATTTAATCTTCAACAAAGCAGAAAAGATTATTCCGTGGGAAAAAGACAATCTGTTTAACAAATAATATTGAGAAACCTGGATAAAATATGCAAAAGAATGAGACTGGACCTCTTTCTTACATCACACGTAAAATTTAATTAAAAATGCATGAAAGACCAAATATGAGACAGGAAGACATTAAAATCCAGAGGAGAACACAGGCATAATGACTTTGACCTTGTCCATAAAAACTTCTTACTAGATATGTCCCCTGGCACAAGAGAAACAAAAGCAAAACAAACTAATGTGTTTTCATTAAATATAAATCTACTGGACATCAAAGGAAACGATTGGAAAATCTAAAAGGCAATGTACAGAATAGTAGATATTTTCAAATGGCAGTTATGATAATTAGTTACTACTCAAAATGTATAAAGAACTTATCAAATTTGAGGGGGCAAGATGGTGGAAGAGTTAGGGGCCCCATTTAAACTGGTCCCCTGAATTTAGCTGGATATTTTTCAAACAATTCTGATCACTCACAAAAAGAGCCTGAGGAAGCTGGGAGGCCATGTACAAATATATATCTGGATCTCTACAAGCATTAAAGCTACTGCTTTTTGCAAAGTAGGATGTGCAGAGTCTTGAATCTCTTTCTCTCTCTATTTTTTTACATTTACACATTTCTCATCTGAATTAGATGCTTATTATACCAACTCATATTTCATAGTTGTTTAAAGCATATTTTCTACATCAGCATTATATATATGTATATACATATATATGTATATATATGCTTCATTTTAGTCCTTTGTCCACTCTCTTCAACTTTACTTTATATATATATTCTACTTTCACTCTTCAATTTCATCTTCATATGCATTTTTAACTTTTTTGCAATTTTGAAATGTAGCATTTTTTCATTTAATTTTACTTTTTTAGTGTTCCAAGATTCATTGCATATGCCCCACATCCAGTGCTCCATGCAATACATGCCCTCCTTCATAACCACCACCAGGATCTCCCAACCCCCCACACTCCTCCCCTCCAAATCCTTCAGTTTTTTTCTCAGAGTCCACTGTTTCTCATGATACCTCTCCCTTTTATTCTTTATGCTCCACAAGTAAGTAAAACCATATGATAATTGATTCTCGCTGGTTCACTTATTTCCCTCAGCATAATTTCTTCTAGTCCCATCCATGTTGATACAAAAGGCGGGTATTCATCCTTTCTGATGGAGGCATGATACCCCATTGTATATATGGACCATATCTTTATCCATTTTTCTGTTGAAGGGCAACTTGGTTCTTTCCACAGTTTGGTGACTGTGGCCATTGCTGCTATGCACAAGGGGACACAGATGGAATTTCTTCTCACTAAGTCTGTATCTTTGGGGTAAATACCCAGTAGTGCAATTGCAGGGTCATAGGGGAGCTCTATTTTTAATTTCTTAAGGAATCTCCACATTGTTTTGCAAAGTGACTGCACAAACTTGCATCCCCACCTAGTGTACGAGGATTCCCCTGTCTCCATATCCAGTCCAACACACGTTGCTTACTGTCTTGATTTTTTTCCATTCTCTCTGGTGTAAGTTGGTATCTCAATGGGGTTTTGATTTTAATCTCCCTGATGGCTAATGATGATGAACATTTTTTCATGTGTCTGGTAGACATGTGTATGTTTTCTTGGGAGAAGTGTCTGCTCATGTCTTCTGTCCATTTTTTGATATAATTATCTGTGTTTTGAGTTTTTAATTTGAGGAATTCTTTATAGATCTTGGATATCAACCCCCAACCCCTTGTCTATAGGGTTATTTGTGAATATATTCTCTCACTCCTTCGGTTGTCTCTTTGTTTGGCTGAAGTTTTTGTTTGTTTGTTTGTTTTGTTTTGTTTTTTTATTTTGCTGTGTAGAAGTCTTTGACCTGGATGAGTTCCCAAAAGTTCATTTTTGCTTTTGTTTCCTTTGCCTTTGGAGACATGTCTTGAAAGATGTTGCTGTGGCTAATGTTGAAGAGGTTACTCCCTATGTTCTCTTCTAGGGTTTTGATAGATTCCTGCCTCACATTGAAGTCTTTTTTATCCATTCTGAGTTTATCTTTAGGTATGGTGTAAGAGAGTCATCAAGTTTTATTTTTCCATACATAGCTAGTACATACATACATACATACGTTCATACATACATACATAGTCCAATTTTCCCAGCACCATTTATTGAAGATACTGGCTTTTTCCCACTGGATATTTTTCCCTGCTTTGTCAATGATTAGTTGACCCTAGAGCTGTGGGTCTATATATTGGCTCTCTATTCTGTTCCACTGGTCTATGTGTCTGTTTTTGTGCCAGTACTATACTGTCTCGGTGTTCACAGCTTTGTAGTAAAGCTTGAAATCAGGCAACATGATGCCCCCAGTTCTGTTTTCTTTTTCAATATTTCCATACTAATTTGGAATCATTTCTATTTTCATAAAAAAATTAGGATTGTTTGCTCCAGGACTTTGAAAAATGCTGGTACAATTTTTATTGGAATGGCATTGAAAGTATAGATTGCTCTGGGCAGTAGAGACATTTTAACAATGTTTGTTCTTCTGATCCATGAGCATGGGATGCTTTTCCATCTTTTTTCTGTATTCTTCACTTTCTTTCATGAATGTTCTGTAGTTCCTCGAGTAAAGATCCTTTACCTCTTTGGTAGGGTTTAGTTCCAGATATTTTATGGTTCTTGGTGCTATAGTAAATGGAATTGATTATTTAATGTCCCTTTCTGTATTTTCATTTTAGTGTATAAGAAAGCAATGGATCTCTGTACATTTACTTTGTATCCTGCCACATACTAAATTGCTGTATGTTCTAGTAGTTTGGGGGTGGAGTCTTCTGGGTTTTACATATAACTTATCATGTCATCTGTGAAGACAGAAATTTTGACGTCTTCATTGCCCATTTGAATACATTTTATTTCTTTGTGTTGTCTGAATGCTGTTGCTAGGGCTTCTAGGGCTATGTTGAACAAGAGTGGCAGGAATGGGCATCGTCGTCTTGTTCCTGGTCTCAAAGGGAAGGCTGTCAGATTTTCTGCATTGAGAATGGTATTCGCTGTGGGTTTTTCATAGATGGATTTTATGAAGTTCAGAAATGTTCCCTCTAGTCCTATATTTGAAGAGTTTTAGTCAGGAACAGATGCTGTATCTTCTCAAATGCTTTTTCTGCATCATTTGAGAGGATCATGTGTTATCTCTTCTCTTACTGATTTCTTCTATAACATTGATTGATTTACAAATGTTTAACCACACTTGCATCCCAGGGATAATTTCCACCTGATCATGATGGATAAGCTTTTTAATGTAGTGTTGGATCCTATTAGCTAGGATCTTGTTGAAAATCTTAGCATCCACATTCATCAGCGATATTGGTCTGAGCTTCTCCTTTTTGATGGGGCCTTTGTCTGATATGGGTACCAGAGTAATGTTGGCCTCATAGAAAGAGTTTGTAATTTTTTCCTTCTCTTTCTATTTTTTGAAACAGCTTCAGTAAAAGAGGTATTATTTCTTCCTTGCATTCTCCAGGGAACCCATCAGGTCCTGGGCTTATTTTGAGGGTGTGTGTGTGCGGGGGTTATGACTGCTCCAAACTTGTTACTAGATATTAGTTTATACAGTTTGCCAGTTTCTTCCCAATTTATTCTTGGAACTTTATAGGTTTCCACGAATGCATCCATTTCTTCTAGTTCGCTTAACTTATTGGCATATAACTGTTGATAATAATTTCTGATGATTGTTTATATTTCCTTGTTGTTAGTCATGATCTCTCCCCTTTCATTCATAATGTTATAAAATTGGGTCCTCTCTATTTTCTTTTAGATTAGTTTGGACAGTGGTTTATTGATCTTTTTTATTCTCTCAAAAAAACAGCTTCTGGTTTTGTTATGTTTTACTGTATTTCTAATTTCTTTCATTGATCCTGCTCTAATATTGATCATTTCCCTTCTTTTGCTTGAGGTTGGTTTAATTTGTTGTTGGTTTTCCAGGTTTTTAAGGTGTAAAGAGAGCTGGTGTATTCCGGAATTTTCAGTTTTTTAGAATGAGGCTTGGATGGCTATGTATTTCCCCTGAGGAACTCCTTTGCCATATCAGATAGGTTTTGCATCATTGTACCTTCACTCTCATTGGTTTCCATGAATGGTTTAAGTTCTTCTCTGATTTCCTAGTTGCTCAAACATTCTTAAGCAGGGTGGTATTTAGCTTTCAAGTGTTTGAATTCATTCCAAACTTTTTCTCATGGTTGAGTTCCAGGTTCAATGCTTTGTGGTCAGAGAATATGCAGTGAATAACCTCAATCTTTTGTTATCACTTAAACCCTGATTTGTGACCCACTAAGTAGTCTATCTTGGAGAAGGTTCCATGTGCACTGGAGAAGAATGAGACTTTTGTTTTTTATGTTTTGTTTTGTTGGGGGGTGGAATTTTCATTTATATATCTATGTGGTCTATCTGTTCCAATGTGTAAATCAAAGCTCTTTTTCTTTCTTGATTTTCTGCTTGCATGATCTGTCTATCACTGAGAGTGGCATGTTATGACCCCCTACTATTAATGTATTCATATCAATATGGCTCTTTATTTTTTTAATTTTTAATTTTAATTTTGTTTATTTAAACCTATAATTGAGCCCAACTACCCTCTCCCAACTCCCCTCCTCCCCACCTCCCTCAATTTGTTTTATGACATTAAGAGTATCTTTTGGTTTGTCTCCCTCTCAATCCCATCTTGTTTCATTTTTTCTTTTCCTAACCCCTTAAACACCACCCCCGTTGCATCTCCACTTCCTCATATCAGGGAGATCATATGATAGTTGTCTTTTTCTGATTGACTTATTTCACTAAGCAAAATACCCTGTAGTTCCATCCATGTCATAGCAAATGGTAAGATTTCATTTCTTTTGATGGCTGCATAGTATCCCATAGTGTGTGTATGTGTGTGTGTGTGTGTGTGTGTGTGTGTGTGTGTGTGTGTGTATACACACACCATATCTTCTTAGGAAAACAGCATGGAGGTTCCTCAAAAAATTGAAAATAGAGCTACCTTATGACCTGGCAATTGCACTACTGGGTATTTAACCTAAAGATACAAACGCAGTGATCCAAAGGGGCACGTGTACCCAAATGTTTATAGCAGCAATGTCCACAATAGCCAAGTTATGGAAAGGACATAGATGTCCATCAACAGATGAATGGATAAAGAAGATATGGTCTATATATACAATATGGCTGTTTATTTTGATTAGAGTTGGCTTATGTAGTTGGCTGCTCCCTTATTGGGGGCATAAATATTTACAATTGTTAGATCTTCTTGGTGATTGGACCCGTTAAGAATAATGTAGTGTCCATCTGTATCTCTTTCTACAGTCTTTATTTTAAAATTTAATTTATCTGATATGAGAATCACTACCCAGCTTTCTTTTGAGTCCTTTTTGAATGAAAGATGCTTCTCCATCCCTTCACTTTCAGACTGGATGTATTTTAGGGTAAAATGTATTTTAGGACCAAAAAATATGTTTATGTCCATGTACAATAGTTCTGATGGAGAGGGCATGCTCTCTCATTTTTTCCTCTGTTAGGTGTTCCTCCTCATAAACATTTTGGTGAGAGGTGGTTGAGAGGATGTATAGCTGATCCAGGCAAGTTTCACCCTGGAACATTTTGGAGCAAAATGTGCTTGCTTAGGCAGCACATATACTAAAAATTTGTCTCTTGTGACAGTATATGGATGGGTCATGTCATTTTATCCAATCTGCAACCCTTTGCCACTTTATGGGAGCATATAGGCCATTCACATTGAGAGTGATTATGGAAAAAAAAAAGTTTTGATTGAAATCATGCTGTCTGTGAAGTCCTTGTTTCTATATATTTTATTTGTAAATTTCTGTTCTGTGACACTCTTGGATTCTTTCTTCTTTTATAGACAGCCCCTTATTATTTCTGATAGTGCCAGCTTGGTGGTCCATACTCTTTTAATCCTTGCCACTCTTGGAAGCTCATTATCTCTTCATCCATTTTGAATGTCAACCTTTCTGGATAAAGTATTCTTGGTTGTATGTTCTTCTCATTAAATGCCCACAATATGTCTTGCCAGTCCTTTCTGGCTTGCCAGGTTTCTGTGGACAGTTCTGATGTTATTCTGATAGACCTTCCTCTGTACATGAGTAACCTCTCCCTAGCTGCCCTCAGATGCTCTTGTCTAGAATTATGATTTGTGAATTCCACAATGAAGTGTTTTGAGGTCTCGGTAGGTCATTGATTTTGGTCAGTGATAATTTTGCCCCTAGGACACGAATGTTGGTTCCATTCTCAGACTGGGAAAACTTACATCGATAATTTGTTCAACTATATTTTCTAGTCTTCTCTCTTTCTCCACACCCTCCGTGATCCCAATAATTCTGACACTGAACATTCCATGGTGTCATTTCTTTCCCTAATTCTGTTTTCATGGATTCTATGCTGTTTGTTCCAGGCTTCATCCTGGACCTTTTTCCTCTATCAGTTTGTACTCTAGATCACGAATTCTATCGTCTGCCTCCATTACCTTAGCTGTTAAAGTATTTGGAATAGACTGAATCTCATAAATACATTTTAACTTCTTCCAGGTCAGCTCTCACTTCTGCCATTAGAGATTATATGCTGTCACAAATGGTTATCTCCAACCTCGCCATTCCCTGGATAATTGTTACCCTGAATTCCCTTTTAACATGCTGTTTATGTCCATATCCAACAGTTCTGATGGAGAGGGCACTCTCTTTCATTTTTTCCTCTCCATTTCTCCTCCAGAATTTTGGTGAGAAGTGGTTGAGGGGATGTATAGTGGTTCCAGGCAGGTTTCACCCATGAATGTTTGGGAGCAATTGAAAGTCACTACCAAAAAGAAAGAAAAAAGAAAGAAAAAGAGAGAGAAAACCCAGCCAAAATGAGCCCCAAAGTAAGATTTATAAGATTTGTAAATCAAAATAGACAAACAAAAAGACTGACAAAAGTTACATGACAAGAGGGCTGTGGTGACAAGATGGTGAAGTAGAAGGTGCTGTTTCAATTGGTCCCCTAACGTGAGCTGATTATCTACCAAAGAACTCTGAGCACCCATGAAATCAGCCTGAGATTAGAATAATAAACTTCTGGATCTCTACAGGGGCTTAAGCTGCCAGTGGACAGGTAAAGCAGAGTGGGAACATCGGAATTATATCAGAAGTTAAAAAGGGTGGGTGGGGGGAACCACCAGAAGTGACTCATTGGAACGTAATACTCCGATACCAGTGTGTCCTGTGATTGGGGACCAGCATTAACTTGGAGTGTGGTTGAAAGCACTCAAAAAGAGCAAAAGATCTCAAGGGGAGTTTGGTGGAATTGGGAATTTAGGGACAAGGGCTTAAGCCCACAGACCAAGGACAGCCACCGCTGGTGCTGAATCAGAGAGAGTGCTGTGAAGAAGCCACACCTTAGTCCCTGAGCTTCCAGTGAGTGAGAGAGTGTCTGTTTGGCGGTGTGCAGGAGACAATCTGGTGTGGAGGCCAGCTGTCACTCTCTAGAACCATAGCCTTTTGCACTCTGCACGTGCACTGTGCAACTGGGGGCTGAGTTGTGCTCCAAACCCTTCCCTGAGAGAGTTCTGTGCAAGCACTAGCTGGCGCTCTCTAGGACCAGGAGAGTCTGAACACTCACATCCAAGTGCAGTGTGAAAACCTCAGTGTGCTATCTCTAGTGGGACATCTCTGGCAGTCTACCTGCCCAGAGAGCCACCATGGAGGCAGCTGCTGGAAGCCAGCTCTGTGGACTAGTACTTCTTGTGGTTTTGGTAACACTGAGGCACAAGAGGGAGCTCCTGTGACCCCTGATACCATTACTAGGTATGTGCTCTGCCAATAGCAGAGGGGGAATTTATGTGCTCTGGAGCACCCAGAGGAGAACAGACTGAGGCTTCTCTCTGAGATGGAGGTCTGGGTGCAGTTTGCTTTCCTGGAAACCTCCAAAGAACTGCCAAAAGCTGCAAAGAGGAGGAGAAAACAAAACAAAACAAACAAATAAACAAACAAAAATGAGAACTTCCAGAGAACAAAAGCCTGAAAACCTGGTTTCCTCAGAGCCCAGCCCCTTGATAGGGGGTAGGACGACTCAACTCTAGCAAGACTGCCTGAAAAACCGCATAGCAGGCCCCCTCCCCAGTATGTCAGAGGAAAAACAATCAAACAAACAAACAAACAAAAAACAAAACCCAAGAGAACAACCAACAAAACTTCATAGGTACAAGTTTTAGTTTTAATTCGTTCCCACTATTCTTATCTTTTTCAAAATTTTAAAATAATTTTAACCTATTAATCATCACAATGAGAAGTTCAGTACAACAGATTCCATAATAACTTTTAATTTGAACTTTTTTGATACATATACCTGTGTTTTTACTTTGCTTTTCTATTTTTAGTATTTTAAAATAATTTAATTTATTTTACTTTATTTTTTTAATATTCATATAGAGATAAGCTTCAAGGTAATTCCCTTTCCCCAGTCAATGCTTCCCCTATATATACCAGTTTTAATCTCCTTTATGTCAGGAAAGTTGAGTACTTTAACAAAGATACCAAGATACATCCAGGAAGAATCAAAATAATGCCCCCCCCACACTGAGAATTTATAACCACCTTCCCATCTTTTTCTTCTGTCAGTGTTTCTGTGTATTTTTTAAGATATTATTTATGTATTTGTCAGAAAGAGAGTGGGAGCAAGCACAGGCAGACAGATTGGCCAGCAGAGGCAGTGGGAGAAGCAGGCTCCCCCCTGAGCAAGGAGCCCTGTGGTGGACATGATCCCAGGGGCCTGGGATCATGACATGAGCAGAAGGCAGCCACGTAACCCACTGAGCCATCCAGGTATCCCTCTGTGTATTTGTTTTTGTTCTGGTAGTATATTAATCTTATACTTGTGGTTCATTTTGGCTGGGTTATTTTTTTTTTCCTCGTCATTTACTTTTGTCAGTATTTTTGTTTCTCTGTTTTTGTTTGTATACTTTATTAATCTTACCTTTGGAGTGCATTCAGGCTGGACATTCTCTTTTATATCTTTTTTTCCCTCTCTCCCTCTCTCTCTTTTTTTCTTTTTTCTTTCTCTTTGGTGGCGACTCCCAATTGCTCAGAAGCATTCCACAGTGCTCCTCACCTGCACCACAGTTGATACATTCAGCTACACATCCCTTCAGCCATCTCTCACCAAAATGACTAGGAGGAGGAATGCCCAACAGAGGAAAAATTCAGAGACTGTGCCTTCTCCATCAGAGCTCTTGCCAATGGACATAAACAGTATGTTGGAAAGGGGATTCAGGCTAACAATTTTCCAGTCAATGGCTAGGTTGCAGAAAACCTTTAATGGGAAAATTGAATTGATTAGGGCAAAAGTGAAAGTCCCAAGGGATGAGGTTAACAATGTTCTCAATGATTTAAATTCTAACATAAATTCTCTAAAAGCTAGGGTAACTTAGGAAGAAGTTAGAATTAGTGATCTAGAGGACAAACGGATAGAATAAAAGGATCACAAGTAAGCCTGGAAAAACAGCTTAGAAGCCATGAAAACAGAATTTAGGGAAATAAATGATGCCATGAAATGTTCCAATGTCAGAATTATTGGAATTCCTGCGGGGGGAGAAATAAAAAAGCCTAGAAGATGTGGTTGAACAAATTCTCCATGAAAATTTTCCCAATATAGTGAAAAGAACCAGTGTTCATGTACTAGGGACAGAAAGGGCTCCCCAACAAAATCATAGAATCTAGAAAGACCTAGAGACACCTCATTGTGAAAATTATAAATCATAATTTCAAAAGGGGAGCTCTTGAAAGAAGCTAGGGGGAAGAGATTCCTTACATACAGTGGAAAGCCCATCAGAATAACAGCAGACCAATCCACAGAAACCTGGCAAGCCATAAAGGGCTGGAAAGACATATTCTGGGCATGGAATGAGAAGAACATGCAGCCAAGAATACTTAGAAAAAAAGGGTGAGATTCAAAATGGATGGAGAAATAAAGAGCTTCCAAGACCAGCAATATTTAAAAGAGTGTGTGACCACCAAGCTGGCACTATAAGAAATATTAAGGGGGTTTCTATAAGAGGGAAAAAAAAGAATATAATTGAACAGAAATTTATACAGAAAATCTATAGAAACAAAGACTTCACAGGTTACAGGATGTCAGTAAAATCGTATCTCTCAATAATCACTCTCAATGTGAATGGCCTAAATGCGCCAATATAATAGCAATGGGTTGCAAATTGAATAAAATGACAAGACCCATCCATATGCTGTCTATAAGAGACCCATTTTGACCCATTTTAATGCATCCTAAGGATACATCCAGACTGGAAGTGAAGGGAAGGAGATGCATCTTTCATTCCGACAGTACTCAAAAGAAGGCTTGGGTAGGTCACCTGGGTGGTTCAGTGGGTTAAGCCTCTGCCTTCAGTTCAGGTCATGATATCAGGGTCATGGGATTGAGCCCTGCATCGGGCTCTCTGCTCACCGGCCAACCTGCTTCCTCCTCTCCCTCTTCTTGCCTCTCTGCCTACTTGTGATCTCTTTCTGTCAAATAAATATATATATAAAAAGAAGGCTTGGATAGTGATTCTCATATCAGATAAATTATATTTTAAACTAAGAATATAGTAAGAGTTTATGGACACTATATCATTCTTAAGGGGTTATCCACCAAGAAGATTTAACAATTGTAAATATTTATGCCGCAATATGGGAGCAGGCAACTACAGAAGACAACTGTTAATCAAGATAAAGAGTCATATTAACATGAATATATTAATAGTAGAGGATCTTAACATACCACTCTCAGTATTGACAGATCATCCAAGCAGAAAATCAATAAACAAGAGCATTCAATGGGACATTGGACTAGACGGACCTCATAGATATATACAGAACACTCCACCTTAAAACGACAGAATACCCATTCTTCTAGAGTGCACATAGAAACTTCTCCAGAATAGACCACATTCTGGCTCAAAAATCAGGGCTCAACTGATACCCAAAGATTGAGAATAATCCCTGCACATTCTCAGATCACAATGCTTTGATACTTGAGTTCAACCACAAGGGAAAGTTTGGAATGAATTCAAACACCTGGATGCTTAGGCTACCATGCTTAAGAATGCTTGGATCAACAAAGAAATCAAAAAAGAACTTAAACAGTTCTTGGAAAACAATGAGGATGAAGACACTTTGTTCCAAAATCTATGGGATACACCAAAGGCGGTCCTAAGGGTGAAATACATAGCTATCCAAGCCTCCCTCAAAAAAAAATTGAAAAATTCAGAATATACCAGCTATGTTACACATTAAGCAACTAGAGAATCAACAACAAATTAAGCCAACAACACACACAAGAATGGAATAATCAAGATCAGAGCAGAGATCAATGAGATAGAAACTAGAGATATAGCAGAATACATCAGTGAAATTAGAAGCTGTTTTTTTGAAAGAATCAATAAGATTAATAAGTCATTAGCCAAACTAATCCAAAACAAAAGAGAGAAGGCCCAAATTGATAAAATTATGAATGAAAATGGAGAGATCACAACTAACCCCAAGGAAATAGAAACAATCATCAGACGTTATTATACACAGTGATAGGCCAAAAAGTTAAGCAACCTACATGAAATGGGTGCCTTCCTGTAATACTATGAGCTTCCAAAATTGAACCAGGAAGAAATTAACAAACTGAATAGGCTAATATCTAGTAATAAGACTATAGTAGTGATCAAAAACCTCCCAAAAAACAAGAGTCCAGGGCCTGATGGATTCCCTGTGGAATTCTACCAAACCTTCAAAGAAGAAATAACACCTATTCTCCTGAAGCTGTTTTAAAAAAAAAATTGAAGCAGAAGGAACACTTATAGACTCTGTTATGAAGCCAGCATTATCCTGATCCCCAAACCAGGCAAAGACCTCACCAAAAAGGAGTATTTCAGACAAATATCCCTGATGAATATGGATGCTAAGATTCTCAACAAGATCCTAGCAAATAGGATCCTACAGCACATTAAAAAGATGATCCACCATGACCAGGTGGGATTTATCCCTGGGTTGAAAGGATGGTTCAACATTCCCAAATCAATCAACGTGATAGAACAAGTCAATAAGAGAAGAGTGAAGAACCACATGGTCCTCTCTATTGATGCAGAAAAAGCCTTTGAAAAAATCCGGCATCTGTTCCTGATTAAAATGCTTCAAAGTACAGGACTTGAGGGAACATTCCTGAAGTTCATAAAATATTTATGAAAAACCCACAGCAAATATCATCCTCAATGGGAAAAAGCTCACAGCCTTCCCACTGAAATCAGGAACAGGACACAGATGCCCATTCTCATCACTCTTTTTCAACATAGTATTAGAAGTCCTAGCAACAGCAATCAGACACAAAGAGAAATAAAAGGCATCCAAATTGACAATGAAGAAGTCAAACCTTCTCTCTTTGCACATGACATGATGCTTTATATGAGAAACCCAAGAGACTCCACCCCCAAACTACTAGAACTCATACATCAATTCAGTAATGTGGCAGGATACAAAGTTAATGTACAGAAATCAGTTGCTTACTTATGCACTAACAAAGAAAACACAGAAAGGGAAATTAGAGAATTGATTCTGTTTGCTCTAGCACCTTGAACCATAAGATACCTGGGAATAAACCTAACCAAGGAGGTAAAGGATCTGTATTTGAGGAACTAGAGAACCCTCATTAAAGAAATTGAAGACACAAATGAAGGAAGGCCATTCCATGCTCTTGGATCAGAATAAATATTGTTAAAATATGTATACTGCCTAGAGCAATCTATAGTTTTAATGACATTCCGATCAAAATTCCACTGGTATTTTTCAAAGAGCTAGAGCAAATAATCCCAAAATTTGTATGGAATCAGAAGAAACCCAGAATTGCTAAGGAAATGTTGCTTAAAAAAAAAAAAACTGGCGGCATCAGGATCCCTGATTTCAAGAATTACTACAAATCTGTGGTCACCAAGACAGCATGGTACTGTCACAAAAACAAACTCCTAGACCAGTGAAAAATAGTAGAGAGCCCATATATGGACCCTCACCTCTATGGTCAAGTAATTTTTGACAAAGCAGGAAAAAATATCCAGTGGATAAAAGACAGTTTCTTCTATCAATGGTGCCGTGAAAATTGGACAGCTATGTGTAGAAGAATGAAACTCGATCATTCTCTTACACCATATGCAAAGATAAACACGTCGTGGATTAATGACTTCAACGTGAGGCAGGATTCCATCAGAATCATAAAGGATAACATAGGCAGTGACCTCTTTGATATCGGCCAGAGCAACTTCTTTCAAGATATGTCTGCAAAGGCAAAGGCAACAATAGTGAAAATGAATTTTTGGGACTTCATTAAGCTCAAAAGCTTATGCACAGCAAAGAAATAGTCAACAAAACAAAGAGGCATCCCACAGAATGGGAGAAGATATTCGCTGATGACAATACAGACAAAGGGCTGATATCCAGGATCTATAAAGAACTCCTCAAACTCAACACCCACAAAGAGATAATCATGTCAGAAAATGGGCAGAAGACATGAAAAGACACTTCGACAATGAAGACATTCAAATGGCTAGCAGACACATAAAAATTTTTTTCATCATCACTATCCATCAGGGAGATTCACATAAAAAGCCCATTGATATACCACCTTATACCAGTTAGAATGGCCAAAATTAATAAGACAGTAAACACCATGTGTTGGGGAGGATGTGAAGAAATGGGAACCCTCTTACACTGTTGGTGGGAATACAAGTTGGTGCACCCAATTTGGAAAAGAGTGTGGAGATTCTTTAAGAAATTAAAAATAGAGCTCCCCTATGACCCTGCAATTGCACTACTGGGTATTTACCCCAAAGTTACAGACTTAGTGAAAAGAAGGACCATCTGTACCCCAATGTCCATAGCACCAATGGCTATGGTTGCCAAACGGTGGAAAGAACCAAGATACCCTTCAATGGACAAATGGATAAGAAGATGTGGTCCATATATACTATGGAGTATTATGTCTCCATCAGAAAGGATGAATACCCATCTTTTGTATCAACATGGATGGGACTGGAAGAGATTATGCTGTATGAAATAAATCAAGCAGAGAGTTAATTGTCATATAATTTTACTTATTTGTGGAGCATAGAAAATAACACAGAGGACATGGGGAGATAGAGCGGAGAAAGAATTTGGGAGAAATTGGAGGGGAGATGAAACATGAGAGACTGTGGACTCTGAAAAACAATCTGAGGGTTTTGACGGGGCCAGATGTGGGACCTTTGGCGAGCCTTGTGGTGGGTTTTATGGAGGGTACACAGTAAATGGAGCACTGGATGTTGTGCATAAACAATGAATTCTGGAAAATTGTAGAGGAATTTTTAAAATTAATATATTTTTTTAAAAGATCACAGAGTCCTGGGATCAAGCCACACATTGGGTTCTCTGCTCAGCAGGGAGCCTTCTCTTCCTCTCTCTCTGCTTGCCTCTCTGCTTACTTGTGATCTCTGTCTGTCAAATAAATAAATGAAATATTTAAAAAAAATAAAAGAACAAGAATCGTGAGATCAGATTAAAACAACAACAACAAAAAAGTTTTATTTATGAAATATACAGGTTTTGGGGCAATACCGAGAGCTTAGTTGTTGTCTTCTCATTGTTTTGGCTTGCCTTCTGGGGGAGGGGCCTACTGCATTGTTTTTCAGTCAATCTTGCTTGGGTTGAGTCATTCTGACCCCTATCAGGGGACTGGACTCTGTGGAAACTGTCTTTTCAGGCTTTTGTTCTCTGGCAGTTTTTGTTCTTTAGTGGTGTTTTGTTGCTTTTCAGAGGTTTAGCAGAAAGAAAAATGCACCCAGACCTCTACCTCAGAAAGAAGTCTCAGTCTGCTCCCTTCTGGGGTCCAGAACACACTGACTCCACCTCTGCAAACTCTGCTGAACAGCGCAATCTCCCAGAGGCAGTGCACACCCCAGCCACCATCTCAGTGGTTGCCAGAGTCACCTGCTTATCTCTGCATCCCTGTGTTCCTAAATCAGCAAGTGATATTGGTCAGGGGATCCACTTCATGTGGCTTCCTTTACCGGGGCTGCTGTCTGGAGTCCGTGACCAGGCCTGGTGTGCTCAGATCCTGAGGTTGTGCAGGTTGTAAAAGGCTGGAAAAGTGAAAATGACCAGAGATCAGGACAGGTTCTGTCAGGTGTGGGCTGGGATCTTTCAGACCCTTAGTCACTGGCAGAAGGCCACTGTCCTAAAGAGCCTTGGCTGTTGCCCACACCAGACTCTCTCAGGCATGGTCATGAGGACACTCAGACCACACAGTCGTGCAGGGTGTGCAGGGTCAGTGGTCACCAGCAGCATCTGTCCTGGGACTGTAAGGTTAACCCCGTGCCCATGACCAACAGATTGCACCAATTGCCCCTTAAGATATTTTGTCTTTTTGAGTGCTTTAACCAAAATCCCAGTTAATGCTCGTCCCCAATCACTGGGTACTTTTTTATTGGGCTATTACTTTCCAATGGTCCCCCTTTCTGGTGTCTCTCCCCTTCTGTTTATTCGTCACTAACAGTCTGAACTTTCCACTTTACCTCTCCACTGATGTTTTCTGTCCCCATAAAGATCCAGAAGTGTATAATCATACATCTCAGGCTGATTTCCTAGGTGTTCAGAATATTCTGGTAAATATTAAGCTCGCTTTAGGGAACCGGTGGAAGAAGGTTCTCATACTTTGTCTTATGCCCCCTGACTCTGTATTCTTTGCCGATTTGAATACATTTTATTCTTGTAGTCTGATTGCTGATGTTAGGATTTCTAGTACTATGTTGAACAATACTGGTGAGAGTGGGCAAAGATGTAAAGATCCTGACCCTAAGGAAAAACTCTCTGTTTTTCCCCATTGAGAATGATTTTCACTGCAGGCTTTCCATAGAGGCTTTTATGATGTTAAGGTATGTTCTCTCTACTTTGTGCACTCTGAGAAATTATAGTCTTCCCCCGCTTTTTATTATCTTGGCTTTTGCTTCTCTTACTGTGTCAGATTCTGACCACTTCAGATCTTTTCTAGGGTTCATTTTGTTTGAGTCGTGGTTGATATTTTGGACTCTGTTTATTTGCTCAAACATCCTTCCACAGAATTACTAGGGGGGAGCTCAATAAAGGAATGGACCAGAGGTGACGTACTCTGCCACAGAAATAGTGGTATGGACATAAGCAGAATATGAGATAAAATTCAGGATAGAAATTATAAAGATAATAACTAGACTTGAAAATAAGCATGCATGACAATACGGAATCTTATGGGCAGAAATGAGGTCTAATCAGACAACATAAAATTATATGAATGAGATGCAGTGTAAATTGGATGCTCTAACAACTAGGATATGTAAGGCAGAAGACATGCTGATGGAAAGAAAGAAAATTAAAGATAAAGAGAAAAATCACTCATAGCGCTTGAAAAGAGACTGAGAGAATTTAAATATACATTGAAAAGAACCAATATCAAGATCATTGGGACCCAAGAGTAAGTAGAGAGAGAGAG
>RCUC01145665.1:0-12630 GCA_003697995.1 Taxidea taxus jeffersonii | reverse complement strand
AGTTATTTGGCAAGGTGACAGTCTTTTCTACTATTGCCCCCTACTCCCATTCTCTTGCAGCTGACTTGTTTGTACCTCATTCTTCTCCTGTGTGCCATCAGGAGACGGCAGAAAACCACACTGAGATACCACTTTACACCAGTTAGAATGACAAAAATTGACAAGGCAAGAAATAACAAATGTTGGAGAGGTTGTGGAGAAAGGGGAACCCTCTTACACTGTTGGTAGAAATGCGAGTTGGTACAGGCATTTTGGAAAACTGTGGAGGTTCCTCAAAAAATTAAAAATAAAGCTACCTTATGACTCAGCAATTTCACTACTGGGTATTTACTCCAAAGATACAGATATAGTGAAAAGAAGGGCCATATGCACCCCAATGTTCGCAGTAGCAATGTTCACAATAGCCAAACTGTGAAAAGTGCCAAGATGCCCATGAACAGATGAATGGATAAAGAAGATGTGCTCCATGTACACAATGGAATATTACTCAGTCATCAGAAAGGATGAATCCCCAACTTCTGCATCAACATGGATGGGACTGGAGGAGATTATGCTAAGTGAAGTACATCAAGCAGATAAAGTCAATTATCATGTGGTTTCACTTATTTGTGGAACATAAAGAATAACTTGGAGGACATTAGGAGAAGGAAGGGAAAAATGAAGAGTGTGGTAAATCAGATGGGGAGATGAACCATGAGAGACTGTGGACTCTAAGAAACTAACTGAGGGTTTTAGAGGGAAGTGAGGTGGAGGGATGGGTTAGACTGGTGATGGGTATTAAGGAGGGCAAGTATTGTATGGAGCACTCGGTGTTATACACAAACAATGGGTCATGGAACATTACATCAAGAACTAATGGTGAAGTGTATGGTGACTAACAAAATATAATTAAAAAAAAAAAGAAAAAAAACAAAATAAAAATATATTAGTGTACTGACAAGAAAAAGAAGTGTAAAAAAGAAGTTAAGGTACAAAATAAAGACAAAAGCAAATAATAGAAACAGATGTTCAAAATGACTCACATGTTGCAATTAGCAGGCAAAGACATTGATATAAATTTACAAAGATCTAAATAAAAGATGGATGTAATGAGTGAATGGATAAAAACTCTCAGCAAAGGAATGAGAAATATAAATAAGCATCAAATAAAAATCCTAGTGCTGAAAACTATAATATCTGAAAAAATTTAAGTATTATATGGACTTAGCAGATGGGAGAACAAATAATAAAGGGTCTTAGAGACAAATTAATAAAAAATATTTCCACCAGAAGACTACTCCTTACCACCAAAAAAATGATTGAAAATACAGGAATATAGCCTCAATAGCTTATCAGACACCGTTGGAAGTCTAACTTTATATATCTGGAGTCCAGGAAAGAGTGTAGAGGGAGATTAAGGCGGAAAAAATGTGTTTTTGAGGTAGACGAAGAATGGAAGTTATTGCTTATGGGACTGGGATTTCCTTTTAACGTGATGAAAACATTCTGGAAGTAGAGTGGTGATAAGTGAACAACATTGGGAATGTACTCAATGTCACTTATGGTAAATTTATGTTATATATATTTTATTACAGTTAAAATAAAGACTTAAAGACTGTCAATATCAAAAGTTCCCATGGATGTGGAACAAGAGAACACTCATATTGCAGTTGAAAGGGTAAAAGGTGTAACCACATTGCAATAAAGTTGGCAACAATTTTTGCTAATATTTGAAATAGACAAAACTTGGAAATAACTCACACGTCTTTTATGAGGATAATGGATAAAAATGAGTTGATTTTCATGAAATAGAATACTTCTCAACAGTAAGAAAAAAATCTGATCTACTGATACATGCAACAACATATAAGCATGTCAACAACAACATTTGAGAGACAGAAAACAGAAATAAAAGTATGCATACTGTAGGATATCATAAATATTAATTCAAGAATAGGCAATATTATGTACGGTGGTAAAAAATCACAGTACAGGAAGAAAACTTTCCTTGGATGGTAGCACAAGCAAAACTACTGATATGATGTAAATATTTTATCTTGAGATATTTGTTATATTGTTCTATATACATTAATCAAAATGCATAGGATTATGTTTTTCAGACTCCTTTCACATATACACATTTCCCCACAAAGAAATAAGCATGTAGAGTTTTGTTTATAAAAGTGATGTCTTTATAAATATTGCTATGTGCATTAAAAAAGTTAGACTGTCCACCAATGGGTTAACATTAGTTTTCTCCATCAGCAGATCTATGTAGGATTTCATTTTCTATGTTCCAAATATTGTGAGGTTTCTATTTTAAAGAACACTATTTTCAATAGAAAGTAAGTCATCAGTTAAAACAAAGCAACATTAAATCTAGTTGTACCAAACAATGCTAAGTTGTCATAAAAGGATAAATAAATTACAAAAATTTTAAGACAAAATGTGTACAAATATACATTTGAAATATGAAAGTTTAGTTATTTTAGATATCTATTATGAGTCTGAGAGATCAGACTAAGAGACAATCAGATGCATTAATTAAATAACGACTTTGTCCAACAGTCATACAGTTGAGAGACAAATTCACTTCCAGTTAAAAGAATTACTATGCATTATACATTAGAATTTTTTTTAGGAGAAGACAACACATAGATGGTACCAGAATTCAAATATACCAAGGAGTCTTTATTGATCCTTGACTTTTTCTTCCATTATCTCTCTTTCTCCTGAATTTGTCTGCAGCATGTTCACTTCTAAGGGTTATGTCTTGCTTTTGTTGTTTGTTTTCCCAGTGCTCATCTGATTTGAAAAGTATGGACAGAGACTAACCTAGGGACCTGTGCTGAGAGGTCCTAGAAGCACAGTTAAAAATCAGACCATAACTAGTCTATTAGCCAGTATTTTCATTTCACAGAAAGTACTTGTGCTAATGTTTCCAACTTTGAGATGTGAGTCATTGTGGAGATTTTTTAAATGATTCCACAATTTCTTTGATAATCTTAGTTCCCTTTCCCTGGCTATGGACTGACTTTAGTTCCTTGCTTATAATAATTAGAAAGCAGTGAATTTGACACTGAATGCCTTCTAAGGGTGGGACATTTAATTAAGACAACCTCCATCAGGCTCCCTCTTAGGGTGTTTGTCTTTAGAAACCAGGTATTGAGATATGAGGAAGCCCAATCCATTGAAAATGTCACCTACCTACTCCCCTGTGACAATCTCCAGCTAAGCTAAGATCCCAGTCAATAAGTATCAACCAGTAGACAAGTTAGGAAAAAAAGGGGAAAAAAAAAAAAAAACCTTTGACAAATGATGAATAGAAGTGAACTTTCTTATTTACAGTCCTCACAAAGATTTGATATAAAAACCCTATAGCTAATATCATACTTAATTGTAAGAAACTCAACATTTTCCCCTCAAGATCAGAAACAATGCAAAGAAGTCCTATCCCACTCCTGGGTTACTAGAATCACTAGGATTCTTGTTAAAACTTGACTTATTCACAACTTGATCTGTAGATTCAATTCCTGATAAGTTCCCAGCAAGCTAGTTCTTAGAAGCAAAATTATTCTAATAAGTTTATACAGAAAGGAAAAGGACCAAGAATACATGAAACAATACTGATGAAGTTGGAGGTCTCATACTACTTGATTTTAAGAATTTGAATACCCAACTTTTGTATCAACATGGATGGGACTGAAAGAGACTGTGCTGAGTGAAATAAGTCAAGCAGAGAGAGTCAATTATAATATGGTTTCACTTATTTGTGGAGCATAAGGAATACATGGAGGACATTGGGAGATGGAGAAGGGAAGTTAGTTGGGGGAAATAGGAGGTGGAGACAAACCATGAGAGACTTGGACTCTGAGAGATGAACTGAGGGTTTTGGAGGGGGATATAAGGGGTGGGATGAGCCTGGTGGCAGGTATTATGGGGGGCATGTATTGCATGGAGCACTGGATGTGGTGCATAAACCATGAATTTTGGAACACTGAAAATAAAATAAATAAATAAATAAATAAATAAAATAATTATTATAAGGCTGTGTGATAATGTGGCATAATATTTGAAGAATACACACACACATCAACTTCAATGGGACAGACAGAGTACCTAGAAATAGATACACACAAATACAGTGAGCTAATCTTTGATAAAGGTATCAGTGCAATTCAAGGGAACAATAATGATCTTTTCAACAAATAGCGCTGAAACCATAGAAAGTCCATATGCAAACAATTTTACCTAAACAAAATTATAACTAACACAAAGTAATTTAAATGGATCATAGACCTCAAGGTAAAATTGAAAACACTGACATTTCTTTTTTTTTTAATCTTTTAAAAAAAAGATTTTGTTTATTTATTTGACAGAGATCACAAGTAGGCAGAGAAGCAGGCAGAGAGAGAAGAGGAAGCAGGCTCTCCGCTGAGCAGAGAACCCAATGTGGGGCTCAATCCCAGGACCCTGGGATCCAAGCTGAAGGCAGAGGCTTTAACCCACTGAGCCACTCAGGCGCCCCAACACTGACA
Source organism: Taxidea taxus jeffersonii (assembly GCA_003697995.1). Taxonomy (NCBI): domain Eukaryota; kingdom Metazoa; phylum Chordata; class Mammalia; order Carnivora; family Mustelidae; genus Taxidea; species Taxidea taxus. Next base: position 8,113 of record RCUC01145665.1, on the reverse strand, counting down.
TTTCTGCTTGAAGCATAAAACAAAATCCACATGATCTTGAGTTGGCAATGAGTTTTTAAATATTGTACCAATAGCATTATTTATGAAATAAAATTTGACTTCATTTAAAAAAAAATTATTCTCTGGATAGGAGACTGTTAAGAGAATGAAAAGACAAGCCAAAGACTGGGAGAAAATATTTGCAGAACACGTATCTGGGGAAAAAATATATCCAAAATAACAAAGAAGTATTAAACACTCAGAAATAAGAAAACAGATGACACAATTTTTTTAAATTAATTTGAGAGAGAGAGTGAGAGAGAGCATGAGAGGGGAGAAGGTCAGAGGGAGAAGCAGACTCCCTGTGGAGCTGGGAGCCTGATGTGGGACTTGATCCCATGACTCCAGGATCATGACCTGAGTCGAAGACAGTCACTTAACCAACTGAGACACCCAGGTGCCCCCAGATGACACAATTAAAAAAAAAATGATCAGGAGGTCTGAACAGACACCTCATCAAAGAAGATTTAGAAATGACAATGTAAGCATAGAAAGGAAGGATGAACATCATTTGCCACTAGGGAACTACAGATTAAAATAACAATGAGAGAATACTATATATTTAATTGAATGGCCAAAATCTAAAAACACAGACAATACTGGTACCTGTAAACACACAGAACAGCAAGGACTGTCAAAAAGAACTCCTACTGGTGAGGATATGAATGGTGTATTGGATCTAGAAGTAAGTTTGACAGTTTCTCACAAAGGTGAATATAGCCTTACCATACAATGCTGCAGTTGGGCTCCTATATATTTACCCAACTGAAATGAAAACCTATGCCTACACAAAAACCTGCAGGTGCATGTTTATAGTACATTTATTCATAATTACCAAAACTGGAAGCAACCAAAATTTCCTACAATAGGTGAATGGATAAACAAACTGTGGTACAATTATATAATGAAATATCACTTAGCAATAAAAAGAAATGCACTATCATTCAACATAGTACTAGAAGTCCTAGCCTCAGCAATCAGACAACAAAACGCAATAAAAGTCATCCAAATTGGCAAAGAAGAAGTCAAACTCTCACTCTTTGCAGATTATATGATACTTTATGTGGAAAATCCAGAGGACTCCACTCCAAAACTGCTAGAACTCATACTGGAATTCAGTAAAGTGTCAGGATATAAAAATCAATGAACAGAAATCAGTTGCATTTCTCTTCACCAACAACTAGACAGAAGACAGATACATTAAGAAGTCGATCCCATTTATAATTGCACCCAAAGCCATAAGATACCTAGGAATAAATCTAACCAAAGAGGCAAAGAATCTGTACTCAGAAAATGATAAAGTACTCATGAAAGAAATTGAGGAAGACACAAAGAAATGGAAAAATGTTCCGTGCTCATAGATTGGAGGAACAAATATTGTGAAAATGTCTATGCTACTTAGAGCAACCTACACATTTAATGCAATCCCTATCAAAATACCATCTACTTTTTTCAAAGAAATGGAACAAATAATCCTAAAATTTATGTAGAACCAGAAAAGACCCTGAACAGCCAGAGGAATGTTGAAAAAGAAAACCAAAGCTGGCAGCATCACAATCCAGACTTCAAGCTCTATTACAAAACTGTAATCATCAAGACAGTATGGTACTGACACAAAAACAGACACATAGATCAATGGAACAGAATAGAGAACCCAGAAATTGACCCTCAACTCAATGGCCTACTAATCTTCAACAAAGCAGGAAAGAGTGTCCAATGGAAAAAAAATAGTGTCTTCAACAAATGGTGTTGGGGAAATCGGACAACCACATACAAAAGAATGAAACCAGACCATTTCCCTACACCACACACAAAAATAGACTCCAAATGGATGAATTACCTCAATGTGAGTCAGGAATCCATCAAAATCCTTGAGGAGAATACAGGCAGCAACCTTTTTGACCTCAGTCACAGCAACTGCTTCCTAGAAACATCGCCAAAGGCAAGGGAAGCAAGGGCAAGAAGAAACTATCGGGACTTCATCAAGACCAAAAGCTCTTTTTTTTTTTTAAGATTTTATTTCTTTGACAAAGAGAACACTAGTAGGTAGAGAGGGAGGCAGAGAGAGAGGATGAAGCAGGCTCCCTGCTGAGCAGAGATTGAGCCCTGCTGCAGGGCTCAATCCCAGGACCCTGAGATCATGACCTGAGCCGCAGGCAGAGGCTTTAACTCACTGAGCCACCCAGGCCCCCCAAGACCAAAAGCTTTTGCACAGCAAAGGAAACAGTCAACAAAGCCAAAAGACAACTGACAGAATGAGAGAAGATATTTGCAAATGCACATATCAGATAAAGGGCAAGTATCCAAAATCTATAAAGAACTTAACAAACTCAACACCCAAAGAACAAATAATCCAATCAAGAAATGGACAGAGGACATAAACAGACATTTCTGCAGAGAAGACATCCAAAAGGCCAACAGACACATGAAAAAGTGCTCAACATCTCTTGCCATCAAGGACATACAAATCAAAACCACAGTGAGATACCACCTCACTCCAGTCAGAATGGCTAAAATTAACAAGTCAGGAAATGACAGATGTTGGCAAGGATGAGGAGAAAGGGGAACCCTCCTACACGGTTGGTGGGAATGCAAGCTGGTGCATCCACTCTGGAGTATGGACAAAAAGTCCTACTTGTGTTCTCTTTCTCTCTCTCTCTGACAAATAAATAAAATTGTAAAAAACAAAACAAAACAACAAACAACAACAGTGTGGTGTTTCCTCAAAAAGTTGAAAATAGAGCTACCCTATGACCCAGCAATTGTACTACAGGGTATTTATCCTAAAGATACAAATGTAGTGATCTGAAGGAGCATGTTCACCCCAATGTTTATAGTAGCAATGTCCATAATAGCTAAAATATGGGAAGAACCTAGAGGTCCATCAAAAGATGAATGGATAAAGAAGATGTGATACACACACACACACACACACACACACACACACACACACACACACACATACACAATGGAATACTATGCAGCCATCCAAAATCCAAAATCCTGCCATTGCAATGATGGAACTAGAAGGTATTACGGTGAACGAAATAAGTCAATCAGAGAAAGACAATTATCATATGATCTCACTGATATGAAGAATTTGAGAAACAAGACAGAGGATCATAGGGGAAGGGATTTAAAAATGAAACAAGATGAAACCAGAGGAGAGGGACCATAAGTGACTCTTAACCTCATGAAACAAACTGAGGGTTGCTGGAGGAGAGGGCAGTGGGAGGGATGGGGTGGCTGGGGGGTTGGGGAGGGTATGTGCTATGGTGAGTGGTGTGAATTGTGTAAGACTCATGAATCACAGACCTGTACCCCTGAAACAAATAATAATTATATGTTAATTTTTTTTAAAGATTTTTATTTATTTATTTGACAGACAGATCACACGTAGGCAGAGAGGCAGGCAGAGAGAGAGAGAGAGAGGAGAAGGCAGGCTCTCCGCCGAGCAGAGACCCCGATGCAGGGCTCGATCCCAGGACCCTGGGATCATGACTTGAGCCGAAGGCAGAGGCTTTAACCACTGAGTCACCCAGGTGCCCCCATTATATGTTAATTTAAAAAATTTTAGAAATAAAAAGAAGCAGAAAGGGTAGAGGAGGTGAACAAGAGTAATGGCCATGCGAGTGATTTCACGATACTTTTTAAAAATTGACCAAATTAGTATTAAAAAAACAAGCATATCCCTGGGCCCTGTGGGCCCTAAAAAGCAGTTTGGCTCTAGGAAAAGCTTTCTCTTCCTAAGTAACTCCATTCATCACAAAGGAGCAGACTAAAGCACAATAAGATTATTAGTCATGCTGTTACTTATGATGAGATATGACTAAATCAATCCATGTATTAAGGAATCATTAAAAATCCCAGAGATTTTAGAAAGATTTAATTTCAAAATTAGCTATCATAATGAACTTACGTGGAAATTTCAACTTTATGGCATTAAAGATGCAATACTTAAAAAGAAAAAAAATGAGCTATCGAGTCATACAAAAATATAGATAAACTTTAAATGCATATTGCTGTAAAATAAGCCAGTCTAAGAAAGCTACAAACTGTATATTACCAATTATATAATACTTCGGAAAGGCAAAACTACAAAGGGCAGGAGTTGTCAGGAGGGTTAGGAGTTAGATTGGTGAAGAACAGGAACTTATTTTAGGGTGGTGAAACTGATCTATTTGATATTCTAATGGTAAATACAGGACATTGAGCATTTGTCAAAACTCACAGAATTCACAGCACAGTGAACCTCAGTGTAGGCAAATGTTTGTGAAATTATTCCAAGGTTTAGGAGAATCAAAGGATGAAATGCTTAATGTGACAAAAGATATAACTGTATTACAAACATGAAACAACCGCACTGAATGGGGTGGAAGAACAAGTTTGCAGACTTAAGAAACTCTGGGAATTAGTGGAGTATATTAGACTAAAGACAAAAGGAACTGTACATAACAAATGTACTCTAGCTGTTAAAGTTTCTTTCCCCAAAAGGTTAACAGTTCCAACTGCACTTTCTATGTTGGAATCAAATTGAACAATTAATGAAAGAGAAGGGGTAGTGGAGTAAGATATCTCAATATTGGAGTGGGAGCTACAGATAAGCAAAGGGAGGAGGTTAGAAGATCCATGTAGTAACTAATTAGACTAATTAGTAACTAATTAGACATCCATATCAACTCATAGCTTAATATAAATATAGGTGATTAAATATGAAAATACTTATAAAAATCTTCAGACTCCTTTGTTTGTACACATATATCTATCTTAATTCTCCATACTCTAGCTGAGAGGTCCTAGAAACCATGACACTAGACTCTAATAGCAACAAGCACCCTTATTACCTAGATTCTGGCCTTCAACAAAAGGAACAAAAGCTCCATGGAGAAATGACTGATTCTTGCAATGGAGCAGGAAGTATTTAAGTATTTAAGACAAACCTGGGAATCTTATAAGAAAGTGCCCAAAACAAAGAATACACAAAAATCACACACACAAAAACAAAAAAAAAAAAAACAGAATTCTGCACTTATGGGGGTATGCTGAGGGGAACCAGGAGTCACCAGAAAGAAATTCCAATAGCCAAGCTAGAAAAACTTAAGAAAATAAACTAAACAGTATTAGATTATATTCCAAAGTATGAAATGAATATCCATGAGTCCATAATAATAACTAATGGTTAACAAATAAAAGGGAGAAAATAGATAAAAGCTTCCAATTCTTTATGTAGCTAATCTGTCCTTATGGAGGTATAGGATCACTTCCCATATCTTAAGTGTGGATTGTTTATTGTGACTTTCTTCCAGAGAGTATATTATGGAAAAGGAGAAAAAAAAACCCATATCATTATTCAAGAGTAATATTATAGGCAGAATAATGACCTCAAAAATGTCCAAATCCTATTGCTCCAAACAAGTGAACATGTTATAGCTATATAGCAAAGGGAAAAATTAAGGTTGCAGATGAAATTTAGATTGCTCATTAAAACAGTGAGAGATTATTGCTGCCTATAAGGTAGAGAAAGGAAGCCCAGAGACAAGGAATGTGGGCAGCCTCTAGAACCTCTCCAGACAAGAAAACATATGCAACTCTAGGACTCTAGAAAAGAATGCAGCTCCCCTAACATCTTGATTTTGGCCTAGTGAGACCTAGGTTGGATTTGTACCCTATAGAAATGTAAGAATAATTTTTGGTGGTTTAAGCTTCTAAGTTTGTGATAATGTATTGCAGTGGTAATGTATTGCAGCAGTAGTAGAAAATGAATACAGGTAAGATCAACAGTGAGACATCATATGGATAATATGTGCATTTGATATTTTGTAAGGGGAATGGTACCTTATCTGTGGTCTTCCCCCCAACACAGAATCCCAATCTAACCATGAGAAAGACTTTGAATAAATCCCAAAGGAGGCACTTTATACACAAGACCTGACCAATAATCCTTAAATCTGACAGTCATCGAAAGCAAAGAATGTCTGAGAAACTTTTGTAGCCAAGAGGAGTGTAAGGAGATGTGACCATTCATATCATGAAATGTGTTATCTGGAATGAAATGCTGAAACAGAAGGACATTAGAGCAAAACTGAGCACACCTGAATAAATTATACACTTTAGTTAATAGTAATGTATAAATATCAATTCATTAATTGTGAGAAGTACACCATGCGAATGTATGATGTTGATTACAGTTGCGCCTGGGTGTGGGATACATGGGAACTGTCTACTATCTTTGTAATAATTTTGTATATATAAAGCCAGTGAAACAAAAAAATGAATTTTATAGTCACTACCTGACTTTAGTCATTGCCTCATGTGGAACCTGAGAGAGAGAAGCATGCTTGAGGGCAGTCAACCTTAGAACTATGAGACAGAATATTTTTTAAAATGTTTTTAAAGTCACTAAATTCAGAGTGGTTTGTTTTGTAACAATAAAGGCAGCAGTCTTGAAAAATAATCTCCTTTGCATCTTCCCCCTCTTCATCACTAAGTTGCTTTCCTTTGCAAAGGTGGCCAGTCTATACCATCACCTTCTTATATATACAATAAGTAGTAAGAGCAATATACATTTAGCTTATTGTGTGATATGTCTAAATCCTAATACTTTACACATTATGTCATTCAGCTCTACAACTTTATGATGGATCTGTGATCTAAGGAGATGAAATAACTCCACTGAAGTTGCAGAACGAGTAGGAACTGCAGGGAGACCTGTAACTAGGTGATTTGACCTCACGATCCATGCATCTAATCAGTATAACATACTTCCTGCCAATAAGCAAGCCACCTGAACTACCTGGACTTCAGAAACTGAAAAAAAAAAAGTCAAGTCTTTTGGGATCTCAGAGGTTAAGCCATCCTACAATAGCCACATACCACATCCTTAGATATCATCGCAAATGCCTCCTTTCCTGACACCTATCTTCTCTCATAACCTCTTCCTATATATCCTGTGAACCTTTTTTCTCATCTTTTTTTTTTTTTCATTCCTTTCCCTTCTAAATCTTCTCTCTGGCCTCTGTAATGGCCTTTTCACAGTAAACAAACTTCCCTATATACCCAACTATTTCATAGTTCCCTTACTCCAGTAGTTTTCCTTAGCTGTTACTTGCCTCCCATATTATTGGATCCATTCAGCTCACTTCCTCCCGTCCCTGATGAGCATTGTGTTGGTGTTCATGTTTATAGAGGTGGTATCAGCATTGACTTAGCTTCTTTTCCCCATTTTAAGTCATATATTGATAAGAATTTTTTTAAGATTCATGATACCCATTGGTATATACCCATATAATCTAGTAATCTCTCCTTGATAGTGTTACTTTCCAACCTGGCCCTGGGTCAAACCTATAGTCATTGGAGGTTGCAATAGACTGACCTAGGGATTACCTGTCATCTCTAGCCTCAACATAACCTTGAGGGACTTTGACACCTACGTGAATAAACATCTAGTCTTCTTGCTTTCCCTCCAAATGTCTTAATCTCCTTAACTCAAGAACCAACAACTCTTCTTTACTCAAGTCATCCATACCTATGGTCATTTATTAGAAATTGCTTGCTCGTCTTTCTCAACTGTTCTAACTCAAAATTTTAAACTCTGATATTCCATTCTAATACCTTTTTTGCAACTTCAGTTACATTCTTGCACTTGCATCCATGCACTTGCTTCCTTTTGATCTTTTATAACTGCCTGGAAAAACAAACAAAAAGCAACAGTACTCTAATCCTGAATAATTCTAACATTCTCTCTTCTCCATTTCTCCTGGGAGTCTCAGTACAGTTGAAAAAGTAACTTACTTGTGTCATCTTTTGCTATTATAAATTTATAGTCCCTCATAACTTCTTAGAAATCTTTGCATGTGACACAGTTTGACTTTCTTTCCCATTCCTTAAAGCTTAATTACACTCAAAACACAAACTATGGGTTCTTCAGGGCCTTCTGAAGTGCTCCTCAAAATGTCACAGATACTCACAGGCAATTTTGATATGACCTGCTACCCCTACTACACAAAGTAGATGGTTAGTAAATATATCTGCAATGAATGATTCTGGCTACATAGTTTTTACTCATAGATACTAT
>ML105523.1:21178-51768 GCA_003697995.1 Taxidea taxus jeffersonii | reverse complement strand
CATTATACATATAAATATATGTATTACGTGTAAATTGAAAAGTACAATTTTCTAAATGTTCTAAGAGGACCAACCTTTGCCTAAGGAAACTGTGATTTTTGGTGGCATTCAAAGATCAGGAAAGGTTACTTGAAGCTGTAGATCACTAATGTTTTTGTATTAACTATAGTTACAGGATTTCTTTCCATTTTTGTTCTGTCAACTTCGCCTTTCCATAGTCTCTAAGCCATGCCATCTGTATCTGGGATTTACACAACTGAAATTCTTTTGTCATGCAGGGGACCATATGTGAATAAATTAAGACTTTGTTTCAGCAAAATACTCCAGGAGATATGTGAAAGCACAACCTGACTTAGGGCGTGGTGCTTGGAAAAGAGTATAACAGGAAAATGTTCAACTGTTTGTACTAAGTAGCTGAGTGATCTTCCTTCCTTCCTTCCTTCCTTCCTTTCTTTCTTTCTTTTTATTTTTTTCCTTCTTCTGGGTATATATTTATGACTGGGCAATTCTCTGCTGGTTGAGTATTATACTAAAGAGAACATTTGATCAAGACTTTGCTACATAAATTCATAGATATCTGGATAATATAGCTGGGCATTAGATATAGCTCAGAAGGGCACTTTTTTAAGGCTTATCTATGTTTGAGCTGAAGCAAGTAGATCTTGGCAGTCATTCAAACTTGGGTCTATATGCACAGATGTGAGAGTCACCTCCTGTTAGAGGTTTTATCTTTTAATGATTTAAAGACACACACACACACCTACCTTGGGCAATAAGAACCAGTGGATAATGTGAATATTAACACACTGATACTTAAATGTGAGAATTATCCCGTCATATACAAAATGGCATTTAATCCTCACCTATTATCTTTCTAATAAGATTGGCTATTTCACATTCACATTACTAAGGATTTAATTCTTAGTCATATTTATTGTTTTTGGTACATTTTGGGACATTCCTCTGGGATAATATATCCAACTGGCCACTGATTATGCAATGCTTTCTTTATCTAGTTAAATATAAAAGCATATAGGGACATATAAACTCACAATCCAGGATTATCAAGTCTCAATACCCTGCCAAGCCTTGTTTAAGTTTCTTTTTCAGGAGTCATTTTTATGGTCCTTCTATCAACAGTGATTAAATATGAGTTGATGATGAGATCTTATTAGGCTTTCATGAAAAATGTGCCCATACTCATACGCAGGGCACTGCTGAAACTCATCTGACTTAGCAGGATCCTACAGTTAAGGAATACAGAGGGACAGACCACTGTTTCTCAGAGGTTATACGTTCAAGACAAGGAGTGCTTTCTCATGGATCCAAACAAAATGTCCTTTAAAAAATGTTACTGGTTTTGCAATTTTCACATGTGTGTTACCAACAGTTTTATGGATCAATTTAAATGCTAAAACCTTCCTAATGAAAAGAATTCAGAGATACTTGAATATATGGTAATTTAAAAATCCAAAGTCAATCAATGGAAAGTTATTCCCGGCATCATCTTCTTAGGATCATTGCATTAACCTCCTATTTACATCCACAATCCAAATACCTTCTCTCCCAATTCCTTTGGAAAACAATTGTATTGTAACATAATTTCATAGCCCTATAAAAATAATTTAGTTGCAATGCCTCTAGTTTCTCTTTGAAATCAAAGTTTTCATTTCCTTCTGTTTTATATTTTAATTCCTGCTTGACATTTTAAGGTACTGATAGTCAGTGGAGAAAAGGCAGGCAACATGTTAAAATGTCATCAAAGCAGCATTCTATTTTAAAACAAAGATATATATTCTAATTCCAATGACAGCGATAAAGCACTCCAGGGTGTGCTTTAATGGGCCATTAGTTTTCTTCTCGGGTGGTTGAAATTCTTTGGCCTATAGCCTTCTGCTCCCCTGAGTCTCTGGGCCTCTATTAGACCCATTAAAAACTCCCTGGAATGCGGTTTTTGTCTAATGTAATTATTATAAAAATGTTCAAGTTACACATTTATTCCCCCATTTGCAATGGCACTGGCATTTCACTTGCCTAAATGTTGACATGAGGGTCTTCAGAAAATATAGTGCAGATGATCAATTAGAAAGTAAAAAAGAGATTTTTCAGGTCCGTGTCAGAGGAGGCAAGAGGAAAGAAGAGAAATGTCTGAGTAATCTACGCTGAGTAATTTGCACACATGCCGAATGCATAGTGGTTTGAACCATGTCGACAAATCTTTACAAATCACAAGTTTGATATGTTACCCCCAGCCTCATTTTTTCAAATGATCATCACCACTTCTCTGGAGTGGAAGAGATGCTTTCCTGTGTTTCCTTAGACCTTGAAACACATTATATTTTATAACATCAGTAAGAAAATAGATTCCCATGATGAGAGAAAACGGGCTAGGTTCCAGCACCAAAGGCGGATGAGGCCAGGAATGGTTATGTGTATTTACTTTCCATATTATATTAGCTACAGGTCCACATCCACTCTAGAATCCCCTATTTTTTAGTCTGGGTTCTCCAGAGAAACAGAAAACAGTAACGAAATCTGTGTATGTATATATAATTTTTAATTTATAAATATATTTTCTATAAAGAATTGGCTCATGCATTTATTATGGGTATTGAGAAATCCAAGAACTGCTGTCACAAACCAGAAATTTAGGAGAACTGAGGATATGGTTGCAATCCAGATAAGAAAGCCTCAGAATTAGTGGAGCCAGTGGTGTTGAGTTGTCTGAGTGCAAGTCTAAGTTTAAATCTGAGTCCGAAGGCAGGAGAAGAAGACTAGTGTCGTAGCTTAAAGACAACCAGGCAGACAGAAAGAATTGGTTTTTATTCAGCTTTTCATGCTGTTCAGTTTTTCAATGACTAAGGTTCACCCACACTGGGGAGGACGTTCTCCCTCACCGAATCTGCCTTTTCCGATATTAATTTAATCCAGAAACCTCCTCACAGATGCACCTATAAGTAATGTTTAACCAATATTTAGCCAGATATTTTGGCCATCGTGATCCAGTCAAGTTGATACATACATTTAACCATGACAACTTACATGTAACCTTTTCCCTGGCTCATGGCTCTCCCATCACACCTGTATTTATTACTATTATTTTGGACTGTCTATCTGGTTAACCACTTCTATCTGTTTCATTAAAATCAGTTTCTGGACATCTGTCTTGTTCTTTTGTTTGCAGTATACTCCTCTGTTTCTTCATTTTCTTTGACTCTGTGCTGGCTTCCGGCGTTAGGAAGAGCAGCCTTCTCTCCTCTTCTTGACAGAATGGTCTCCCGTGGGAGAAGGGCCTTGTTAATCAGCCCAGCCTGAGCTTCTGGTTGTCTCTGAAACCTTGGTTACTGTTCAAGATACCTTCTTTGTTCTTTGTGGCTCACAGCAGTTGCAGGTATGCCAAGACCTGTCAGTGTACCAGTGGGGAGTTTCACGTTTGGCGCCTAGATGCAGGCTGGTTGGAAATGATCCTTAGGCAACAGCTGGGAAAGCATGTAGTGAAGTCTCTTCCAGGTAGAAAATGGGAGATGGATGTTTTTTGCAAGCCCTTGCTGTGCTGGGCCTAGGTGTAGCCACGAGGGAGTGTTCCCGCACCCATCAGGAACTATGGCTTTGTTTGCTCCAGCCCTCCAGGACTTGTGAGTGGAAGCTCCCATTGGCTATCAGAACCAGGCAATCTGGGTCCTTTCCCTCAAGCAGCAGCCACCCCTGTGAGGTGTTTCTTCCAGGGAGACACTGGCGACTTGGAGAAGGTGAGAGAGAGTTAGACGTGTGTTTACTAGCTTCCCTGTTGAAGATTTTTTTGCAGAGGAGCATAGCTAGGCCCCTAGATGAGTGATAAATTAGAATCTGAACCTCTGGCAGCTGTTTTTAAAGTATGCAGATAGACCTCTTTCAGGGAAAGACTGGGAGACAAGTGTTTTGCCTGCTTCCTCACCATGGAGTCCTGTGGGGAAAACTGATTAAGAACTGTTTCTTTGTGGGCTACAGGCCTGCGGGACTTATAAATGGAAGCCCTGTTAGTTACCAGAACCAGGTATTCTGGGGACTTGTCCCTCAGGCAGCTGCACAGAAACTGGGATGCAGACATGGGTACAAGCTCCTTCCAGGGATATTTTGGTAAAATTGGAGGCGGCTATAGAGAGATGGCAGGGAATTATCTGCTCATTTTCTCAGACTCTGGGGAGGATTCCAGCCAACACCTAGATAAATGCTCAATTAGAAACCTTACCCACAGACAAGAGCTTTTAAAGTATGTAGTAGACACTTTTGGGGGAGAAACTGGGACATGGGCGATTTTGCCTGCTCTCTCTGGTTAAGCCCTGGGGTATACTACTCCCTGATACTTCCCTGAGCCCTCATATGCATGTTAACAAGTACTCCTTTGTTTGTTATGGTCTTGTGGATCTCCCGAACACAAGTTCAGAGCTAGATGCTTTGGGGTCCCATCCCTATGATGAAGTTCTAGAACATAGGTGAGGTTCGGTGGGGTGAGGTCTGGAGCCGATGACCAAGAAAGAATTCTTGAGACATCTTTGGTGCAAAATTGCGGTTTATTAAAGCATGGGGACAGGACCCGTGGGCAGGAAGAGCTTCTGCCCTGGGTTGTGAGGGATGGCAGGTTATGCACCCTGCGGTTGGGGGGAAGGTGAGGGAAAAGGGAGGCTTCAAAGGGAGCTTTCATATGCTAAAGAGGGCCTACAAGGTGCTGGGATACTGGAGGTCTTGTGGCTTGATCAATGTTGTCTTTCCCCCTTTGGCAAGCCGTTAACATCAAGATAGTTGGGAGATTCCTGGTGGAATGTCATATTCCTCCTATCACACATCCTTGTCAATGAGCTTTAGGTTTGGAAGAAATTTAACTTTATTTACATTTCCTTCCGCCTCAGCCTCCTTCAGTTTTATGGAGGGGAAGGTGATGTTAGGACTTGAGGAACTGGAAGGGCTATTTGATAAGATGGCTTCTTTGTTGTAAATCACTAGGACATTTGTAAACTGAGGGAGACTCCTGTCTTGCAGGACCGTGATCTCTGCAAGTTAACTATCTGTTTTTCTTTTATGGCAGCCAGGAGTGCCTGAGGGATGTCATGCATGTCAGTGAGGTGGGGTGGGGGGAGAGGGGGTGTAAGGTGCCAGCTTTTGCTTTGTCATCAGCCAGCCTTCTGCTCCCTCATCACCTAGGTTGGCAGTCTTAAATTGGAACACTAGATAAAAGGTCCAACCTTCCGCTCCTCAAGGAGCAGCTGGCAGTAGGGAGTTCCCTCCTGACTGGATGATGATGATGATGTTCAGGGGGGCTGAGGGAGGTGGGGGGAGGGATATGATCAGAGTATGTTTTAGTCTTCCCCACCAGTTCCAATGTAGGTGTTTTCTCATTTGCCCCATGTACGGGAGTTATTCAGCTAGTTTCTGGTTTTCCTTCAGAGATAATCACCCCAGGTTAAGCTGTACATTCAAAGTGTCTGTGGAAGGAAGAAAGTTCAGAGACTTTCTACACCACCATCTTAACCAACCCCCACTCTGGGAAGTTTCTTAAAAGTGTAATTTGCAAAGGCTAACTATCAGGTTCATAGATACAAGATCATGTTGATTATAAACAAATAATTTTACCTCTTCCTTTCCAAATTCGAAGCCTTTCTTATTTTTCTAATGGCTCTAGCTGGCACCTCCAGTAGTATGTTCAATAAAAGTGATGAGACTGAGTACTCTTGTCTTGTTCTTGATCTTAGACTAAAAGCTTCCAGTGTCTCGCTATTGACTATGGTATTAGCTCTGGGCTTTTCATATTTGGCTTTTATTATATTGTGGTGGTTCCTTTTTATTCCAAGTGTGCTGAGTGTTTTTGTTTCTGTCTCCATGAAAGGGTGATGAATTGTTTCAGATGCTTTTTCTGCAACAACTGAGATGATCAAGTACTTTTTCTTCTTTATTCAGTTTATGTGATATAATACATCAATTGATTTTTGCATGTTGAGCCATCCTTGCTTTCCAGGAATAAATCCCACTTGGACATGATGTATAATTATTTTAATGTGCTGTTGAACTTGCCTTGGTAGTATTTTGTTGAAGATTTTTAGGGATATTGATCCCTAGTTTTCTTTTGTCTATGCTGGTCACATTACTTAAGTTTAGAAGTACTCCCCTTCCCTTTTAGTTTTGGAAATTGAGGATGAATGGTGTTAATTCTTTAAATTTGTACTAGAATTATCCAGCGAAGCCAGTTGGTCCTGGACTTTTTTTTTTTTTTTAAGATTTTGTTTGTTTATTTGTTTATTTATTTGAGAGAGTATGAGTGCAAGCCTGCAGGTGTGTGAGATAGAGAAAGAGAGAGAGCATGTACCCATGAGCTGTGGGGAGGGGCAGAGGGAAAAGCAGACTCCCTGCTCAGCAGGGAGCCAGAGACAGGTCTGTATCCCAGCACCCTAGGGTCATGACCTGAGCCAAAGGCAGATGCTTAACTGATTGAGCCACCCAGGCATCTAGTTCCAGGCTTTTTGTTGTTGTTGCATGGTTTTTGATTACTGTTTCAATCTCCTTAGGTCACATGATTGTTTAGATTTTTTTTGAAATTTCTTCATGATTCAGTCTTGGTAAATTTTGATTTCCTAGGAATTTGTCCATTTCACCAGTATCTAATTTATTAAAATCTCTTGTTACCCGTTTGATTTCTGTGCCATTACTTGTAATGTCTTCTCTTTTATTTTTTATTTTGGTCAAGTTTTCTCCCTTTTTTTTCCTTAATCTATTTAAGGGTTTGTCAATTTTGTTGGTCTTTTCAAAAAACCAACTCTTAGTTTTGTTGATTTTTTTCTATTTCTCATTATTCTCTATTTCTGCTCAAATCTGTATTACTTTTTTTCTTTACTAACTTTGGATTTAGTTACTCCCCAGTCCCCAGGTTCCATGAGGTATAAATTTAGGTTATCGATTTGAAGATTTTTTTTTTAAACGTAAATGTTTACTGGCATAATATTACCTCTTAGTGTTATTTTAGTATCCCATGATTTTGAGTATATTGTGTTTTTGTTTTCATCTGTCTCAATACATTTTCTAATTTCCCTTGTGATTTCTTCTATGGTCCATTGGTTGTTTAAGAGTATGTTGTTCAATTTCCACATATTTGTGAAAGTTCCAGTTTTCCCTTTGCTATTGATTTCTAGTTTCATTCTGTTGTGGTCAGAAAAAAAAAATAAACCTGTTATGTTTACAGTGTTCTCATATTTCCCATGTGCACTTGACACAATTGTGTGTTGTGTTGTTGGGTGTAATGTTCTGATATGTCTTTTAGGTCCAATAGATCTGTACTATTGTTGAAGCCTTCTATTTCTTTATCAATCTTCAATCTGGCCATTCTATCAATTACTAAAAGTGGGATGTTCAAATGTCCAATTATTACAGTGTTTCTGTATATTTCCTCGCTTCAGTTATGTCAGCATATACTTCATGTATTTCAAAGCCCTCATTCTGGTGTAGAAATATATTTCTAATTAACTTCTTAATTAATTGACCTCCTCCTAATTACATAATTTCTTTCTTTGTTTTTATAATAGTTTTTGACTTAAGGTCTACTTTTGTCTGATATGAATATGGTTTCACCCTGCTCACTTTTGGTTAGTGTACATATGGAATACTTCTTTCCATTCTTTTACTTTCAGCCTGTATGTATCACTAGATCTAGGTAAGTCTGGTACATACATACATAAAATGAGTCTTGTGTACTGCATAGATAGATTTTTTCATTTGTGCATTCAGTCAATCTTTGTCCTTTGGTTGGGGAATTTAGTGTATGTACCTTAAAGCAGTTAGTTAAATGGAAGGACTTATTGCCATTTTGTTCTTTTTTTTTTTCTCAATGACTTAGAACTATTTTGCTATTTTTTTCCTCTCTTCCCGCCTTCCTTTGTGCTTCCTTGATTTCTTTGTATTTACATAGTTTGAGTCCTTTCTTATTACTTGTGTGTGTGTGTGTGTGTGTGTGTGAGAGAGAGAGAGAGAGAGAGAGAGAGAGAGAGAGAGAGAATGAATGTATCTTCTAAAGGTATTTTCTTTGTGGTTAGTGTGAGGATTATGTAAAATATTTTAAAGTTATAAACAATTTATTTTAAACCAATAACTTAAGCCATACCCTACTCCTTTACATTTACTTACTCTTTACACTTTGTTATTGATGTCACAATGACTTCTTTTTTACATATTGTATTCGTTTATACAGATTTATAGATTTGTCATGCTTTTTAAAAATTCTTACCAGAACGAAAAGCAACTTATGCACTACCATTACAATCCTACAGAATTCTGTATTTGTCTATGTATTTTCTTTTGCCAGAGAGCTTATTTTCTTACTGTTTTGTGTTGCAGTTTAGCAAACTTTTGTTTCAACTTGGAGGACTCCCTTTATCATTTCTTATAGCACTGGTCTTTTGGTAATGGCTTCTGTTTATCTGAGCCTCTGTTTATCTGAGAAGTCTTGATTTCTTCCTCATTTTTGAAGGAAAGCTTTTTCAGATACAATATTCTTGGTTAGAAGGTTTTACTTTTATTTTTGTAACCCTTGGAATACATCATCCCACTCCCTTATAGCCTCCAAGGTTTCTGCTATGAAATCCATGGGTAATATTATCCTCTTAAATCCTTCTGTTTGATGAATGACTTTTTTCTCCTGCTTTCAAGATTTTTCTCTGTGACTTGTGGTTATTGGGTTATAATGTTATCTGTGTGAAATTCTTTAGGGTTTACCTAGTTGGAATTTATTTAGGTTTCTTAAAGTTGTATATTCACCTCCTTCTTCAAATTTGAGACATTTTTGGTCTTTTTTTTTTTTTTTTCAAATAGACTGTACTTTTCTTTCTTCCTTGGTCTTCTGTAATGTATATTATTATTGCAATGCTTATTGTTGTCTCCCTTTTGACTCTCTTCACTTATCCATGTTCTTAATTCTTTTTGCTCATTTGCCTCAATTGCAAATGACCTCTCTTCAAGTTCCCTAATTAGTTCTTCTGCTTGGCCAAGTCTGATTTGAAGTCTTCCAATGAATTTTTCAGTTCAGTTATTATATTCTTCAGTCCCAAAATTTTTCTTCTTTTTTGTAGTTTCTATATTCTTATTGATATTCTAATTTTGTCCATGAACAGCTTTCCTAATTTTATTTTGTTGTTAATCTGTATTCTCCCTTAGCTCATTGAGCACCTTTAAAATTAATTTTGAATTTTTTGTCAAGGAATTCATAGAGGTCTGATCGATAGAGTCAGTTTCTGGATATTTATTTTTTTAATTGGGTTATATATTCCTCTTTGTTTATATGCCTTATCATTTACTGAAACTTGGGTAGTTGAGGGAGCCTGAGTGACTCAGTTGGGTGAGTGTCTGTCTCCAGCTCAGGTCATGATCCCAGAGTCCTGGGATTGAGTACCACATTGGTCTCCCTGCTCAATGCGGAAGCTGTTTCTCTGCCCCTCCCCTGGCTTGTGTTCTCTTTCTCTCTATATAAAATAAATAAACAAAATCCTGAGAGAAAGAAGGAAAGAAAGAAAGACAGACAGACTTGGGTATTGAAAGACAGTCCCATCTCCCAGTCTTTACTAACTGGCTCTGTATCAGGGAAGACCTTCACCAGTCAGCCCATCTAGAGATTCTGGGGAACTTTCAACCTTTTTTTAGAGATAGCTCTTCCCTTAGCTTGTATGTATAATTTCCTAGCCAAACTGTTATGCCAGGTGTTTTTCAGGATTTCATAATCTTTTACTCCTCTCAGTATCTTTCTGTAGTTGTGCGGTCTTTCTGGTGTTTCAATAATGCACTGTGCTCATTTTGGTTTTCAGCAGCCCCCAGGCATCCACACTGTGTCAGTTTCCATTAGTTCTTCACATCAGGGGAGACAGAAATCAGACCCTTGGGAAGTCCTTCAGAATGCCAAAATGTTATGTGCACATTCCACTTTTCTCTTTCATTTCTAAAGGAGTAGTGAGGACTTGGGAGTTTTCTTGTGATCATGCCATGCTGAGTGCTGGGGTGGAAGATTGTGGCAGGTAAATACAGTGAATTGTTTTACCCACTTCAGTGCATTTATTTTTGGCTTTGCACTGACCTTGAGTACTGCAACTTCGTAACTGTTCTCTGGGGTCCTTATAGAGGTCCATCTTTGTAATTTGGTGTCTCCATGGATAACCGGGTCTAGGGCTTCCTACTGCAGCTTGTTAGTGACATCACTCCTGACCACTTTGATTCACTATATTGAGTTGCCATCAGTACCTAAGATGATACTGAGGCAACGTAGGACACATATTTGAGACTACTGTTCTATACCAATGGTTCTCAAAATAGATGGCATATTAGAAACCCTAGAGATGCACTGATGCATAGAGTCCACTCCCAAACATCCCGATCTAAGTGGTCTGTGATGGAATTCAATGTCAATAGTTTAACATGTTCCCAGGTGATTGTAATGTGCAGCTCATGTTGAGAACCAGTATTTTCATTGTCCTTATAGATTAATTGATTAACTCTGGAAGTCTGTCAGGGCAGCTCATCTGGCCAAGGAGTTAACTGGTAACTTTCATATAGTTTGAACATCAGTGAAAACTATTTAGTGTCCAAGCCTTCCTCAGCCCAGATCTTTATCCCTATGTTATTAACTAGGGTTAAAACATTTAAAGATGACATGTGCATTTGAAAAGGGCTATAAATCTAATACCATGCCGCTAGTAAAAGAAGCTATGACTCAAGCTGATTAAAAGGTGAAGCAAGTCAGCCTAAAATGAATAGAAACAACTGATATTTCTTTCCGCATGAATCTAGGAAAATGACAGGCAGTCTCAACTCTTGGCACACACATTTAGGTTTATGAGATGACACAGTTAAGGCAGAGAGTCAGCATTCCTTCTCTGGTGCCTTTTCAAAAGATTTCCAAGTGGTGTTTGAATGTAACTCCAGACCTTACACTCTTAACCAAATCCAGAGTTACCATGAGGTTTCTATAACTCCTTCTAACAGATACTTTTACCAGAAGATTTCAAAACATATAGTTTGCAGCTTTTGAAAACCTTATGTTACACTGATAAAGAAATATAAGTATTAATTTAGATGTATCCTTTAACTTAGAAAAATTCAACAATATTGAAAGAAAAAGAAGATAGCTTATTCTTATAAGAGTGAGTTCCTTAATCAAATAAATAAACAAATAATCTCTAGTTTTTCCCTCTTTTACCATTCTGATGGATAAATTATCCTAAGTTGTCTGCCTCCCAAATTAACAATGGGAAAGCAAAAGAGAGGGTAAGAAATCTTCCAAGGTTTCCAAGTATAAGCTCATTTGACGTGTTTTATGTTACTAGAAGTATCAGGTGTGTTCGAGTAATCAGACAAGTAGAAAAAAACTGAGTCAACATTTCCCCAAATGATGAACTGTATGCAGATATAGATATATCTGTAAAGATGTTTGCAAAAATTAACTAGGACATCTTCTTTTATTGCCCAACTGTTCTTAATCCATGTGTGGCTTCTAGGACATTCTGGTCTTTAAAATTCCAGCTCTTTTCTTATTTATAACCCACCAACCATTACCCAACTACATAACTTCAGACTCCATCCCCCATTTTTTCAGGAAGTGTTTTTGGAAAAATAGCATAAACTATAGATAGTGTTGTTTTGAATTTAATAAGAATGAGTAGCCTTACCCTACGACCCAGCAATTGCACTACTGGTTATTTACCCTAAAGATAGAAATGTAGTGATCCGAAGAGGCACGTGCACCCGAATGTTTATAGCAGCAATGTCCACAATAGCCAAACTATGGAAAGAACCTAGATGTCCATCAACAGATGAATAGATAAAGAAAATGTGGTATATATATACAATGGAATACTATGCAGCCATCAAAAGAAATGAAATCTTGCCATTTGTGATGATGTGGATGGAACCAGAGGGTATTATGCTTAGCAAAATAAGTCAATTGGAGAAAGACAACTATCATAGGATCTCCCTGATATGAGGAAGTGGAGATACAACGTGGGGGGTTTCGGGGGTAGGAAATGAATAAGTGAAATAAGATGGGATCGGGAGGGAGACAAACCATAAGAGACTCTTAATCCCACAAAACAAACTGAGGGTTGCGGGGCGCGGGGGGAGGGAGAGGATGGTGGGATTATGGACATTGGGGAGGGTATGTGCTGTGGTCAGTGCTGTGAAGTGTATAAACCTGGCGATTCACAGACCTGTACCCCTGGGGCTAATAATACATTATATGTTAAAAAAATGAGTAGCCTTTTTTTTTATTTATTTGAAGATTAAATGAAAGCTTATAAAAACTTTTATTGATGCTAATATCTTAGAAATATTCAAACATATATTTCTGTGGGGTTTTTTTCCCCCCATGGAGTTCATCCAAGTTCATATAACAGGCTTAACCAATTTCTTAGTAAATTCTAAAAGATCTAATCTTGTTCTGTTGTTCTGTGCTTCCTTGTGTAAAACTGTTACCCCTAGGTTATAGTTTTCCTGTCGCCAAAGTCCAGGATTCACCTGGGCTGAGAAGTCTGGAATTATTCCCATATAAGTAAATCTTGACCTCTACAAAACAGCCAAGCAAACAAACCCAGAGCCGGACCCAGCCAAACATGGACTTCCTCTGTTTCTTTGACACTCTACCACTTTTCCAGTTTTACCACCGAGTTGCCATAATATAATTTTTATCTACCAGCAGTTATTTTTTAAGACTTAAAAGCAGTGTAAATTGCAACAGATTATATAGCTCCCTGATGATTATTGAAACTTCAACTCAAATCATACTGGCAGTTGAAAGAAAGCAGTCTTTTGCATGAGCCTCCAAAAGCTCATCTGAAATGACCTTTTTGAATAATTGATGAGGACTTTTTGTTTTTTCTTACAACTTTATAAGGTGTGCGCCTCACACTCTAGCCAGATTACTCCAACCGATTCTGCAAAGCCTAATTTGGAACCATTCCTGTCATCTTTTCTGTGAGAGGTGACGTTCGTTAGGCAACTTCACTACAACCCAGAGGGATGAGGTAGTATTAAGACATATCCTATTTGTTTCACTTACTTTCAAATGAAGCCCATTGCTTGAACAGTGCTCACTAAGCTGTATCACTAATGATGAAAGTTAATTTATACTGTTCAATTTTCCTATTCCCATAGGTTAGAAGAATAATAAAGGTAAATGATTAAAAGTCAGAATTTCTATAGTCTTTGTGTTTGGGCATAGTGTGCATTCATACAGTCTTTTAGTGATAAAATAGTTTCATTCTGAAGAGTAAATGCAATTGTTAGTACACTCTATTATTGGTATTCATCATACTGTGTGTAACAGAGTAGCAAAAGAAGTCATTTATGGTCACCCAACTAATCTGACAACTGTGCCTGCAAATTCTAGTCATATGCTAGTAACTTACTGTGTTAATGGCATTTCTGATAAAATACAAAAATGAAACACAGGATAATAGGAATCTCACATAATTATATCACCCTGCCTTATCATAGCCCAAGGAGACTTTTTAGTATTTACCAGATATAAACATAGCAGTGGATAATAATAATCTATGTCTACGCCATATCTTCTATAACCACACAAATTGTTAAATATGCCTTCACAAAATAGGGATCAGAATATTTTCATAGTTTTATATTCCTAAAATTATTTTGAGAGATACTTCAGATATACAAATAATTCAGTTTCTTACTACACTGAATCTTAACATTACACTATATTGACTGCAGTTTTATTGTTTTAGGAAAAAATAAGATATCTGAGACATGATTAAAGGCCCCTTGTAAAAACTCTGTGCTTTTATTACCCTCTACCAAGGTAATCAAAATGTGAATTTATATTTATCATTCCCAGGTACATTTTAATATTTATTACATACTCATATATCCCTAAACATAATACAGCTTTGTGTTGGAGGATTTAAAGGTTTAAGTAAATCCAATGATACTTTATATGGCACTCAGCAACTTGCTACTCCTGTCCAACATTAGGTGTGGAAATTTATCTAATGTATATACCTCTAATATAATCTAATATATATACCTCTGATGTAGTGTTTTCATACTTCAGTGGGTATCAGAATCACTTGGGAAATGGAAAAAATAAAAAGGCCCAAGTCCTATCTACTGCAATAAGCCTGGCTCTATGTGTTCTTTGTTCTTTGCTCTGTAAGTGATTCTGATACACACACCAAAGTCCCTTCTCTTTTAGTTGAAAATACTCCTTTCTTACTCCTTCCTTTCCTCCCTACATTTTCCTTCCCTCCCTCTCTCATGTTGCAGTGCTTACCATTCTAATATTAAACACTGAATTATTGCCTTCTGAAGTTGTTTTACTAATTTAAAACCCACCACACTGACCCACTAGTTCTAATCTATCTGGAACTTCCCCAGTTTTGACACAGAGGATCTCATGACCCACCTAAGCAAACGGTGTAATTGATCATCCCAATTAGAGTAGGTGTCTTCACATACCCAAACACATTAGTATCATCACACTTTTAAAAAGGTATTTTTGGGGTGCCTGGATGGCTCAGTCAGGTGTCCGAATCATAATTTTGGCTCAGGTCATGATCTCAGGGTCCTGGGATCGAGTCCCACATTGGGCTCCTTGCTCGGCAGGGAGCCTGCTTCTCCCTCTGCCTCTGCCTGCCTCTCTGTCTGCCTGTGCTCGCTCTCTCTCTCTCTCTCTAACAAATAAATAAATAAAATAAATATATAAAATCTTTAAGTCCCAGGGCATGCTCCACACTCAGCAGGGAATCTGCTTGAGGATTCTCACACCCCCTCTGCCCCCAAATAAATAAATCTTTAAAAAAATTTTAAAAATCTTCTGACCACACAGAGGAGTGTATAAAGAATAATAACGTTTGTTTTAATTTGTATTTAATTGATTAAGAAGGACTAATTACTTTTTTTTATATCTATTAGCCTTTCAGGTTTCCACCTCTATGAATTATCCCTGTCCATTTTTGTAACAGGATATTTATTCTTCCATATAGATTTTTTATGATTTTTATACAATTTAAGTATAAAATAGTTTTCATTTACATATATTATAAGTATGTTATGCTAGTCTGCACTTGTCTTTTACCCATTTTTTATTTTGTACAAATTTCATTTTTGACATAATAAAAATCTTCAATTTTTAATGCTTTTTGCTTTTTCTGTCTAGTCTAAGAATCCACTCTGTACACTAAGATGATTTTATTTTACATATACTTTTCTAGCAGTTTAAAATTTTGCTTTTGATATTAGACCTTTAGTAAACCTAGAATTATGTGTGAGGTAAGAGCTAACTTTATTTTTCCTATAAAAATAATAAATTAGTTTGGGATGCCTGGGTGGCTCAGTTGGTTAAGCGGCTGCCTTCGGCTCATGATCCCAGCGTCCTGGGATCGAGTCCCACATCGGGCTCCTTGCTCGGCAGGGAGCCTGCTTCTCCCTCTGCCTCTGCCTGCCTCTCTGTCTGCCTGTGCTCACTCTCTCTCTCTCTCTCTCTAACAAATAAATAAATAAAATCTTTAAAAAATAATAAAAATAAAAATAATAAATTAGTTTAACACCATATATTAAAGTTGGTATTTTATTTTATTTTTTTTTAAGATTTTATTTATTTATTTGACAGAGATCACAGGTAGGCAAAGAGGCAGGCAGAGAGAGGAAGGGAAGCAGGCTTCCCGCTGCAGAGAGCCTGATGTTGGACTCGATCCCAGGACCCCGGGATCATGACCTGAGCCGAAGGCAGAGGCTTTAACCCACTGAGCCACCCAGCCACCCCTAAAGTTGGTATTTTAATCATTTATGTCCCAAATCTAATTTTTAGTGTCTTTTGATTTAGTTTATGGTTTTTGTATTTAGTTCACTTAGTCTATGTTTTGACCTGTATTCCCTTCCTCCTCAATCAATTTATCTTAATTACTATAGTTTTAAATTAGGCATAGTATCCAGTAGAACAAGTGATTTCACATGGTTCTTTTACAATAGTCTTCTTGCAAATCGATTCTATGTTCTTCCGTTTATATTTTATGGCATACTCATTCAGGTGCATTAAACTGTAATTTTGATTGAAATCACATTGAACTTATAATGAAGAATTGCTGTCTTAACAACTGAATCTTCTTATCCATGAGCATGGTATATCTCTCCACTCACTCATTTCTTTTTTTAACTCCTTCAGTATCTTTTATTTCTTCTTGCAGCTTTACTTATATTCTTACATGTTGTTGCAGTATAAGTTATCTTTTTTCTTTTTGCATTTTCTATTTAATACTAACGTCCACAGCAATATTTTTCATGCATATTATATTTTTATTTTTTGTTTTGTTCTTTTTTGTCTTTTTTTTACCCTGATGTTATATTTTTAGTATAAAGCAAAATGTCTGAAAATATGTAGACAATCATACATTCTAAAAATTGAAATGGTTTTTAATCTCCTTTCCAATTCATACAGCTATGATTTATTTTACTTACCTTATTATATTTCCCAGTATATTCAGTAAATGTGAGATAGAAATAGTAATGGAAGCCAAATTTGGTGTGTTTTTTATTTACTGAGAATGCTTTTAAAGTTTCCCCATTAAGCAGAAGATGGAGATGTGTGTGTGTGTGTGTATTCTTTTTTTTTTATTTAAGCTTTATTTAAACATATAATGTAACCCCACCACCCTCTCCCAACCCCTCTCCCCCCCCATCCCCCTCAGTTTGTTTTATGACATTAAGAGTCTCTTTTGGTTTGTCTCCCTCCCGATCCCATCTTGTTTCATTTTTACTTTTCCTACCACCTTAACTCCCACCCCCGTTGAATCTCCACTTCCTCATATCAGGGAGATCATGTGATAGTTGTCTTTCTCCAGTTGACTTATTTCGCTGAGCATAATACGCTCTAGTTCCATCCATGTCGTCGCAAATGGTAAGATTTCATTTCTTTTGATGGCTGCATAGTATTCCATTGTATATATATACCACATGAACTATTGGGACTTCATCAAGATCAAAAGCTTTTGCACAGCGAAGGAAACAGTCAACAAAACCAAAAGACAACTAACAGAGTGGGAAAAGATATTTGCAAACGACATATCAGATAAAGGGCTAGTATCGAAAATCTATAAAGAGCTTAGCAAACTCAACACCCAAAGAACAAATAATCCAATCAAGAAATGGGCAGAGGGCATGAACAGACATTTCTGCAAAGAAGACATCCAGATGGCCAACAGACACATGAAAAAGTGCTCCACATCACTGGGCATCAGGGAGATATAAATCAAAACCACAATGAGATACCACCTCACACCAGTCAGAATGGCTAAAATGAACAAGTCAGGAAATGACAAATGCTGGCGAGGATGTGGAGAAAGGGGAACCCTCCTACACTGTTGGTGGGAATGCAAGCTGGTGCAACCACTCTGGAAAACAGCATGGAGGTTCCTCAAAAAAAGTGTGTGTGTATTCTTAATATTGACCTTTTATCCTGAGACCTTGTTAAAGATCATTATCCATTCTAGTAACGTTTTTGGTAGATCCCTTATAAATGTGTGCAGACATGATATTGCTTGCAAATATAATTTTACTTCTTCTTTTCCAATCTGAATGCCTTTTATTTCTTGCCTTGCTGGTTGCTCTGGCTAATTCCTCCAATATAGTAATGGATAAAATTTGAGACAGTTCTATTCTTGCCGTGTTCTCAATTTTAATAAGACAGTTAAGTTATTCACTATTGATTATAATAACAGGTATGTTTTTTATTGATGCCCTTTATAAGTAATGTGGAGATTTCATTATATTTAAAGTTTGCTGAGAGGTTCTCATTTTATCTATTTTAATATCTATAATATTTACATTATATATGATATATAATATATAGTATATGTTTATAAAATGAAAGGTCACTGAGTTTTGCCAGTGTATTTTCTGCATATATTGAGGTGATAAAGTTTTCCCATATATTCTGTTAACATTGTGAACTACCTTAGTTGATGGGTTGTTTTTGTTTTTGTTTTTTTCACATTAAACTAATCTGCATTCCTGCAACAAATCCCACTTGATCATGATATGTTAAACTTCTTATATAGTGACAGGTTCATTTTACCTTTTTAAAGGGATTTGGGGCATACACTTATGAGGTAGCCTGGTTTGTAATTTAGTTTCCTTGTAAGGACTTATTCTGGTGTTGTGAGCGTAATTGTGGATTTCATTTAATGACCTGGGGAGTCTTCCTACTCCTATATTCTGAAGAAGTTTCATTACTTGATATTATTTCTTCCTCAAATATTTAATAATATAATTCTCCATTGAAGACATGGGGGCATTTTGTTTTTTTTTATCATAAGCAATTATAGAGTTATTATAATTAAGACTTGGTTACATTTCTTTTCTCACTATTTCCAGCTCTCTCATGCTTTCCATTTGAATTAACTTCCATTCATGTTGAAATATATCCTTCATGGTTTTTTTTTACCCCCTTTTGAATTTCTGTGGTTAGGAAAAGTTCTTGTGTATATGTCTTTATTTTCCACTTTCCCACAGTTCCTGGTACCAAAGATGTGTTGATAAATTTCATGGACATACTGGTTCCTTTATCCTTGCCATATCTCCGGAGTCAGGAAATTCCTATCTATCTCAGACCATGACTTAAAGCAAATGGAGTAATTTTCTTTTCCCTTCATCCTTTTGGGTCTAAGCTATCCAGGACTGCATAGTTACAGACATAGGGAACAGAAAGATGTTTTTTTTTTTCATACTTGTTTTCATTAAGTGCCTGATACAAAAATACACTTTACTTGAATTTGAGTGCAGTTACATCATTTTGTCTCATTTCAAATGTCATCCATCATTCTTAAATGTTTAGATCAGAGGGTCTATGCATGTACCCTGTTTATCATTTAGACCCCATACTGGATCATAGAATTTAACGCAGTCTTGCAAAACTGTTTATCTGTATGTCACTTCTATTAGTTATATCTAGGTATCTAGGTTTTACTACTAACTAGGGTATGTCTTTTATTAGAAATATGTCCGTAATTGCTACTTGCATTAATGTATACCAGATGCAAGACACTTACTGAATGCTTTCCATATACTAAGCACTCTTCTGAGTTTTTTATATATAATAACTGACTTGTTTTTAACAAAACCCATGTGAAATAGCTTCAGATATTATCTCTGCTAAAAAAATGAAACACCAAAGTACAAGGAGATCAGGCAATCTTTCCAAAATCAAGGAAGAGTAAATTGCCTACCTAGTGTTCAAACGTAAGCTGTCTGACTTAAATATTTAATGAATAAGAGCCAACAGGTGACCATTGCCAATGACATCTGTCCATCCTGGTATTTTCTGTCAGTAATGTGTCACCTTGTCCCGCTGCATGAGTGTTCCATATTCTTGAATACAAGGCTATACTGTCTCATTATCCCAGTACCTAGCACTGAACTCTCTAGGTACTAAAAATTGTAGTCATGGTTAAATCAGATCTGAGTGGGATTCTTTTCTGAGAATTCAGTCTTTATATTGGTTAAGTGGAGACAGTGCCTTTCACTATTTTCTCAAGAGGCCTATTCATAGTTATGAAACATTCTGTTAAAAAAATATATTTTAAAAAGACTGTTCTCTGGGGAAACTGTAAAGAGACAGTTGGGGTTTTCTTTTTGTTTTTTGGTTTTTTTTTTTTCTGTCAGCATTTTATGAAGTATTAGGGGAAGAGGTTTTGGAAGGACAATAATTAAAAAACGTTCATTGATCTCAGAGTCTCTTTTTAAACAAATGTGCAAGAAAATGAAACATGTTTCTGTTTCTCTCCAGATTGCTTGGCCATTTCTTAGCGTGAGCTCCATATAATTTTATACACAAGACCCTCTGAAGAAAGGGGGAGGGGCAATTTGTAAAACCTTTATCTTAAAATATAGTTCCATTTATTTAAAATTAAAACAGAGAAATATAAACATTCTTTTTTTTTGAAGATTTTATTTATTTATTTGACAGAGAGAGAGGGAGGGAGAGCAAGCAAGCACAGGCAGACAGAGTGGCAGGCAGAGGCAAAGGGAGAAGCAGGCTCCCTGCCAAGCAAGGAGCCCAATATGGGACTCGATCCCAGGACGCTGGGATCATGACCTGAGCCGAAGGCAGCCGCTTAACCAACTGAGCCACCCAGGCGTCCCTATAAACATTCTTTCCACTGTCATCAGGAATGAGGGGAGAAGTTCAAAATGAGCTTTTTCCAACTGGAAATAAAGTCTCTGGGAAATTCCTGAGGGACAGCAAGGAAAACCTATTGCAGTGGGACTTAGAATGCACATCTGTGGGAAGTTCTGTCAACAGTTTTTTTTTTTTTTAAAGGAAGGTAAGAGTGCTTATAGAATAGAGCAATTAGCAGCTGCTTCTCTAGTTTCCCTGCAGAGAAGGTGGCTTTATCAACTGCCTTATTACTGCAGAAATACTCAGTCTTGATGGTCAGCACTTGTCTCCTGGGCTGCTTTTGTGTACAGATTGATATGTTGTTATGCCATAAATGATACAGCCCTGAGAAGGTCTTGGGTTCTGAACTCTGCTGCTGGCTTATCAGCATGGGAACAGGGAAGAATTGCAGCTTGGAGAGGACGGTCTGCTTCACAAGTGAAGCTGCACTTTGGAGGCAAATTGTGTAAAAAGATTCGAATATTTGGATGGCAAGCAAAAGTCACCATGCTGTCAGGGAAGCTGTGGGTACAAATTACAATCCTGTTTCTATGTGTCTTGTTCCAACGGATTCCAACCTAGCCCAGGGGATTGAATAGTTTCACCCTTTCAAGTGTGTTCTGAGAGAAAGCGAGGTGCAGATCAGCTGGGTGTTTATCTCTAAGTAAGTAGGTGTTGGTAGGGAGAGCTGTGCAGAATCAAATACATTTCTGATCTGTAATTCGGGCAGGTAATGAAGATTTATGCAGAATGCTGTAAACTGAGCCCAGTGGGAAATCTTGCCTCCTTCATTTCTAGAAATTTTTATTCTACATGATCAGTTGGTCTTCAGTCAGATCAAGATGTAACCTCGAAAGAGGTTTATCAGTGAAATACTTAATAAATGGAATTCCAAAGCCCCTAATGTACCTTACAGCATAATTGATAAAAACTTCCAAGATAGCAAATGTAAAAAAAGACTATAATTTACAAACCTTGGCCTGTGAGACACATTAGGTTAATAACTAAGTTTCACATAACCTTTAGAGATGTTATATATCGAAATACCTTCCTATCTTGAAAATGAAAAACAATAAAACTCATTAATGCAAAAATTTCAACTATGATATTTAGATAACCTAGGTAATATGAACTCAACAAAGATGAATATACAGAAACCTTTTCTCAAAACATACCTTTTCCTGTAATTTTGCTATTCTACCCTACCTCCTTCATTTTTCAGTCATAAAGCAGATGCTAAAGTATACCATGGTATTCTGATGCATAAGGCATAAGGTTAGCAAATTTAAATAGCCAGACTACCAATCTGGAGGATGTGGAGCCAACATTATCATTCCCATAACACTTCAGATATTGATATATGTCCTTAAAAAGAAAAACAAATTTAACATGACAACAAGACATTCCTCATAATTCATCTTGACCTTGGGTAAATCACTTACATTTTCTAGGCCTCAGTTTCTACTATGTAAAATGGAAACAACAAGAATAAAATACTTGATCTGATTCCTTAAATGTTTTCAAGATTAAATGAAATTTTATTCATAAAATTATTTTTATAATTTTCACTGTTTAAAGGTCTTTTAACTAAGGCTACATTATTTTTTGTATAGATAATTATAAGTATTACATGTCCCAGCCAGGGCTGATGATGTATTCAGATATTGGCTATAAACCAAACTTTTCTCTATCATATTGTGGCATATCTTCACAGCAGTACAAAATTGGAAATGTAGTCCCAAATGGACCAGACAGTGAGTTCTTTAGAATCATGCCCTCTGTCTTATCCATTTTTATATCACCAGCACCTAAAGTCCTTAGATGAGTTCATTAAACTGTATTAATAATTATTATTATCAATGATGACGTGTTATTATCATTATCAATGGCGATGATGAGTTATCATACACATGAATACCACACACCTATACTCACACACACTCACACTTTAATACTTCTAGAAAAGTTATGGCTCTGTGGTGTCTAATCTTGGGCAATTCAGATTCTGTTTTTATGATAGCATGAAAATATTAACAGAATTCCTGAATGTGCAACACATGTGCTCTCCATATTTTAATTGTCCATAATTTAATGTGAACTCAAGTATTTGATACATTTTGTTTTGTTTCACGTTGTGAAGTTCTCGCCATTTAGCATGGATGGAGCTCAGAACTAGTTTCAGGCACAAGTTGTTTTATTTAAAGCTTTTTATTTTACCATTTGAAAGTAATATCTTATTTTCCTTTCATTTGAGAAGAAAGTGTACATTTTCATGATGAGTAAAATATTTCTGAAGCTTCTCAAATAATTTACTCATGGTCGAGAATAAGCAGGAATGATTAGAGCTTCAAATCAGAAACTTCAGAGAGCCAGAAGCTATCAAAATGTGCAGCTTTAATGAACGATTTCGCACTCATTGCTGTATAGCAATCACCGCCGATACACTCTAGTTTTTTTCCAAAGCATATATAATTGGGCAAATCATCTAAACCCCCACAAGCAGGCAATTTTTCAACTACATTGATGCAGAATCACTGGGTCCAATGCTCCATTAGAATATACCATAATCCCTTGTTCTTGTCTTAACCTTCTCTGGGAAAAATCTAATTCATCCAAGGCTGACACAGTGTCCTGTTGGTTATGCAAATAGTGGCTGTGCAGGAGACGGAGTTTCAAGCCACTTTTCTATGTTCGGTCCCATGTGTAGGACTCTTATCCAAATCTTTAAATGGAGCCTATGAGTTCTAATAATTATTCAACCAACATCTATAAGCTCCCTTTGTGCTCCTTTTTGAAAATGTGCTTATCTTTTTCTCTTATAGAAAAGAGAGACACATTGACAGAGAGCTTGAATGGCACTGCCACCACCAGAGGGATAGCTAGGGAAGGGAGCAGGAGGGCACCGCGGTGCAAGGAAGATGATAAGAAAACTACAAAGCTGCCGGGAGGAGGATGTTACCACCATCCCTCTTCTCTCTATTTTTGTAGCCCAACTATCCTTTCTCCCGACCCTGTCCTTTGTGTTATATTGGGAAGAGGACAACTTTGGGTCATTCTCTCCTGGGCTCAGATGCCCTATCAGCCAGTGACTGGAGTCCAACCTTGACCATGTCATTTACTGTCTCTGAGCCCCTGAAAGAGGAGGCTCATGTGCCCCAGAAGTCTGGCACAGCTAGTGTGATGACAGGTGTGTACTGTAGCCACATATGCCATCTAATCTGATTGAAACACCTGTCACTAAAGAGATAGGATTCGAGAAGCGTGACAGGAAGAACATTTGAAAGGAATCTGATTGTTGCCTGGGCCTAGGATACCATACTTCGGGGAAGGCACACTCCTTTGATCCTGAATCATTACTTTAACTTGCTTGTTCCCAACATGCCGGCTTGTGATCCAAAGTCAATGAAAGCTCTGTAACATTATTTTAACATTGTTGCTTTACACCTTTACTCCATTTTCATGTGACCTCAGAAGCAAGATTAGGTAGGAGACCAAGTGGTAAACCGTCCCTCCAGTTTCTTAATAATAACGCTAGGAATAATGGCAATTATACATCTTAATATATAGATACTCTGTGTATACACATAGAAATTACTATATGACTTATGTTAACTAGTAAAATTTCATTCCATCTTCACAACACACTTGTGACCTCACTGCTATTTTTATCCTCTTTTAAAAATGGGGGACTGAAACTTACACTCATTAAATAACTTGGCGAAAGGTACGTGGTTATTTAGTGGCTGAGCAAAGAGTCTAACTTGGGCACTCTGAACCTGTCTTAACCAACCTTCTGTCCCAGATAGTCTTCCAGCTTCTTCCTTCTCTCAGATGGTCAGCTGTCTGCCTGACTTTGCTTCTTGTTCCACTGAAGAGAACTCCTGCCATAAAAAAGTATCACTGTATTTCAGAAAATAGTGAGGGAACTCTCAGCTTCCTTCTAGCTAGACCTGACATTCTCCCTGGCTATGTGTAGAATGGTGATTCTCAATCTTGGCCACAGAGTGGATTCACCTAGGGAACTTTAATGCTAGTCTTGTGTCCTGCCCACAGGCTTGGACGCACTTGTCGTAGCCTGGACTTGTGAAGTTTTAAAATCTCCTCAGGTGGATTCTCCTATGAAGCAATGTTTGGGAAGGACTGCTCCACACAGAGAGGGCTCCCATACTATCCTTTCTGACTCCGCAGCCGAGTGGAATCCTGCAAGCCTGGTCCTGAATTGGAGGTGCTTGACATGTGAATTGAGTAAGAAATCTGAATTTAGAAAAGAGGTGATGATGATGATAACTAGTTACCATTTACTGAATGTTGCTCAGTGCTAGACATTTGCATATATTTACATCGACTATTAATTCAGTTATGTTACCCCTCTCTTTATTCAGAATCAGAGGCGTAGGAATTGAAATTATTTGACCCAAATCCAAGCCAGGTGTGCCACTTACTGTGGGTGACTTCAAATCTCTGCCTTTAATTGCATGATTAAGGCCATGAAGGAGAAAAGGATGTATAGTTTTGGAGCCTGATGATAATTATTGCACGAGTGAGGAGCAATTTTATGCATGGACTTACCATACCTACCCTGATGAGTTGTGCATGACAGAGTAAAGTGGAATAGGAGGAATATATTTTAGTTCCACTCAGTCTCCTTTGGAGCAAATCCAGTTACCAACAAAGAAATCTGCTCTTGGGTGCTCTAAGCCAAATGTGCCAGAGCTGGCAGGAGAGAAATTCCCAGGAGAAGAGCCAAGCTATTAGCCAGGACAGAGGTCAAAATTGGGAGGGACGGGTAATTGGGTAATAGTAGTCGTGCCAGAGAGTCAAATTTTACAAAGTAGGATCTCTAGATACCTGAAGGCCCAAGAGAAGAATTTATTTTATAGTTACAGAATTTTATTTTAAAAATAAGATTCATTGGTAAGGCATTCAGTGAGCTGTAAAGAAGTCAGCTCAGACAGTGTTTATGAACATCCTCTGATGTGTATGAAATAGATCTCTGTACCTGGGTTTGTTCCTGTGCTAAAATTAAAAAAAAAAACAAACAATTAAAACAACAAAACACTTTAAAGATAAGGCAAGATAGAAAGTAGAAGCCTTGAAATTGAAGGAAGTGAAGGCATCTCTTCATGAATCCCAGAATATGACAGTGATAGTTGAGAGAAAACAGTGAATCTAGTGCCCACTCTTTGGGGCCCAGAGAAGTCAGAGCAGATAGTCACATCTGCAGAAATAACAGTGTAACTCCAGCTAAAAGGAAGTGTGTGAGTGGGTTTCCAGAGATGCCTGTTTCATCATTGGTCACCAAGTGGTCACTTCTAGATTATTTTTTTTTTAATGAAGGAGAGGTAATAAAGGTAGGAAATTAAAAAAATAGTCATTATGACAAAGTTCTTTTTTTAATCCACACATTGCCCTTTATGTATTATCTAATTACAGTCTTCCTACATACTCTGAGGTAGATTGAACAAATGCTCATTTTTATAGGTGGGAAAAAAAGTTGATAAAGACAATGCCAGCATATACTAGGGATTGCCATTGACAGTGTTTGACCTTCCAACACAGAATTGTCCTACACGATCCTTAGGAAGGTGAGGTGGCACAGGGGCAGCAGGTGAATTCATTGTGGGCTTGATAATGCTGGGGTGTATTCAAAGGGCTTTTCGGGTCTCTGCACTTTTCTTGTATTTTACTGTGAAGACTTTCAGGGTCAGAATATAAAATATGAAGTCATAAGCTAACGCTTGGATTTTTTTTTTTTTTGATAGATAAGAGTGAGTGTAGGATGCCAACATTTAAGGTTTCTGAGGTCTGATATTTATAAGCAAATCTTACAGAAAAAGAATGTTAGAGGAAAAGACAGGAAGCAGTAACAAATAAATAATTGGAGCAAAATACAAGTATACTATTCGTACTGATAGATTATCCTTAATTCGGTTCTCATTATTTCTATTATCCCTTTGTGATTTTAGTGTCTGACACAGAACCTTCTCAGATTTGGCTCATTGTATTATGCCCTGTAAGTCGGCAGGGTGCCTATTATGCATCCACAAACACTGTTGCTCTGAGTGAAGGACCTGACATTGAGACTGATGTGGTTGACTGCAAAGCCTAATGAGGCCATCTCTACTTTCTTTTTTTCACTCCCTTACCAGGACTCAGCAGAAGAAATGGTCCCAGTCACCAAACTCTGAATGAGTTCAGTCTGAATGGTCTTATAACTATTCAGATATCCCCATTGTCTTCATTAAATTCTTGATCTTTGCCATCAAGAAATGAGGCTACAAAATGTCAGTAAAGGTCTCTTTTAGATCTTGCATTATATATCTTTATAAGCACAGAATTGACTCCTAGACTTATTGATATGCTAAATAGTGAAAACACAGATGCAATTAGTAACATAGAATGTAAACTCATGATGTCAAGACTTGTGTTCTGCAGGAGTGAAGGGGGCTTCATCTTTCTTTGAATTTGCAATAAATTGTGAATTTCTTTTTAGCGATCAGAAGATCTTTCACTGAAGCACCTGGCCAAAGGACATCTTTAAAAAGAGAATGGGTGCTAATTTTTTACCTGGTAGAAGGTCATGAAATGCCATGGAATTTTCTGTGTTGATTGTGTCCTGTAGTAAACAATGACTAAGATTCTTTTCTGGGTTTACAAATGAGGGACTAGAGAATGATCTGTCCAAGGTAGCATGGCTAGTAAGTGACAAGTGCATAGCTAGAACCCGTGTCTCCTGATTTACATTCTCGTACAAAGGCATTCTGTGGATTACATTATTGGATAATTATCATAACTTAAAGCACCAACTACTATTATTATCTCTGCTTTATAGGTAGAAATGCAGGTCTCAAAAACTTAAGTAAGTTGCTCAATGCATTAAAGGTGGGATATGAAGCAGGGACCTTTTTCACTCCAAAATGTCCTCACTTATAAAAGACACAATAGGGTTACCTGGGTGGCTCAGTGGATTAAAGCCTCTGCCTTCGGCTCAGGTCATGATCTCAGGGTCCTGGGATCGAGCCCCGCATCGGGCTCTCTGCTCAGCGGGGAGCCTGCTTCCCCCTCTCTCTTTCTGCCCGCCTCTCTGCCTACTTATGATCTCTGTCTGTCAAATAAATAAATAAAATTCTTTAAAAAACTTAAAAAAATAAAAAAATAAAATAAAAGACACGATAACTATATCTCCTATATTCTCTGAAAAATAGGTAATGGTAAATCAAACAGTTCTCTGAAGATGTCTGTTTAGGCCCCCAACTAAATAAATTCAAAAAGACACAGACAGTCATGTGTAAATATTACTTTATTTTTTTTCTTCTTGACAGGTTAATTCTTTAAATAGAAATTAACTTAAATCTATTCACCTGGAAACTTCTTCAGTTCTACATTTTGCTGCACTAGCATTGAAATATTTATGAGCAATGTCTGCTTCTGTCACTAACATACTCACAAGCTGCTTTAGCTCTTGGGGCTCTGCTTCCTCACCAGTAACAAAGGCTATTGGGTTGGATGGGGAGCTTTTTAACTGTGATATACGGAGACTTAGCATTCCCGGAAGCAGCTTCAGGAGTCATTGTGAGGTAATCCCAGTAATTTGGGATCTGGGTCCACGTCTGTAGTTCTGAGCACATTCTCTGCTTTCTGTAATGAAGTTCAGTGTAATATGTTATTTACAACATTGACTGTTAACAAAAACAGTTTGGAATCCACATGAATTTATTCATATGATCATCACAGTCATAAGTGAGTTTTCAGTATTATCCTTTAAGTCACCCATTATATCTGTCATACCGAATACTTGTCATACTTTGAACTGGAGACACATTTCTTGAGCAGTCCTCGTACTCTTAAGGATACACCTTTTTTTTTTTTTTTTATTTCTCTGTGGGAAACCACCTGCTTTGTTAATATAACAATAACTCCTTTTTTCAGCTTTATTAAGGTATAATTAATGCATAGAAATGTGATATATTAAGATACACAACTTGATGGTTTGATAAATGTACATATGATGAAATGATCACCACAGTCAAGCTAATTAACACATCCATTACCTCACATAGTTACAGCTTTCTTCCTTTTTTTTTCTTTTTTCCTCTTGTGGTGAGAATGTGTAAGATCTACCATTTTAGCACATTTCAGGTATACAATACAATATTGTCAACTATCCTCACTATGTTGTACGTTAGATCTCCAGAACTTATTCATCTAACATAACTGAAACTTTGTACCCTTTGACCAACATCTCCTGACTTCTACTCCACCTTCTTTCCGATTAACCACCTTTCTGCTCCCTGCTTCAATGAGTCTGTTTTAGATTGCACTTAATGCTCTGTTTCAGCATACCCACAATCATCCTTGAATTGTAGAATATTGTGGAAAGGTAAATTGCTTGGAATCAACTTAGACCTGATGTTGAGTCACGATACTACATTGTACTAGTTGCGAATGTCTGTACAAGTCACCTGAAGTTTTAGAACTATAGTTTCCTCATTTGTAAGATCAGAAAAGTATAAATAATTGCATATGTCATAGGAATGAAATCACGTATTTTAAAAATTCGGTGAATGGCTGACCTGTGGTGGACCAGTGAGATCTTAAGACTGTTTTTCTCCAGACCAAACCATATTCCAATTATCAAAGTAAAGGTCCAATAAAATATCAAAGATTCTTTGTTGGTAGTTACAAAATGTTGTCAAATACTTGACACTCATGCTGATTGCTGTGCCATGAATAATAAACTATGTCTCTGATCAAGGGGACCCATGTCTTCTGCCAGTAGCCGTAAATCTATGTTAGGCTAACTTGTTAGCTTTTAAGTAAGGTAAAAGTCTCGAGCCCTTCAGTATTCTTGGGGCACCCTGATATGATTATGTTAATAAAAATGAGTTAGAGGGGGGTCCCTGGATGCCTCTGTAGGTTGAGCATCCATTGATTTTGGCTCAGGTCATGATCTCAAGGTCCTGAGATTGGCCTTGCATGGGGCTCTGCACTCACTGGGGAGTCTGACCTGCTTACTCACTCACTCACTCTCTGTCTCAGTCTCTCAAGTAAACAAAATAAATCTTTAAAGAAAAATAAGTGAATTAGAGAAAAAGCCTAAATATCTATCAACTGATGAATGTATAAACAAAAGATTATATATCCATACAATGAAATATTATTCAGCCATGAAGAGAAATGAAGCAATGTTACATGCTACAATATGGATGAACCTTGAAAATGTTATGTTAGGTAAAGGAAACAGGTATTTTATAAACCCACTCATATGAAATGTTCAGAATAGGCAAATCCCTAGGTACAGAAAGTAGATTACTTGTTATTAGTAAGTGAGATGAGAGGGGGAATTGGGACTGATAGGTAATAGATACTGAGTTTCATTTGGGGTGATGGAAATATTCTGGATTTAGTAGTGATAGTTGCACAATATAGTGAGTATGTTAAAACCATTGGATCATATATTTTAAAATAGCGAATTTCACATTATGTAATCTCTATCTCAACAGAAGTGATTAAAAAGGGAAAGGGGAGAGAAGGCGAAAACGAGAAACAGGGAGAGAGGTTTTCCGTTCCCGAAAGGGCGTGGACCAGGGCTGGCAGACACCGGTTTGAATCCCAGCTGTCTTCTACCAATAGCATCAGCTGCCCCACCTCTGCCTTATCCTGTGCATCTTAACGTGTTCAATACAAACAGGCCCATTGTGGAGACTAAATGATGTGTGTGCATGCTATTATGGCTGACCCAGAGATGATGTTTATTAATTGGTATCTATAAGGAGGAAAAGTAACAACAATTTTTATCAGGAAAGAAATGAATGAACACCAAAAACAAACAAACAAACAAAAAAAGCTGCTTTTCTAAAATGTGCCACTGTGTGGCAACAGATACTTTGGGAGGGTTACCATAAGTCTCCTGTGGTTATTGTAGAAATATTTCTCTGACCAACACTTAAATAAATACATTGTTAAAACATTATTGTTTGTTTCTACAAGTAATTGGAAGTGTCCTTCCTCAAGCAGAATTCTATAGTAAGAATAATACACTGTCAACAGAATTTACATGCAAATAACTTCTTACTATGCTTTAGTGGGAAGATGTTGGATAATTAAATCATACTGAGAATACATTTCTAATAGCTTCTCTGGCTCTGGACCATGCTCGTTTTTTGTTTTTGTTTGTTTGTTTGTTTGTTTTTTGTTTAAGCTTTTTTATTTAAACATATAATGTAACCCCACCTCCCTCTCCCAACCCCTCTCCCCCCCCACCCCCCTCAGTTTGTTTTATGACATTAAGAGTCTCTTTTGGTTTGTCTCCCTCCCGATCCCATCTTGTTTCATTTTTTCTTTTCCTACCACCTTAACCCCCACCCCTGTTGCATCTCCACTTCCTCATATCAGGGAGATCATGCGATAGTTGTCTTTCTCC
>ML105523.1:0-21078 GCA_003697995.1 Taxidea taxus jeffersonii | reverse complement strand
TAGTTTGTTTTATGACATTAAGAGTCTCTTTTGGTTTGTCTCCATCCCGATCCCATCTTGTTTCATTTTTTCTTTTCCTACCACCTTAACCCCCACCCCTGTTGCATCTCCACTTCCTCATATCAGGGAGATCATGTGATAGTTGTCTTTCTCCAGTTGACTTATTTCGCTAAGCATAATACGCTCTAGTTCCATCCATGTCGCTCATTTTAAGAAGTGGTATATCATTTTGCAATTAAGATGGCAATATTGGAAAGCTTCGTTTTACAACAACAACAAAACAACAACAACAACAAAAAAGTTTTCCTTGTGTTTCCCTAAAGTGAGGAAATTTTTTCAGGAAGGACTGCAGTACTTTGATGGAACGTATTTCATGAAAATTAAGCATTACTGGAAGGTAATGACAGCAAAAAGTAGTGCATGGAGTGTTAGAAGATGGGACATTTTATAACAGATACAAGAAGACATTAAGCTGCTGATACTGCATACAGACTCCTATGAAATGAAGCCGACCTCACCCACCTTCATTCCAAATGAAGCACATTTTTACATAATTGTGGAAATCCTAAGTGGGTTTTAGGCAATCAGTGCTTTTAGAATATTGTTTGATATTAGATATTATTTGAGAGTATCATAAAGGGTAGTTATTCTCATGGCATTGGAATGGGGCCATTGAATCCACTCCTCTTTTTCTTCTTAACCTCAGAGTGAAGAGCAAGACAGGTAGGGGAGAGAAAGGAGTAAGAACATGATGTGCCTGGTTAGCAAAAGTTGAGAGAAAGAGCATTGGTGGGATTTCAAATATGCAGAGAACAAGAAAGATCAGCATATGAAAGAGAAGTTGTGGGAGGAAAAAAAGAAATTAAAGGTAGAGAAAATGTTTCTATCCACCCCCCACCCCACCCCTGGCTGTTCTCATTCAAATCCCATTTTTCAAGATGCCTTTTTCTATTCATCTTATGTCCTTTGGCTATTCTGTTTTCTCTCCACTCAATGCCTCCTATGTTCCCACGTGCTGTTCTTGTTTCTCTACATATTGTTTTTCACCATCCTGTCTCTTCTTTCTCTCCCATAGTTATTGCCTCAAGCCAATTTCCCACATTGGATCCAGGGGCCCCGTTTCTCAACATCTCACTTGGGAGTGTCCAGGCAGGGGCCCAGGTTGGGGGTAGTCTCAAGTGAGGAGCACAGGCAGGGACTGCATACCTGCCTCAGTTCAATGCTTCCTGGATGCAAGCAGCCCAAGGGGCTGTGGGAAAGGTCCTTGGAGACAGTTGTGCCCATTTTTACTGTGCCAGTTATAAATGCTGTCTAGGCCTTGGCATTTCACTCCCTCATACAGTGAATGCAGACCCTGACATGGTTCCAAATATACTGAGTTGATTGAATGCAATGTCAAAAGAAGCAGCAGCTGCTTGAGAAAAGGCTTTGTGGCCTCGATACAGGTCTCTGTGTGTAATACTCATTTTCACAGATGATATTCTGAAGCCCTATGACTCAGTGTGCACTGTAGAAGTCTGAGAGGCAAGACTATTTTTTTTAAGTCCTTCAAGGTACTATTTATAACTTTAGTAGATTTATATTTCTTTTTCATAACTATTTTCTATATTGCAAGTAGAAGTGATTTCACAATTATGGTAGTGTATTTCTTTCCTAGAGGGGCTATAAAAGAGTACCACAGGCTCAGTGAC
This sequence comes from Taxidea taxus jeffersonii, assembly GCA_003697995.1. Lineage (NCBI taxonomy): Eukaryota > Metazoa > Chordata > Mammalia > Carnivora > Mustelidae > Taxidea > Taxidea taxus. The sequence continues at coordinate 19,387 of ML105523.1, read as the reverse complement.
TTAAACAACAGAAATTTACGTTCTCACAGTTCCAGAGGCTCAAGGTCCAGGATTAAAGTATCAGCCGATGTGTTACTACTGAAAGCCACAGGGAAGGATCTGTTCCAGGCCTCTCTCTTCAGCTTGGAGATAACTGTCTTTTCCCTATGGCTTCACATTGTTTTCCTATGTATATGTCTGTGTCTAGATTTTATTTTCTTATAAGGACTAGAGTCATTGAAGTAGGACCCTCCCTAATAATCACATTAGTTCACATTCTGAGGTAGTAGGATTTCAGCATATGAAATTGGGAGAGGGGATGCCATTCAGCCCATTGCAGGTAGTGATATCAAATTTCTTTTAAATACACTTAAATAAATTTTATTTAAAAATTAAGTAGCGGCCAAGTGGGGCGCCTGGGTGGCTCAGTGGGTTGGGGCCTCTGCCTTCGGCTCAGGTCGTGGTCCCGGGATCCTGAGATCAAGCCTCGCATCAGGCTCTCTGCTTGGCAGGGAGCCTGCCTCTCTGCCTACTTCTGATCTCTATCTGTCAAAATAAATAAATAAATAATCTTTAAAAAAAAATTAAGTAGCAGCCAAGTATATATAAAGCACTTTTATTCTTGCCCATCAGAAAAGCACTAAGTAATGATTAGCTTCTCCCTCTAATATTTCAAACATTATATCAGTGATATAGCAGAAGACAAGTAATCAAAGTTTTGGGGACATGATCCAGTGAACTATATTTAATGTCAACCCAGTGCCTAAAACAGTGCCTGGCACTCAGTAGGTGTACATGTTACATACATAAAGAGATCTCTTGTTACAGACATAAAGAGATCTCTTGGGTGGGAAGAAAACAGGAGAATAGTGAAATTAGGGAAAAAAATGCTCTGAGACAATCAGACAGAAAAAGTCAACTCCAAAGCTCTTCAACTTCAGTGATGGAAGAGACATCGCATGTGTCCATTACCATATGAATCCCCTACACTGGACTAGATGTGTTAGCAATAAACATATAGTTTAAAAAAATAATAAAGATCTTTACTGTCCTTAAAAGCTTTCCAATCTAGTGGAAGAGAAATAGGATCTGATACAAGTCAATGCAGGACTGCTTAGGAGGATAAGCGTAGAGTTCACTCTTTAAGATATTTATCCCATTAAATGCAAGACTGCCCACCTCCTAGAAACAGCTGTTTCATTGTGTGGTAGTTCATTTTAAACTTTGATTGACGATGAATGACACCAAGGGGTTTATTCCCGGGATCCTAGCCTGGCTTTGTCTGCTTTGGTGAGTGCTCCCTTACCTTACATTTGTTTTTTTTAATGCTTCTCCCTGACGTAACCTCACAGATGCCGCCTCATAGCTATACTTTTACCCCTCCCTAAACCTGAACTATGTAAGAACAAATTTCTGATTGTTATTATGTAATGTATGTTAACTAATATTCTTCTGCACATATTTGTGATATAATATATACTATTTTCTGTATGATACATAAATACATATATATGGTATATATATTATGTATATGTATATATCATACATATGATTTTCAGGTGAGTTTAAGAAGAAGTTTTCCTTATCCTTTTACAAGTATCTATGCTTGTAACATTTAGAATCTCTCATTTTCTATTTTAAAATAATAACAGCTAATCATTTATTGAAGGAGAGAGTTCAGTAAGTACACTATAAAGACAATGAGAGCTATGGCTCATAGAACTCACTCTACTAGTATATGTGGGAAAAAAAATGGCAAATAAGTACACTATAAAGACAATGAGAGCTATAGTTCATAGAACTCACTCTACTAGTATATGTGGGGGGAAAATGGAATTTAATAGTTAAAGAGAAAAGTGAGTTGAATTTTCAGCATAAAATAAAAACTAAAGAAAACTCGACTTACAACAACAAAAAATGATATAAACCATGTGTGCTATATTTTTAGGGCTTCCTGACCCAGATTACATTGCATCCTGTTAAATTATTCGTATTTTCCCTGACAGTGAGCAGGAACATCTAAATTTTAATGGTACTAGTGTAAATTAGGATTACTTTTTGGGATAGCATCTCTGTAATATATATTAAAAGTCATTTAAAAATTTGATGTATTTTAATTAATTGATACCAACTCCCATGTATATCTCAACAATAAAGAACACATGTATATGGAGAGCATGTGCATGAAGATGTATATTTCAGTGTTGTATCTAATTACATGAAGAGCCTAAAATGAATAAAGAATAAGTGTGTGTGTGTGTATGTGTGTGTATTTTTTTTAATTCAGAATTCTTCCCTCCTACCCCACTTCCACCGAGTCCTAAAATGAACCTTGAGATAACTCAGGTCTCTATTTTGCCATTCTGGGTTTCCTAGATTTGGGACTTCTTCCATTACTTGACAACATCTTTCCCCCTCATTCCTTTTTTCTTTTAAGTTCTTTAAGTACAGTATAGTTAACATATAGCATTGTTTTAATATCAGAGGCACAATATCATGATTCAGCAACTCTACATTACTTAGTGCTCATCACATGAGATAAGGAGACTTTTTAATCTCCTTCCCATATTGAGGCACCTGGGTGGCTCAGTCAGTTAAGCATCTGCCTTCCACTTGGGTCATGATCCCAGGACCCTGGGATCGAGCCCTGCATCGGGCTCCCTGCTCAGTGGCAAGCCTGCTTCTCCTTCTCCTTCTGCCATACCCCCTGCCTGTGCTCTCAGGCTCTATCAAGTAAATAAATAAATGAAATCTTTTTTTTTTAAAAAGTCTCCTTCACCTATTTCATCCATCCCCTTACCCACCTACCTCTGGTAACATCAGTTTGTTGTCTATAGTTAAGAATCTGTTTCTTGGTTTCTCTCTCTTTTCCTTTGCTCATTTATTTCGTTTCCTAAATTTTATATATGAGCGAGGTCATTTGGTATTTCTGTTTCTTTGAATTATTTAGTTTAGCCTTATATTCTCTAGCTCCATCTATTTTATTACAAATGGGAAGATTATATATATTTTTTATGGCTGGATAAGATTCCATTTTATTTATATACCACGTCTTCTTTACCCATTCATCTATCAGTGGATGCTTGGGTTGCTTCCTTGTTCGGTTATTGTAATTATTGCTGCTATAAACATAGGGGTGCATATATCTCTCTGAATTAGTATTTTTGTATTTTGGAGGTAAACACCCAGTGGTGTCATTACTAAATCATAAGGTAGCTCTATTTTTAACTGTTTGAGGAATCTCCCTACTGTTTTTCATAGTGGTTGTCCCAGTTTGCATTCCCAGCAACAGTGAAAGAGGATTCCTTCTTCTTCACATCCTGCCAACACTTGTTTTTGAGGTTGTTGAATTTAGCCATTCTGACAAATTTGAGATGAGAGCTCATGTTACTTTTGATTTGCATTTCTCCCATGGTGAGTATCTTTTCATGTGTCTGTTGCCCATCTGTATGTGATCTTTGGAGAAATGTCTGTTCCTGTCTTCTGTCCACTTTTTTTTTTTTTTAAGATTTTCTTTATTTATTTGAGAGAGAACGAGAGATAGCAGGATTGAGGAGAAAGTCAGAGGGAGAAGCAGACTCCCCATGGAGCTGGGAGCCCGATGTGGGACTCGATCCCGGGAGTCCGGGATCATGACCTGAGCCGAAGGCAATCGCTTAACCAACTGAGCCACCCAGGTGCCCCACTTTTTTTTTTTTTTAAGATTTTATTTATTTATTTGAGAGAGAGAGATCACAAGTAGGCAGAGAGAGAGAGAACGGAAGCAGGCTCCCCGCTGAGCAGAGAGCCCCATGCGGGACTCGATCCCAGGACCCCGAGATCACGACCCGAGCGGAAGGCAGAGGCTCAACCCACTGAGCCACCCAGGTGCCCCCTTCTGTCCACTTTTAATTGGATTATGGTAGGGGGTGTTGAGTTGCACAAGTTTTTAATATATTCTGGATACTAACCCTTTGTCAGATATATCATTTGCAAATACCTTCTGCCATTCAGTAGGTTGCCTTTTAGTTTTTTAAAACATTGTTATCTTTGATGTTCAGAAGCTTTTCATTTTGATGTAATCCTAATAGTTTATTTTTGCTTTTATTTCCCTTGCATCTAGAGACATATCTAGAAAAATGTTGCTTTGCTCAATGTCAGGGAAATTGCTGCCTGTGGTCTCTTCAAGGATTTTTTTATGGTTTCTGGTCCCACATTTAGGTCTTTAATCTGTTTTGAGTTTATTTTTCTGTATGGTAAAGTGGTCCACTTTCATTCTTTTGCCTGTGGTTGTCCATTTTCCCCTACATCATTTGTTGAAAAAGTCTCTTTTTTCCCATTGTATATTCATAACTCCTTTGCCAAAAATTAATTGACTACATAATCATGGCTTATAAAACCCACTATTTCTAGGTTTTTCTGTTTTGTTCCATTGATCTGTGTGTCTTTTTTATGCCAGTACCAGACTGCTTTGATCACTACTACCTTGTAATATAACTTGAAGTCTAGAATTTTGATACCTCCAGTTTTGCTTTTCTTTTTCAAGATTGCTTCAGCTATTTGGGGTCTTTTGTAGTTACATACAAGTTTTAGGATTGTTTGTTCCAGTTATGTGAAAAGTGCTGATGGTGTTTTGATATAGATCTGTAGACAGCTTGATATTTTGAGAGCAATCTGTAGATTGCTTTGGGTAGTACGCACATTTTAACATTTGTTCTTTCAACCCATAAGCATAGAATGTCTTTCCATTCCTTTGTTTTTATCTTTAATTCCCTTTATCAATATTTTATACTTTTCAGAGTACAGGTGTTTCACTTGTTTGGTTAGATTTATTCCTAGGTGTCTTACTATTTTTAGTGTAATTGTGAATGGGATTGTTTTCTTAGTTTCTCTTTCTACACCTTCATTATTGGTATGTAGAAATGCAACAAATTTCTGTACATTGATTTTGTATCCTGTGACTTTACTAAATTTATTTATCAGTTTTAGTAGTTTTTTGGTAGAGTCTTTAGGGTTTTCTTTATATGATATCCTGCCATCTGCAAATAGTGAATTTTACTTCTTCTTTACAATTTGGATGCCTTCATGACTTTTATTTCTTTTTGTTGTCTAATTGTTGTGGCTAGGTCCTCTAGGACTATGTTGGATAAAAGTGGTGGCAATGTCTTGTCTTGCCTTGTTCCAGATCTTAGGGGGAAAGCTCTCAGTTTTTCACCATTGATTATGATGTTAGCTGTGAGATTTTCATATAAGGTCTTTATTATGTTGAGGTATGTTCCCTCTAGATCTACTTTGCTGAGGGTTTTTATCATGAATGGATGTTGTACTTTGTCAAAGCTTTTTCTGTGTCTTTTGAAATGATCATATGGTTTTTATCCTTTCTCTCATTGATATGACATAACATGTTGATTGTTCTGCAAATATGGAATCACCCTTGCATCCTGAGAATGAAACCCATTTGATCATGGTATATGATTTCTTTAACACATTGTTAGATTCAATTTACTAGTATTTACTAGTATTTTATTGAGGATTTTTGCATCTATACTATCAGAGATATTGGCCTAGTCCCCCTTTTTTGTGTTGCTTGCTCTGATTTTGGCATCAGGATGATACTGGCCTCACAAAATGAATTTGGAAGTTTTCTTTCCTCTTCTATTTTTTGGAATAGTTTAAGAAGAACAGGTGTTAACTCTTCATTACATTTTTGGTAGAATTTTCCTGCAAAGCCATCTTTCCTGGACTTTTGTTTTGGGGGAATTTTTTGATTATTGATTCAATTTCATTGCTGATAATCGGTCAATTCAAATTGAATAAAATTGAATCTCATTGAATGAGACATATTGATAGCCCACATGGCAAAAAAAAAAAACTGTGTCCATAGTTATAAAAATATATCTGAGTTTACATTTGAAAATCTGTCAAAATTTACCTATGAATAACCTAAAGAAAAAACAATTTGGCAAAATCTATTCACGGTAAACAAAATTAAGCTCTGAGTAAAACAGTGATAAAAAGAAACACTCTCAACCTGATAAAGAGCACCTACCAAAAAACCCACAGCTACAAAAAAACCACATGTCACATTTAAAGATGAGAGACTATATGTTCTTTCTCAAAGACTGGGAACAAGGCCAGGATGTCTGATCTCCTCACCATTCATCATAATACAGGATGTATTGGCCAGTACAATGATGCAAGGGAGAAAAAAAAAAAGGATTGAATATGTAAAGAAGAAATAAAGCAAACCATCTCTACTCACAGAGAAAATAATCATCTATGTATAAAATCAAATGGAATCTATAAAAAAGCTACTAGAACTATTAAGTAGGTTTAACCAAGTGGCAGGATAGAAGAGAAATATATAAAAAAATCAATGTATTTTTATATATTTTCAATGAACATTTGAAACTAACTTCTTAGAATGGCTTAAACAACTACAACAAAATAAACTGAAAATACTAAGGCTGGTGAGGATACCAAACAATTTGAACTCTCCTACACTGCTGGTAGGAATTCAAAATCATTTCATCCCTTTGGAGAAAAAAAAAAAAGTAATTTCTTTTACAGTTAAACATACACTTAACCATTTGACTGAGCAATCCCAGCCCTAATTGTTTAACAAAGTGAAATGAAAACATATGTTCACATAAAAACCTGCCTGTGAATATTTCTAGAGCATTATTCATAATTACCATAACCTGGAAATAACACAACTGTCTGTCATTGGTGGAAATCGAAAAATGAAATCTGTAGGACAACACTCAATGGAATAATACTGAACAATCAATCATCCAATCAATAAAGAAAGAATTACTGATGCACACAATAGCATGGATGTGTTTCAAATGAATTATGTCAAGGGAAAGAAAGTAGACTCTAAAGACAGACTCTAATGTATGACCCCATTTATATAACCTTCTTGTAAGGGTGAAACTTTATGGAAAGCAAACAAATTTGTGTTTGTAGGGGTTAGAGATGGGAAGAAGTATTGATTCCAAAAGGGCACGAAGGTTCATTTGTTGTTGTTGTTATTTTCTTTTTCTTTAAATGTTGGGACTGTTCTATATCTTGACTGTGGTAGAGTTTACAGAACTATATGAGTTTGTCAAAGTTCATAGAACTTTATAAGTGGAGTGAATTTTACTGTATAAATTATACCTAAAAAAAGACTTAAAACATTTAAAGAACAAAAACTAATTGGAAAATTAGAAAAGAAAATGAGCAATTCACATATCAAAGGACATAAAGAGATATTTCACAAAAGCATAAATTAAAATATCAAATAAAAGTTATTCAGCATCATATGTAATTGGATAAACACAAAAATTAAAATGATACTCTGATTTAGCTCACCATAATATCTGGTTCATGTTCTAGAAAACACATATTTTCATACTTCTATAATGAGCATGAAATTTGTTAAAATGCTTAAATGGGGTAATAGAGCAATATGCATCAGAATTCTAAAACAACTATAAATAATGTTTAGACCCTACAGATTCACTGAAGGAATAGGCAGCTAAAAATATTCAAAAATTTATTAATAAAGATATTTATTCTAATATGAAAAACAGGAAACACATTGAAAGTCCAAAAATAGGGAATGAGCAATATTAGTTGAATGTGTTTATAAAATGGAATAAAATATGAGAAGTCAAAGTGAAAATAAAGATACATATTTTGATATGGAAAGGTTTTTTAGGACACATCGCAAGCAAAGTCTTAAAAAAAAAACCAAAAACAAAACAGGGGCGCCTGGGTGGCTCAGTGAGTTAAGCCTCTGCCTTTGACTCAGGTCATGATCTCAGGGTCCTGGTATGGAGCTCCGCATCAGGCTCTCTGCTCAGTGGAGAGCCTGCTCCCCCCACCCCTCTCTGCCTGCCTCTCTGCCTACTTGTGATCTCTCTCTCTGTCAAATAAATAAATAAAATCTTAAAAAAAACAGTATATGCAATAAGATCATTTTTAAGGCATGTATGTATATATACACATACCCCAAATAGTAGTTATATGTATACATCACTATTTTTTAAAATTTTATTAACATATAATGGATTATTTGTTTCAGGGGTACAGGCCTGTGATTCTTCAGTCTTACACAATTATCAGTGTTCAACTTAGCCCATACTCTCCCGGATGTCCATCATCCAGCCACCCCATCCCTCCCACCCTCTTCCCTCCAGCAACCCTCAGTTTGTCTCCTGAGATTAAGAGTCTCTTACGGTCTGTCTCCCTCTCTGGTTTCATCCTGTTTCATTTTTTCCTCTCTTTCCCCATGATCCTCAGTCTTGTTTCTCAAATTCCACATATCAGTGAGATCATATGATAGTTGTCTTTCTCTGACTGACTTATTTCAGTTGGTAGAATACCCTCTCATCCCATCCACGATGTTGTAAATGGCAAGATTTCTTTTTTTTTTTTAGATCTTATTTATTTATCTGATAGACAGAAATCACAAGTAGGCAGAGAGAGAGAGAGGAGGAAGCAGGCTGTCCGCGGAGCAGAGAGCCCAATGCGGGGCTCGATCCCACGACCCCGGGATCATGACCCGAGCCGAAGGCAGCGGCTTTAACCCGCTGAGCCACCCAGGCACCCCAAGATTTCATTTTTGATGGCTGCGTAATACACACACACACACACCTATATACATATATGTATATATATGTATATATGTATATACCACATCTTCTTTATCCATTCATCTGTCAATGGACATCTGGGCTCTTTCCATAGTTTGGCTATTGTAGACATTGCTGCTATAAACATTGGGGTACACATGCCCCTTCGGATCACTACATTTGTGTCTTTGGGGTAAATACCCAGTAGTACAATTGCTGGATCACGGGGTAGCTCTAGTTTCCACTTTTTGAGGAACCTCCATACCGTTTTCCAAAGTGGCTGCACAAGCTTGCATTCTCACCAACAGTGTAGGAGGGTTCCCCTTTCTCCACTTCCTCACCAGCATCTGTCATTTCCTGACTTGCTAATTTTTGCCATTCTGACTGTTCTGAGGTGGTATCTCACTGTGGTTGTGATTTGTATTTCCCTAATGGCAAGTGATGTGAAGCACTTTTTCATGTGTCTTTTGGCCATTTGGATGTTTTCTTTGCAGAAATGCCTGTTCATGTCTTCTGCCCATTTCTTGATTAGATCATTTGTTCTTTGGGTGTTGAGTTTGCTAAGCTCTTTATAGATTTTGGATACTAGCCCTTTATCTGATATGTCATTTGCAAATATCTTCTCCCATTCTGTCAGTTGTCTTTTGGTTTTGTTGAGTGTTTCCTTTGCTGTGCAAAAGCTTTTGATCTTGATGAAGTCCCCAATAGTTCATTTTTGCCCTTGCTTCCCTTGTTTTTGGCGATGTTTCTAGAAAGAAGTTGCTGCTGAGGTCGAAGAGTTTGGTGCCTATTTTCTCCTCAAAGATTTTGAAGGATTGCTGTCTCACATTGAGGTCTTTGATCTATTTTGAGTCTATTTTTTGTGTGTGGTGTAAGGAAATGGTCAGTTTAATTCTTCTGCATGTGGCTGTCCAATTTTCCCAACACCATTTTTTAAATAGACTGTCTTTTTTCCATTGGACTTTCTTTTCTGATTAGTTGACTATAGAGTTGTGGGTCCATTTCTGGGCTCTCTATTCTGTTCCATTGATCTATGTGTCTGTTTTTGTGCCAGTACCATACTGTCTTATTGATGAAAGCTTTGTAATAGGGCTTAAAGTCTGGAATTGTGATGCGACCAGCTTTGGTTTTCTGTTTCAATAACCCTCTGGCTATTCAGGGTCTTTTCTAATTCCATATAAATTTTTGGGTTATTTTTTTCCATTTTTGTGAAAAAAGTTGATGGTATTTTGATAGGGATTGTACTAAATGTGTAGATTGCTCTAGGTAGCATAGACATTTTCACAATATTTGTTCTTCCAATCTATAAGCATGACACGTTTTTCCATTTTTTTGTGTCTTCCTCAATTCCTCTCATGAGTACGTTATAGTTTTCTGAGTACAGATTCTTTGCCTCTTTGGTTAGATTTATTCCTAAGTATTTTATGGTTTTGGATGCAGTTATAAGTGGGATCAACTCCTTACTATCTCTTTCTTATGTCTTGTTCGTGGTGTATAGAAATGCAACTGATTTCTGTGCATTAATTTTATATCCTGCCACTTTGCTGAATTCCTGTATGAGTTCTTGCAGTTTTGGGATAAAGTCTTTTGGGTTTTACACCTAAAGTATCATATCATCTATAAAGAATAAGAGTTTGACTTCTTTACTGATTTGGATGCCTTTTATTTCTTTTTGTTCTCTGATTGCTTGGGCTAGGACTTCCAGTACTATGTTGAAAAGCAATGGTGATAGTGGGCAACCCTGTCTTATAGATGAGAATGAAAATGGCGGCCTCCCAATCTCCCACCCTGGAGAAGCTGAGATCTCTGGACCCCACTCCTCAGTGTGTCCTCAGAGAAAAGCAGTCAACCATTCCTATCTCCCTGGTCTCTGGCTGCACTCTGTGCTCACCTGGTCTGTGACAGAGTGTTTCTGTCTCTAGCACACGACGCTGTTTGGAGTCTCCAACCCCAGAAGATTCCTGTGGCATGCTCTCACACCACTCTTCCCAGAGGAGGAAGGGTAATGTCCTCAGATCTGTTGCTTGTTGGGCCCCTGCTCGAAGAGCAGTGGCTGGGCTCTGCTGCAAATCCTAGTTATGGCTATGCTGAGCTGAGAGCCCACTCCTCAGCTCCATCTTTGCAGCTGGTTTTCCCCCTCTGATACCTGGGAGGTCTGCCACACTCAGGCATCCTCAGTCTTTCTATGGTCATGAGGGTCCTGAGGCCACACTGTCCCATCGAGTTTTCGATCCCCTGGTACAATGGTACAGTTGTACCAATGTACAACTGGTACAATGTCCCTCAGGGGAGCAGAATTCTAAAACCTCCAATCTTATGCCCTACTGCTCTTTCACTTGCTGGTACCCCACTGAAGGAGGCCCCCCTGCCCCCCCCCAGTCTATCTTCCCGTATATCACCTCAGATTCACTTCTCCACATGTCCTACCTTCCAGAAAGTGGTTGTTTTTCTGTTCACAGAGTTGCTGCTATTCTTTTCTTCAGTCTCCTATTGAGTTCACAGGTGTTCAGAATGGTTTGATAACAATCTAGCTGAATTCCTGGGACCAGATGAGATTTAGGTCTCCTACCCCTCCACCATCTTGGAGCCCTCCCCTATACCACTGTTTTATACCACCATCTATCTTCTCATACTTTTAGTATGTACCACAAAAAGGTGTTCAAATGGTACACATTGTGTTGATTTCTCAATTTGACTTTTGTGTGTTTCTGAATAAATTACCATATCCTATATGTAAGATACAAAATTGGATCCCAATATATAATATATAACTATGTAAATTAAGTAAATAAAATATACCTATGAAGAAACTAGAAGTTTCTGATTACTTATCTCTGGATGGTGGAATAAAAAAAAAACTGTTACATATCCCATTGTTGACATGTAATACATGGACACAAATGCACGCACCAACAGTATCTATAGGGAGCGAAAAAAATAACCTGGTGATTAAATCTTTGCTGGTTTTATTTGAATATATATGTCAAACTTGTTTACTGCAGGCTACTAAATCTCAGAACCAAGTCCTTATAGCACTATTTAATAGTGTGTAATATCAGACAAACTACAGTTCTGCTCATTATTTGCAAATTCCGTGTTTGCAAGTTTGCCTGTTCATGACTCATACTTTCATGATCATTCACAATTATGTGCAAAGCAGTAAAAAATTTAAGTTGTTTTACCCATATGTTTCCAGCTGAGGTTGAGCATGGAGAAGCTCTGCCTTCTTGTTTCAGCTTTTATATTGCAAACAAGTAACTTCTTTTATGGTCTGTTTAATGCCATATCTTTTTACATTTATTTACTTTTGTTGATGATTTTACTGTTTAAAATGATTCTCAAGTATAGTGCTGAATTACTTTTTAGTGTTCTAAAGGCAAGAAAGTTAAGATATACCTTATAGAGGAAATGCACTTGACCTTGAACAATACATGTTTAAATCACACGGTTTTACTTATATGGATTTTTTAATATAAATACAGCACAATACTATAAATCTGTTTTCTCCTCCTTATCACCTTAATAACAGTTCTTTTCTCTAGGTGTATTGTAAGAATACAGCAATGATACATATATAAGTGTTGATCAACTGTTTATGTTTTTGGTAAGACTTCTGATAAACAGTAGTCTATTCATACTTAAAATGTGGGGGAGTCAAAGTTGTACAAGGATTTTCAACTGTCATAGAGCTATGGGTTTGAGAATTCAATAAAAAATGAATTAAGGAATTGTCATAATTTACTCAACATATAGGTATTTTTTTTTAAGATTTTATTTATTTGATAGACAGAGATTACAAGCAGGCAGAGAGGCAGGCAGAGAAAGAGGAGGAAGCAGGCTCCCCGCCACGCAGAGAGCCCGATGTGGGGCTCGATCCCAGGACCCCGAGATCATGACCGGAGCCGAAGGCAGAGCCTTTAACCTGCTGAGCCACCCAGGCACCCCTCAACATATAGGAATTAAATGCTTAGAATGTTTCTAGTCCTGTACTAGACCATGGCACAAAGGCAAGATATGACTCCTGTCTTCATAGAAGGATGCTATTTTGAAGGAAACAAAGCAAATAAAATACAGATATCTGTAATGCTATGAGTGAAACAGATGGGATTAGTGGTAGAAAATATAAAGGACCATAAGCTAAGCTAAGCAGTCCAAAATCTATGGAATGACAAGGTCAAGATTTGATATTCTTCTAGGCCTAGAACGGAGGATAGCAAGCACAGAGCACAGAGGAAGGGCACCCCAAAATGCCCAAGAGGTGGAAGGAAACAGATCATGCATGCCCTTGTTCTAGGATATATCCTCACTAAGTACTTTATACAACACAATAGAATAAAAGCACTTCATAAAATCAGAGAAGCTTTGTATCAGCCAAGGCACCATAGGGAATCATTTGTTCCATTTTTACATGGTATCAAGGTAGTTGGGGGAGATACTCTTTAGGGATGTCAAATCCTAGTCTTCCATATGGGAAAAAGCTTCATAAAAATAAATTGCTCTTTGTTGAAAGAGACCACATCCCCATTTATCTCTTCATACCTCTGAAGTATAGGTAACGTATCTTGCAGGGTTTGCTATGGTAAATACAGATTTTTCATAGGCCAAAAGAGTAAGCTGATACTTCTAGGCAGTGTTATGTTATGTTATTGGGATGGAAGACTTTAGTTTTATATATATATCTTTTAAACTTCATTCTTACAGAGCTTGTTATTCCTGACCCTAGACCACTGATTTTTTTTTCCCTCTTCTTCCTTTATGTATTAGATTTTTGAGCAGTTTCCTTTCCCTCTGTATTTGAAATGAGATGTTCTTAAGGTGATATCTTTGTAACTCAAATTAATAATGCTGTAGAGTGATCAGGATTTGATGGTTACACAATAGTTCCCTGGAAAAAAAATTACTATATTTAGAGAGGAAAATTTTGTTGTCAGTAATAAGCACATTCTATCCACATAATATAAGTTGGATATTATTGCAAGAGATTCTTTGTGCTCCTAGAGGTATTTAAAGGGCCTTAGGGCTGCTTCCAGGCCCTTCGACCCACAGTCCACAGCTAGTCTTGCAGGTCCAAGGATCTAATGGGGGATACTTCTGTCTGTACCTCAGAAAATCCATATGGCCCTCTCTATAGCTTTTGCCCATCCAGCTGCAGGCAGGGAGCACTCTCGCCTGGCCAGGCTCCTAGAAGGGTACATGCCCATCCATGCCTCCAGAGCCAGATCTGCAAAGCTGAATCTTGACTATACTTCCTGAAACACCTCTCAGACTTGCCTCCAGCCCTGCTCAGACATGGTTTCAGCCCTTCGCTTCCCACCCAGGGACCCATCCAGTGACCTGACATTAGCTCTCCAAAGTACCTGGAAGGAAACTACATTCATCTGTGTATCTGGTAATAGACCCATTGTCTGAGGGCCCAACTGTGGACATTGAAGTAGGCCCTTATCCCAGTACCACTATTTAAATGAACTCAAAGACAAGTCTTTCAAAATCATCCATTTGGAGGCACATAAAGGTAAAATAATGGAAAAGAGTGAAGAAAACATCCCTTCTCTCATTCACTCCCTCTTACCCTCTTCTCCATCCTCCTTGTCCTCATCCTCCTCCCCCTTTTCTAGCTCTATCTCACTCACTCTCTTTCCATCCCCTGTCCCTCTCTCCAGAGTAGGGGACACAGGTGATGGATAAAGTTAGAAGAATGAAAGAGGACTCAGAATAATATTATTATTACACATGCACTTAAAATAAAGGACATCCAAACTAAGAACAACAGTTAGAGGTTTTGCAGATGTAGGATCAGACTATCTTATTTGGAAGACTTCATGATCAGAAAAAGTTTTACTAAATAGGGTAACTGAGAAGAACCTTTAATAAAAATGGGGGGAAAAAGCTTCCCAGGTAGCAGGGAGCATAGGAGTTTGTATAGTGATCAGTATCACAGGCTTTGGAGTTACGGGCCTCCTAGAAACCCCAGTTCTGACACAATCTTAGAAAATTTATATAATATCTTTTTGTTTTTTCATCCAAAAATAAAAGTAATTTTTAAAATTTTAAGTATCTATTACATAAGTTTTGAGAATTGTATTACCTGATTAATACTTATTTACTTGAAAGCTCAGCATAAACACCATTTACTCAAGCAAATCTTTTTTAACCAAGCAATGCTTGGTTAGGGTGTTCTCTATAAATATCTCTGCCATTAAATTTTGCACGCTAGCAATTACATATTTTTTGTCCCTTTTCCTGATTTGACAATGAAACTCAACTCTGTCAAGGAAGGTTCATGCCTGTCCTCACATAGGATGCTGGCCCCTAGCACAGTCCCTGGCCCTTGAGTCATTTGTTGCTGACTAGCTATTCTCAAAGACCATTTGGTAGGCATGGCACATTGTCAGAAGGGAAGAATAACTCCCTTTAGGCAGTGCTGGTCTGAAGTCCATGATAAATCAGTCTAGAATATAAATCTATCTGACTTTTTCAGTGAAAGAGCAATAAAGCATCATCTTATGGAAATTTTTAAGTGACACCAAATGGTAGCAAAAGAAAGTCAAGTGAAGGATTGTTCAGGAACTGTGACAGAAGATCCTCCACTGATTTCTCAAAAGCCTCAGAGAATTAAAAATAACAAATCAATGTGCAACACTATTGAAGAGGAAAAAAACAAACAAACAAACAAAACTTGTCCCCATAAAGTTAAATACATTACAATTCACACTGTCTATAAACTGGATTATAGTCTGTGAGGAACACGTCTAGCACCTCAATCTAGTAAGAAAAAAAAAAAAGGAAGAAATGTGACCTGTATCTTTTTTAGGTGTGCCTTATGATGTATGGCAGAGAGGCAGTTGGCTCTGTCACAATATATCAGAGACTGGAGCTTAGTGACATTTTTCTGTTGGTGGGAACTCATTACTACTTCCTTGCAATAGGAAAGTATTGCACAATTGGCATTAGAAGTGTTTTAAGGACTGAGAGATTGATTTATAGTGAGATATCACAGCAATTAAATATGTGCTATAACAAATCTTAGGTGTATAACTGTCTAATATCTGAGGGTTACAAATACTAAGACAAAAAAGGAATTTTTGAGATGATAAAAAGGATGTGATAAAGAATAATAAGATGAAATGGAGAGATTAGATGTGCTTTTGCCTGGGAACATATCCCAGTAGCTATCTTCCTGAATGTACTAGTTTCCTAGGGGTACTGTAACAAAGTCAAAGAACTAGGTGGCTTTAAACAATAGAAATGTATTGTGTCACATGTCTGGAGTCTAGAATGTCAAACTCAAGTTGTCATCAGGGACACCTTCTTTTAGGACAAGGCTGTAGAGTAGACTCTGCCCCACACTTTTCTCTCACTTTCTGGTGTCACCAGCAAAATTTGGAACTTCTTTATGTTGCAGCTGTGTGATTCCAGTCTTCACATCTGCCTTGACATGACATTCTCTTTCTTTGTCTTTACATCATCATATTAGGAGGACACTAGCCATATTGTGTTAAGATTCCACCCTATTCAAGTGTGACCCCATCTTAACTAATCTTCAATGACCCTATCTCCAAATAAGGTCACATTCTGAGGTATTGGGGATTAGGACTTCAAGATATCTTTTTTGGACGACAGGATTTAATCTGTTAAATGTTGTTTCTTTTCTTCTTGTTTTGTTTTTTTGGTTTTGTTGTTGTTTTGTTTCATTTTGGGTTTTTTGGCTCAAAAAACTTTAATTTCTCCTTTGGTCCAGCGGTTGTTTAAGAGAGTAATGTTTAATTTCCATTCTTTTGTGAATTTTCCAGGTTTCCTCTTGTTATTGACTTCTAATTTCATGTAGCCATGGTGAGAGAAGATACTTGGTATGATTTCAGTCTTCAGTTTGCTAAGGCTTGTTTTGTAGCTTAGCATAAGGTCTGTCTAAAATGTTCCATGAGCACTTGCAATGAATGTGTATTCTGTTGTTACTGTATGAAATATTCTGTAAATATCTGTTAGTTGCATTTGGTCTATAGTGTTGTTCAGATTTGCTGTTTCTTTTTTGATTGTCTGTCTGGGCAATCTATGCATTGTTGAGTGGGGTATTAAAGTGTCCAACTATTACTATATGACTGTTTATTTCTCTGTTTAGCTCTGTTCATTTCTGCTTCATATATTTAGGTGCTTCAATGTTGGGTGCATAAATATTTACAGTTGCTATATCTTCTTGATGTATTCATTTATTAATCACTACTTAATGATCTTGTTTCTTTTTGCCATTGTAGTGTAAAGTCTATTTTGCTTCATATAACTACCACTGTGTGGGTTTTTTGTTGTTTGTTGGTTTTTTTTGTTTGTTTGGGGGTTTTTTGTTTTGTTTTGTTTTGTTTTTTGGTTACATTTGCTTGAAATGTCTTTTTTCCATCCATTTACTCTGTTTATGTGTGTCTTAAGGGTGAAAGTGAGTCTTTTATAGGCAGCATGTTGAATCATGTTTGTTAATCCATTCAGCCATCCTTTTTTTTAAATTGGAGAATTTAATCTCTTTACATTTAAAGTAATTATTGATAGTGAAGAACTTAGCATTGCAATTTTGTTATATTTTCTGGCTGTTTTGTGGATCTGTTTTTCCTTGTTTCTTATCCTGCTATTGTTTTTTGTGTTTTGATGTCTTCTGGCATCAGTGTGCTTTGACTTCTTTTATCTTGTTCTTTTGTGTAATTACTATAAGAATTTCTCCTTGTGTTTACCATGAGGCTTACATAAAACTTATAACACTGGATTTAAACTGATTATAACAATTTAACCTTAATAGAATTTGTAAACTTTATACTTTTCCTTTTCCTCTCCTCATATTTTAGATTATTGCTGTTATAATTTATATGTTTTTCATATCACATAACTAAAAACAGATTGTTGTGGTTGTAGCTATTTTTACACCTTTTTTTTTTTTTAACTTTTGAACTGGAGTTGTAAGTGAATTATGCACCACTATTGCCATATTGCAGAATCTGACTATGACCATATATTTAATATTACCCATGAGATCTACACTACCTATTTATGTTTTTATGATGTTAATTAGCATTATAGAGTGTTCCTTTTGGTTTTGTCCCAAACTTAATGGGAAGCTGAATTGAAACAGCCAGGAAAGATCTTATCAACTATTTTCATATTTCTAAGAAAGCCTGCTCTTTTCCTCCAAGACATATTCTTTTTTAATTTAAATAAACTTAGCCTACCCTCCATAAGGCATTTACCATCAGCTGCCATGCTTCTCCTGTATGTTCACATGCAGCATAAAATCAAATCCCTATTTGCACAAAAATGATCAGTTTTCTTCCAGCCAGAAGAAATTTGGTGTTTCTGAATGTCTTGTAATCTCCCAGGATAAGCTGCGATAAGCTTTTGCTTTCTCTTTGTATATTTCATCAAGAGCTCCCTATGGTCCAATCAGACAGTCCCATAAACAGATTTCTAAGTACATCATCCACCAAGAGGCTCAGCAAGAATCTTCCCCAAACTCATTATACCATTTGAAAGGGAGGGAAGCATGTAACAAAACAAAACAAAAAACAAACTGGCAAGAGTTAATTTGTTAAAGAAGAAGAAGAAGAAGAGGGGATTAAACTGGTCCCACATTTCTTCCTTATCTTTGCCTGAGAGAAGATGAATATACATATATGTCTTTCTATTTTGAACATTAGGTTAAACACAATAGCTTTTGCTCATTGCTCATTTCAGTCAATGTCCATCCCTCAATCACTTCTGCATATATTATTAATAAAGTTCTGCAGAGAGTTGCCCACCCCACCTTCACCTCCAGCCTTGTCTCCAGAAAATATCCATGACTATTGCCTATCAGGTTTTCAGAGAAGAAAAATATTTTAAGCGTAGTTCAGGAATATATATCAGTTCCTGTATGAGAAAAAAATATATATTTCTGTATAGTTTTTTCTGTCTTAATGCTGGGAACATAGTAAAGGCAGATTTCCCTTACAGACTTATAAAACATACCTATTCATAAGTAAACAAACCAGGGCAGTGAGCTATGGTGGGTTCTCGAGAGCCTCCAGAAACTCTTTATAGTTTCTTCTATAGATAATATATATAACCTTTTTCATTGTATTTTGGAATTTATAATTTTTCCCAAAATTGAATTTTTGAATTGTGGACTCATGATTCACTGTTTCTTAGATAAATGTGATCTCTACCATCATGGCCTATAAAGAGTTACTTTTCATTTCTTTTCTTCTTTTTATTAACAAGTGAAATGTACATTGTCAGTAATCTAGACTTGTGATAATACAGATGATGACCAAAAAAAAAAAAAAAAGAAGCTTTATACTTCATTCCAGTATTCAGTCCATAGAAACCATTGATATACACTAATGACTGAGCACTCAGTATGAACATAGTATGTTCATATTATGATAAGTAGCAACCTTTCTTTAGGAATGTTAGAATTCTGTTGCTTGTTTTACATTCCTAAACCATGTGTATTCCTTTGTTGCAAATTCATAAACACCTCTCTCTGCTAGTATATATGTATGGATATGTCTCTCTTCAATTCCTCATTAAAGATAAGCAATTAATGTTTCTCTGCTTCGCAATTCTAAAGAAGCAAGTGACCATTGTGAATAAGTGCTATCTTCCTTCAAAGGAGTGGCAGCACACTCTACTAAGAATTCTCTTCCATCAATTATTATTAGAAATTAGAGTTGAAGAGTTGCACTTACATACTATGTTATTGTGTGAGTAAAATGATAGGAGGTGGGGAAAGACAGAAAGAGACAGACAGACAGAGATTAATTCATCATTTCATGTGCAATGTTATATTTGAA
>ML105522.1:14410-30191 GCA_003697995.1 Taxidea taxus jeffersonii | reverse complement strand
CCCCCCAGTCTATGGTATGCTGTCATGACAGCCTGAGGTAAGACACCAAGTGAGGTGGACTTTGGTTGCTTTTGGCTTTCTTGTAAGGAGTTACTCCTCTCTGTAGAAGCTTCCTGCATCCTTAATAACGTTGATCGTGTAGGACTTACAGGTGGCTACTCGAGTGTTCTGACCACCTTTTGTCCCATTTAAGTCTGTCCAAATCTATCAAAATGGCCGCACAGATGTGCTGGCCGCTAGATAGTATTCGGTGCGTGATGCTTCTCCTCTTGTCACCAGACACAGGTGAGGACAGGACATGGGAGAAATGAACTGGAAGGAGAATGATTTGTCCCCAGCAGACCCCAACTGGAGAGGACCCGGGACATTTGTTGAAGATGTCTCATTGCCATCAGGATTCATCTTCTGAATCACCTACGTATGACTTGTCACATTTGGATGTCAAAGAGTCAACGGCTAGGATCCACTTGGCTGGTCATCACGCATGAGCCCACCCAAAAGCTGCACGTGCTCTGTGGACAGGCGGTATTGGGACATTTTGTCAACATTCCTCTACTGTGCAATATTCTTGCCCCGAGAGAGAGACAGAGAATCTCAGTGGGGCTGGACCCAGAATCATTTTCTCCAACCCCGTGAGATTTATGCTTGGTGAGGGGTGGTTGAAATA
Organism: Taxidea taxus jeffersonii; assembly: GCA_003697995.1. Lineage (NCBI taxonomy): Eukaryota > Metazoa > Chordata > Mammalia > Carnivora > Mustelidae > Taxidea > Taxidea taxus. Next base: position 29,524 of record ML105522.1, on the reverse strand, counting down.
ATTATCTGGAGGCACTCACCTGTCCTCTTTTCTTATTGACGAGATACACTGGTACGTGCAGCACGATTTGGACCGAATTGCACACAAGTGTTTTGGATATTTCACCTGCTGGCTATTTGGCTGAAATTCCCTGGAGCAGAGATCATGTTTGATATCCAAACCCTGTGTTCAGACGTGCACTGGTTCCCGGGGCCGCCATGACAAAATGCCAAAGTGTGTGTCTTTGGACAACAGAAACGTATTCTCTCCGTTCTGGGAACTAGAAATCTGAGGGCAAGCTGTCAGTGGGGTTGGTTCCATGTGGATTCTCTGATGGAGAGTCTGTTTCAGGACTCGGTGGTTTTTCCAGGAATCTTCGGCACCTCTTGGTCTGTGGATGAATCCCTCCCATCTGCTCATTGTCTCTGGTTTTCTGTGGTATTCTTAGAAGGACACTAGTCATATTGGATCCAATCCCATGATTTCATCCTATCATCCTAACTAATCACAACTGCACGAGCAGAGGGTTCGCCATATTCTCTTCTGTGCTCCGAGTTCTTCCAAGGTGATGTGTTCTCAATCCAAGGAGCTCCTGTGAGTCAGAGGACATGTATCTCACAGGGCCACGGACATGGAAAGTTCTGCTCTCGTTGATTCTGATTAGTTTCTGCCCTATAGTTCCTGGGAAATGAGCAGTTTAAGAGTGTAAGAGTACAGAGCCCAAGTGTGAAATTCCCAGCCATCTCATCCTTCATAGAGACCCCATGTAATGTGCTCTGGTCATCCCCTGCGTCCTCCTCCAGCTCAGCTCTTCCAATCCTCTGCTACCATATTAGCTGTTGCTGTGTAACAAATGTTAGCAGCTTGAAATTTAGCAGATTGAAACAGCACAGGTGCATTATATTTTCGTGGCCGTAGGTCAGGATTCCAGACATGAGTCACCTGGGTCCACTGCTCAGGGTTTCCAAAAAAAAAAAAAAAAAGCAACAAGGAATTGGGTGGGGCTGTGTTCTCATCTGAAGGTTGACTTTCTCTTCTGGCTCATTCTTGTTATTGGCAGAATTCCCCTTCTCTTGAAGGGCTCCTCTGATTCAGTCAGGCCCACCTAGGATAATCTCCCTCTGATGAAGTCACAGTTACTGGATTAGTAACATCATCAGGGAGTGACATCCGTCATGCTCATCGGTCCTGCTCATCCTCTAGGGGAGGGGATTATGGAGTGGGTGCACTAGGGCACAGATATCTTGAGACCACCTCAGAATCCTGCTTACCATAGCTCCTTCCCACCCAGGCTGTGCCTCTGAGGTCCAGTGTGCTTCCCAATGAGCTCACCTGATTTACCTGGCAGGTGCCTTGCCACATTCCTCGGATGTCCAGATCTATTAATAGGGGAGCCCTCCCTGCTCTATAAAGGGATTTGATGGACCCAAGGTTTAAGCAAGATTACAGAAATTAATTGCATTTTCATAAAACTGGGTCTCTCTACTTTTTATAAGGCACACATAAGCCTTGTTTGCAAGAGGAAGAGTTCTCAAAATATCCATTAAAACATTGCACAAACACACATGAGGCTTAAGAAAGCACACGCCTTCCTCTGCCCCAGTCTGAGCCTTCTCAGACATTTCTTGCACTCACCTGCACTCACTCATCTGCCCATCTGGCCCCTTTGCCCAGAACATTCTCTTCCAAATGAGGCCACTTATCCTCAATTCTCCCAAGCTAAAAGGGTGACAATCAATTCTCGTCTGATGGGCACATCATGAGCCTCAATTTAGCCACCACGGCTTCGTACACTGTATGTGTCTGAGTGTCTGGTGGCCGTGTGACCTCGTCTCCAGTCCCTTGGCCAGACTTACAGGGGCTGGGACAGAACACAGGGTCGACTCAGGGCCGCACTGTCTGTGGAGGGATTGGGTTTCTACCTTCCAAGGTTAAAAATAGCCTGATACAGTTGTACTGGGCCTCTCTGATTCCTTGTAAATGAATTAAGACATTTATAATATAAAATAGGCCATATTGGTCATGAGGTGATATATGGTTAGGGGCATGAAGAACACTGAGTGTTGGGCAACCGTCCCCACCATCACATCCAGAACCTTCCATCTTCCCAAACTGAAGGTCTGTCCCTATCAAACACTAACTCCCTATCCCTGTCCCCCATCCACTCTCTGTCTCCATGGATGGGACATCTCTAGGGATCTTGCGTATCTGAATCACACAGGATTTTTCCTTCTATGTCTGGCTTATCTCACTGAGCACCAGGTTCTTGAGGTCCATCCAGGTCACAGCAGGGGCAGAACATCCTTCCCTTTCAAGGCCGCGTCATAGTCTGCCGTGTGCATGGGCCTTGCTTTGCTCATCCACTCATCTGTTGATGGACACTCGGGTCACTTCCACATTCCTGCTATTATGAATAATGCTGCCATGACCATGGGTGGGCAAATGTCTCTCCAAGACCTTGCCTTCAGTTCTTTACAGAACTTGAATTGCTCAATCATGGGGTGGTTCCATTTTTAAATCTTTGAGGCGCTGGCATACTGTTTTCCACAGCAGCCATGCCATTTGTCATTGCCACCAACAATGCACAAAGGTTCCAATCTCTCTACATCTCCGATAACACTTGTTATTCCCTGTTCTCTGTAGATTGCTGTGGTAGCAGCCTTCCTCACGGGGCTGCCTAATTCCGGCCATCGTCCATGCCACCTGGAATCCACACCAATCAAGAACCTACACTGATACCTTTCTTGGTATCTTCACATCTACTGGACGTCCACCATTGCACTTCGTACAGCTGTTGGCCTGAAATTCCCGTAGAACATCTGGATGTCTCCCGGGATGAGGACAGAATCCGTATTTATGAACATTCCTTTTGGTGTTTGGCTGCAGTTAGGGGATCTGAGTTCTGAGGGTTTTGGGCAGAGACTGGTGTCCATTGATGGCTCCATCTGCTCCCCACATTTCCCAGCATGCCTTGCAGGGAAATGCCACGTGAGCGGTCCTGCCTGGTGCAATGTCGTGTGTGAGAACCCACAAGTTTGTGGCCCACATGTGACTCCCTAGTGTCTTTCTCCACCCACGTTAACGAAGAAGAGTGTTGTTTTAGGTAGTAAAGTCGCCTTGTGAGTTTGGATCCCTATGTCACCATGTAGAACAGGTATGTCCTGGGGACACGTACACTTTGTTGTACTAAGATCTGGGGGTTAGGGTTATGTTTTGACCCCTCCGAGGACCGGCAAATGGTGTGTTAACCTCATCCAACCCAGCGATGGGAGAACAATGCCTGCAAGTTCTCACTGGGATTCTCCCAAATGGAACACAGTCAACGTGATCTTCTCTGTCTGCTGATCAAGAGTCGAAAGACCCACTGCCTGATTTTTCAGATGAGAGTAATTATGTTTGTGTTCTTTATAAAGCAGAATAAATTAGTAAAGTTTGAGAATCAGTGGGGTAGATGCTTCTTGGAATTGTCCATTTCTGTGGATGTGCAGGACGTCCATTTTATGCCTGTGTTTTGCTCATTATTTGTGCTCCCATTTTTTTTTTTCTTCCCTAATTCTACCTAAAAGGAAATATACCATCGGCACTGAAATTAGGTCGGGGCTGGCTCACTGGAGAATAGTTACAGACCCAGGACGAGATCACGAGAAATGAGAAAACCCACCCACTTCCTGCACTGGGTCCTCCCACGACCCAGGGTGGCATAAGAAATCAGAACCGCTAAGATATTCTGAATGAACTCACATTCAGGATTCTCACAGGAACACAGAGTTCACGGCACGTTTCAAGCGTTCATACTGAGTGACAAGATTCGCTGGAGAAGTACGAAACATCTCACAAAATTAATTCTGTTTACGTCAAAATCAAATCTTTAGTACAATGTGCCTGCTTTTCACGGTGGGAACTGGTTCTTTCATGTGTTTTGCTTGTATCTTAAAAATGTGTACATTGACCTATTTTTATATACATTTCCCTATCATTGGTCCTCTTTCGAGGTCCAAAAGGAGGCCAAAATGATTGGTTTGAGAAGGGGATGACCACAGGAACATGTCTGGCTGACATCCGTCTCTCTCGTCAAAAGGAGGAAGCATCGCCACCCTGATTTTCCCATTTGAAAATCAGAAGTTCGTCCTGTTTCTCAGCAAACTGGAACGAAGGAGCTTGGCTCCACAGGTCAAGACCACAAAAAGTCAAAGCCTTTGTTAAAGCTTGAACACAGAGTCATCATTCTGGGCATGCCTCTTGTAGAGTTCAATGTGCAATTATAAATCTTCAAGCTCAATTTTTTTTCTTAGAAGAGTGGCCTTCTCGTTCTCAACAATATACTCCCAATTGCACATTCAGAGACTTGGAAAGAAATGCCAGGCGAGTTTGATTAATGTTAGCAACCGAAATGGAGCCTCCATTCTGTACGGGACTTCTGCACATACATGCAGTCATCTGGACATAAGGTCAATCCCCAATGTCTGTCCATGGTGCTTGGTTGGGAATGTTGGAAGAAGAGGGAGCCTTCTTCGTCCTCCTGCGGAACGGGCGGGATGGAGGGTTGTGTGGATGGCTCTCCGGCTTTGTTCTGGCTATGTGCAAAGCCAGGGCTGTTTGGGGTCTGCGCCCTCATTTCCGGAGGAAACGATGCACGGGCACGGGACTCCCTGCTGGATGACGTCTAAGTGTGAATTGGGCGCAGGAAGACACACGTGCTTGGAGAATCTTCACGGATGTTCGATGAGAAGCAGAAGAACCACTGAGAGCCCACAGACGGTTCTCAGAAACACAGAAGGGGATTTGCAAGGCTCGGGGAGCCCCTCGGAGAAGCTAGGGGGTTTCCCTCAACAGTGTGGAGCATTATGCGGCCAACAAAAGGCGGGTGCACTTACCCAGTGAAGGGTCCTCCAGAGAGAGTCAATGAAAGGCCACCAGCCACCTGGAAAATCGAGCAACCAGAGGGTCTTTTTTATTCCGCAGGGAGACTAGAAACCACGTAAAAATCCAACAACAGTAACCCCAAATGAGTCCGTTGCCATCCTTTGGACAAATTGCTGGAGTTTTAGCAGAATGAAGAACTCTTACCATAAAGCAAACACTCACAATCTATTTTTGGATAGTGGCTGTGTTTTTCTTTTACGGTGGTCTCCCATGCCCAAATACAAGGTCTGGGGGTCAGCAAGGTGATTCCCAAATAGTCCCTCCCGTGCTACGCGGCGTGCCTTCCCGTGGGCCATCATTCCGTTTGCTGTGCAACGTTTTTATTCGAGGCAACCGTCCTCGTCTGTTTTCGCTTTCGCTGCCCGTGGTTTTGGCGTCCCACTTGAGAAACCATTACTGAGACGAGCACCAAGAAGCCCTTCCCTTACGTGTTCCCCGGCGAGTCTGAAGGTTTCAGATCTTAGCGTCGAGTCTTTAATGCATGTGGAGGTGCATTGGGCGTCCCAAAGCCATCCAGGCAAGGGAACGCCTGATGTTTCTGCTCGGTCCTTGAACGTACATCCATAACGGGGAGTCACTAAGGTCTGTCCCCACACCCTCTTCCCCACCTGGTTCTGGGGAATTCCAGGCTAATGGCGGACTTGGAGTTCATGCTCTGCTCTTCTGAAACCCACACGGACTCCTTCCCAGAGTCCTGGTTCTATCCCCTAACAGCATCCCTGCTCTCCAGCGACCTGGACGCTCCCCAGTGTAGGCGTCTGAGAGCCTCCAAGGGATCTGCTACCTGACCCCCTTTCCTCAGGACGGCCGGAGGGTTCTGTTCAGAGCACGCAGCACCCCAACCCAAGAGAGCCCCTCTTCTCGGAGAAAAAAAACAAAAACAAACCCAAAACCAAACCACACAAAACAGAACATATTTTTTGCGCAAAAAAAAAAATTTAAGGCAAGAAAACAAAACAATATTTTTTTTAAGCAATGAAACAAAACAAAAGAAAACAAAATGGGCCAAATCTCTTTAGTGAGGACACCCAGCTGGCTCATTACACAGAGCGTACGACTCTTGATCTCAGGGTTGTGGGTTCGAGCCCCGGGTTGGGTGTGAAGATTAATTAAAAATAGCAGTTTTTGTTTTTTGTTTTTTTTTTTAAAGCCGTCCTCCCCCAAAGAAAACCTTCCCAGTTAGTTCGGCTTCTAAAGTTGTTTGCACGGAGCACGGGGTGTGGTCCGTAAACAATGACTCTCGGAACACTGAAAAGATTAAATTAGACTAAACAAAGGAAAGGAATCTGAATAAAAGAGGATAAAATTGCTTGCACGCTAACTTCCCTCATTCCCTGTGGATGGGCAAAAGAATCGGCTTTTGAAGCGTGTGTGAAGAGTGACGGTTTCCCTTAAAGACTTCGTGAAGCGCGACGGGACGTCTCGACGGAGCCACACGGGACAGGCTGCGTCCTCCTACCAGGAGGTCGGACCCCACAGTGGACACCCTAAGTGCCCGCACGCCCCTGCTAATGGAAGACGAAGGACCGCAGATCGCAAATGCTGGACGGCCAGATGGCAGAGGCGCCCGAGCCCGGAGCGCGACTGAGCCCAGCGGGGTTCCCGTCTCCCGGACATCCGTGGGCAGACCCCGAGGCTCAGAACCGAGGGACTCATTCTCTTGTCATCCCCCGAAATCCACAGCCTCCTTTTTCTCTTCAAAGTTGACTTTGCCTGAAATACACCCCAGCCTCTCCGGGTTCCTCCTCTTCCTTCAAAACCAGGCACGGATCTGTGTGTCAGGGGACGATTATTCCCTTGTAAATGCCAGCCTCCGGGTCCCTTCCCACAATGTTCCAAAGGTCTTTCTATTTTGGATCGCCGTGCTCACTGGCAAAGAAAAATCCCCGGGTGCCGACGGCCCCGGCAGCCGGGACCCGAAATGCAGAAGGAACCCGGCCACTCGGTGGGGCACGCCAGAGCCGGCTCTGGGCTCACCACGGCCCGTGGGTTCTGCAGGACCGAACTCAGCCCGTGCTCTGACCACACGCTGGCCTGACGGTTCGAATGAGGAGAGCCTGGCTCCGTGGCCGGAAGCCGCAAGGCCCTCAGCAGAGGCTGGGGTCTGCTCATTATGGAAAAAGAAGAAGCAGTGACTTCCGTGGGTGCCGTGAAGGGTAGGAACGGGGAGCTTCTCGAGTTCTGGGCAGGAGGATGGACGTGTGAAGGATCAACAGGTGTTCACAAGGCCTTGTCCCCAATGCAAAATGTGCACAGAGGGGATTTGGATTTTAAGGAGAGCGGCAGAGGGGAGCTCTGTGATTGGGCGGCCGGGGGTGTGACACGGAGAAAGGACCCCTGGTCACACAGGATGGAATTACATCTGGGTGGCCAGGTGGAGGCACCGCATTACACATGATCATTCCCATTTCCCGGAATCTGAGCTCCAGTGCTGGCCCCCAAACGCTTAGGGCATGGAGAGCCCAAAGGGGGCACTTCACAGCCACGATGGTCACTAAAGGCACGTGCCCCGCCCTCCCCAGCTTTGGAGTTCCTCATCTTTGCAACCCGACCGCAAGGAGGCAATGAATACCGTCCCCTCGCCAAGACCCTGGAAGCCAGAGGATATGCCCGGGTCTCACGGCTGCGTTCTCTCCTTCGTTGCCATCGTGACTTTCTTATACCTGCCCAAATCCTGTGCCCAAATATTCGGCACACGTGGAAAAGCACGTGGTTTTCTCCTCCGTCTCAAGAACTCTTTCCTGATTGTTGAAGGCGTCTGCCCAACTTTGCGTTCCCGGCATCCATTGAACTTGTGAAGGATGTTGAACGTTCTGTGCACATTCCGTGTGTTAAAATTCTACACGCCTTATCCACTGGGGCAAGTAGATTTTTCAGGGAGATACTCGGAGGCTGTGCAAACATCCTATTTCTTCTGGCTCATCCTGGTGCTCTCTGGCGGGTCCACGCCGCAGCCTGCCTGGAGATTCCGTTTCTTTGTGTGTGGTGTCTGCTTTTTTTGGGGTGATTTGTTTCTTGGGTACTTATTTGTTTTTCTCACAAGATGCTTGACGTCTTTCTCGGCGGTGGGCGTTCTTCATGCTGGGATGAAGCCGCTCCCAGGCTTCCTTGGAGACGGTCCTCTATGAGCTGCCTGCACTGGCACTGAGGTTACGGAACACTGATGCCCGCCTTTGGCTGGTTCTTCAATGCCCTTAGGGCAACATCCAGAGACCATGCTCTTATAACCCTTATGGGTTTTGCCTTCACACTCTTCCGTGGTTTCCAGCCAGCTCAAGGCTTTAGGGCGATGTCTTTACCTCTCAAGACCCAGCCAGTGACAGATGACCGCCATTACTGCGGAATGCCACCAGCTGGCCGGAAGGGTCGCACACCCATGTGAGACACGGGGGGTTAGGCCATGAAGACGGACGGGCACGCTTGCAACAAGGTGGATGGATCTGCCCTTGGTATTTACCCAAGAGCTAAAAACACCTGTCCACACCATAACCTGCACACTAATGTCTAAACCAGCTTTACGGGGTTCAACACAGGGTGCACACAACACCAACCAACCCATTGTTAGCTAGACTCGCCATGCTGGATGCTAGACCTTATCATTGAACATTTGTACCGACATGTCCCCATTCCCCCTGCTCCCCTCAGCCCCTGGCAATAACCATTCTAGCCTCTGGTTCCATGAGTCTGGTTATTTTAGATTCCAAATGCAAGGGACACTGTGCATTATTCGTCCTCTGTCTGACTTACGTCACCTTGCATAACTCCCTCCAGGGCCATCCATGTTGTTGCAAATGGCGGGACTTCCTTCCTTCTCAAGACTGAATAATATTCCATTGTATAAACATGCAGATTGGGAGTTTTGATGGACACTGGAGGCTTAGAAGATCCACAGACTAAGGTCTGAGCTCTAACCAAAACACCGTACTTATACACAAATATACAATGTTTACATACCAATGAGCACAAAGTCCCATTCCCCAACAAATCCTTTGTGGAATCCCATCTCATTCTGTACTTCCTGTTCTGTCTGCCCCCATTGCCTCTAGCTTCCTCTTCAAAATTCAAACTACACACTTAAAAAAACGTGAAATGCACAGACGTATCGTCAGGACATGAATCTCTGGAGAAACAGGTAGAAAGCACGGACAGAGCCATCACATCTGCTGGCCTCCTGGTGGAGTGAACGCGACAGCATGGAAAGTGTGGCTGACATGAAGCACACACAGACCCACGTGGCTGTCTCTCCCCACCACACACCGGCCCCAGCAAGAATCCAGGGACCTGCAGTGACTTAGATTTGGAACCTGATATGGTGCCACGTTTGGTCCACTGGCAAGTGACAAATAACGTCTTGTGGAGATGGGAGGAGTAAGTGCGGGGTGTTTCCGATCAGGGTGTGTACATGCCAGGGATGACAGTGGAACCATCCTCCCGTCAAACAGAAAATGCAAATGTGCAAGAGCTCCGTCATTATCATGGGAGGAGATGACGACCGCTGGGAGAATGGGGAGGGCTGGGGGCACAGCCAAGACCGCACGGATCACGACAGAAGCCCGTGGCGTTATGATTACAGCCCTGAGGTGCCAGCCCCATCCGTCCTCTTCCTGTGTTTGGCTGCCATGTTTTCTGGTACCAATCATCTCCATTAGGTTCCAAGCACCACATGGGTGTTTGGGGCAAATAATCCGTAGTCCCTGCCCTCAAAGAACTGAAGGCTTTGGAGAACAGCAAAGGCAAGAAGACCAGGAATATGTGTATCTTCCTATGAAGGAGACCCAGTCAGATTTCAGAGCAAAAACAACTACGTTTCACAAAGCAAGCACTTTGATCCTTATCCAAGATCCCTTTGTAAAATCTGACTTTGCTGAATGAATGAGTGAACGAATGAGTCCAGGCAGATGGAGCAAGGTTTTAAATAGAAGTGGTTTGCCGAGATCTATAAGAAAATGATACACGAAATCCGCCGTCAACAAGGCAGAATGGAGAGTATGTTTACCATGAGCAGCACGGAGCAATGGATGGACGCGCTCCCTCACCACATTGCTCCCCTGAAACTAATTCCCCTCAAACTAATATCACACTGGATGTTAACTACAGTGGAATTAAAACCAAAAAAGTTGATGGAAAAAACACATTCTAAAAGGGAGAAGTACAAAGGAAATATAGGTCAGAAATCCACGCCCTGACTGTGGAGAAGAGAAAATGTGCAGACGGTACTTTGAATGTTCACGCTGAAGCCTGGAGTAAAGCGGGATCTAAGTGGGTCAGGGTGCTTGATGAAGGTAAAGGGGAATTGTGTCTTGGTGTCTGAAGCTCCCCCCTGGAAGGATGAGCACATCTACCTGTGGTGGGAGGGCTGCTTTGATGCTGGGTGTCCTTTTCAGCTACATAAATTGCAGGCACCTGCTCAAAAACACATATGGAAGGCCTAGTCTCCACTACACATTGTTCTAGGGTCTTGAGGCAGGTGTGTGGATAACAATGGTCGTATCAGCTACCTCGTTGGGGAGGCCAACACGGGAATGTGCAATTCGAATGTGTTTTTGGAAAGATGCCTCTGAATGGCCTTTCAGCGGCAGGCTTGGAGGACACCAGACCAAGGAACCACCTTGGAAGGTACTGGAATGGTCCAAGGCATTGATGGCACGGAAGGAAAAGGTCCTCACAGAGACAGCAGCACCATGATGACATGCTGGAAGAGCAGTGTCGACTCTAGATCCATTTAGGATGAAGAATCTGTAACTCATGAGAAGAAATTAGTGATGCACCTAACAGAGACCTCCACATCCCTACATGAGGCGCTTGGAGGGGCAGTAGTTCCATTGGCCAAGATCAGGAACACAAGAGGGAAACCAGATTTGGAAGGTGAGGCAGATGGTCATCTTCAAGGCGAACCACAGAAACGAGCATGTACAATGTCTCTTCTGGGCCCAGGAGAAGACCCAGCTTTGCATGCGGTGAGTTCCAGGGATAACAGGGGCACGCAGGGTTTGGGAGGGAAGGCAACCATGAACGTGAGCATGTGGGTAATGAAAAGATAGCAGGGCGAGATTCAGGAGCCAAGAACAAGAGTGCCAGGAGTGAATCAGGCGTGAAGTGATCAAGACAGAGCTTGCCAGTGCCCCAAACATGAAAATGTAGTCACCCTAGGACCAGCCATTCCACTTGTAACGATATACCCTCCCCCCAAAATTGGGAACATGTGTTGGGAATAAAACTCACACACCCATGTTCATAGCATTCACAACAGCCAAAAGGTGGAGATAACCCAAATGTCCCCAGGTGGATGAACAGATAAACAGAACATGGTCTATCTGTACAATGGAATATTACTCGGGCATGAAAAGGAATGTCACTCTAGCTCATGCTGCAACATGGATGGACCTGGAAAGCACTAAGTAAAGGAAGCCAGACACCGAAGATCACACTTCCTATGGTTGCATTTATAGGCAATACGTACAATAAGGAAATCCACAGACAGGAAAAAATATGGGCATCAAGGAGTAGGAGGGAGGTGATGGGGAGAGATGCTTGATGGGTGCAGCCTTTCCATTTGGGGTCATGCTCTGGTACCACAGGGGTCCTTGCGTAATATGGTGCATGTACTCAACGCCACTGAACTGAACGCTTTTTTTTTTTATGTCATGCAAATTTCACACCAAAACAGGAAGAAAGAAGAAACTCAATGGCCAGAGTGGGTGGAGGGGAATCAGCAACCATGGAAAGTGAAAGACTGAGCTTTAAAGTAAGAATCATCAACATGGCCCCTGGGGTAGCGCTGTTGGTTGAGCATCTGACTCTGGGTTTTGGCTCAGGTCATGATCTCAGGATCCTGTGGACCTCCACATCAGGCTCTGCGCTCAGCATGAAGTCTGCTTGAGATTCCCTTCCTCACTCTCTGCTCCATCCCGCCACCCCTCGCCAAGCTCTTTCTCTAAACAAACAAATAAAATCTTAAAAAAAAGGGAGGGTCACCAATGCCACAAGGGCATGAAGAAGACACAGGCCAGTGCTCTTTCTATTTAGTGATGGTAACATGATTTGCCTAGATGCATGCCATGTTCCAGGGAGGCAGCAGCCAATGGAAGAGGATAAAAGGGTGATGTCCTCATTTCAGAAAGGATGGAACTAGACCATGTGTACAGTTAAGAAACAGTCCCTTAGGGTGATGCACCGTCCAGTTCTGTAGCCAACGGCCCCAGGGATGGACAGCTGCGATCCCTCTGGAAAGGTCAATGAGTAAGCCCCACTGTCATGATCGACCCCCAAGGAGCTTTTTAGGTTTGGTTCCATTGCTCGTACAAGGGACTTGGCTCCAGGGAACTATGATCTGAATATTGCAGGAACACACACGAAGGCATGGCCAGTTCCACCAGCCATGTCATAGAAGCCTTCATGGAGTGGTGGCATCTGTGTCAGGGCATTTGGTGACTTCCCCTCGACTGCCTGCCGTCACAAGGTGCCTCGCATCAGAGGATGTAAGACAAGAGACGTGTCCTGTCCTGGTTCTGGAGGCTGGAGATTGGCAGTCCAGATGCGGGCATGGGTGGTTCCTCCTAGAGGCTCAGGGAGTGTGTTCTGTGGGTGTCTTCAGCATCTAGTGTTTGTCAGCCATTGCTGGTTGGGGACACAACACCCCATCTGTGAGTCTAGGTCCACATCATGTCCCCTTGCACCTCTGGGTTCACTTGGACTTCTCCTCTCTGTTGGTGTCTATCTCGGTCTCTTCTCTTCATCTTATAAGGACACCAGTCCTATTGGACTTGAGCCTACCTTTGTGATCTCCTCTTGCTGCGATCATAGGCAGAGACCCTATTTCTAAATAGGGTCATATTCACAGGGCCTGGGGAGCATTATTTTGGAAAGAGACAGGGACTCAACCCAACCCACAGCAGGGTGGAAAGCAGATGAAGAATCTGGACAGTAGACGAGTGGAGGAAAGGCATTTCTCCACCAGGGAACAGCACGAACAAAGTCCATTCATTGTGCCATGGGAGGAGATGCAGAGCAGCATTGGATACTTGAGGGAGAGGGACAGGAGGAAGCGAGTGCCGGACGGGTAATGTGGGAACCATGAGAACTCTGCTGACCTCAGCCTGGCTTCTTGTTTCCTGGTGAATGAAGAGTCCCTCCTATGGTGTAAAAGCCTGGCTCGCTCTCTCCCCCATTGCTTACATGGATTTATTGTGGTTTTCAGCTGGCTTGGTTAATGGCCTCTGACCATCTGGTAGTAATCAACACGCAAGGAGTCGTTATTAGAACTGACAAGACTATCAAGTGCAGAGTTGTCTTTTGAGCTCCACATTATTTGTAGGTATGGGGCCCGTAAGTGTCCTACCCTGCAGTCCAGAGAGGAAAATCTGGGGGAATAGCTAAGTGAGCCATGGGGGGTAGAGGAGGCAAACAAAATAATGGAGGCACAGCCAGCCCCAGGCAGTGCGCCGAGTGAGGCACAGCTCACCTCTGTGTTGCCAGACCTTCCTGGTTGATGATGTGGATCTTTTCCCTCTGTCCCCCTCCTGGTCCCTGGTATGCCAGGTTCTCAGTAGCAGGGGACTCATGGGGGGAATACTATTAGCATGGAAAGTTTCCAAGAATGAAAGTGAAGGTCAGGCTTCAAGAATTTTGGTAATAAAACACAGCACTAATAAATAACACCTCAAACACTAGTCACAAGAACTACGGACATACCAGCTGATTAAAAGGGGGAGAAAATACTCATCATCAGGGAAATAGAAACCAAAACTATAATGAGATACCATCTCCGAGCTGTCAGAATGGCTAAAATTAACAACACGCGAAACAACCAATGTTGGAGACGATGTGGAGAAGGAGAACTCGCTTACACTGTTGGTGGGAATGCAAGCTGGTGCAGCCACTTTGGAAAACAGTGTGCAGATTCCTTAAGAAATTAAAAATAGAGCTTCCCCATGACCCTGCAATTGCACTACTGGGTATTTACCCTAAAGATACAAACGTAGTGATCCGAAGGGGCACGTGCACCCGAATATCCATAGCAGCAGTGTCCACAATAGCCAAACTATGGAAAGAACCTACATCATTGGATCATTGGATCATTCATCAACAGATGAAAGGATAAAGAAGATGTGGTATATATATATATATATATATATATATATATATATATATATATGCAATGGAATACTATGCAGCCATCAAAAGGAATGAAATCTTGACTTTTGCAACGACGTGGATCGAACTAGACGGTATTACGCTAAGTGATATAAGTCAATCAGAGATGATGACACCATATGATCTTACTCATACGTGGAATTTAAGAAACAAAACAAATGAGCAAGGAGAAAAAAGAGACATAGCAAGAAACAGACTCTTGTCTCTAGAGAACACACTGATGGTTACCAGAGGGGAGGTGGGTGAGGGGAATGGGTGAACCAGGTGATGGGGATTGCACTTACCATGACGAGCAATGAGTAATAGATAGAATTCTTGAACCACAATATTGGACATCTGAAACTAATATTATACTGTTGTTAACTATCTGGAATTTAAATAAAAGTTAAAAAAAAAAGTTAAAAATGTTATCTTAGGCAACCAGGTAGACCAGAAGTCATCATCCTAACTTGCCTGATGGCTGGATTTCCATTATTGTACAAGGAAACAGTGGGCTTTGGAGACTCTATCCATGGACAAATTTACCTAGGAGAGAGTCATGTTGGAACGGATCTTTTCACAAGCCAGGACACATCCCTCTCAGATTGGGGTTTATCATGAATGCAAATGGGAATTTATTTACATTGTTGAGTAGAACTCTTGGTTTAAAAAAAAGAAAAATCTTTTTATAAAGGGATTGACGATGCATTTCACAGATGTCAATGCTCACTTGCAGAAAAGGGAATAGCTGTGCAGCGACATGGGACCCGGAGGTCAGCACAGTGTTCCTCATCTGGAAGCCAGAGGGCTCTGGAAATGGTCTCCAAAGCCTCCCCCATTCTTACATTTCAGGTTTTTTTTTTTTTTTAAAGATTTATTTATGTATTTGACAGACAGAGATCACAAGTAGGCAGAGAGGCAGGCAGAGATAGAGGGGGAAGCAGGCACCCCTCTGAACAGAGAGCCCGATGCGGGGCTCAATCCCAGGACCCTGAGATCATGACCCGAACCGAAGGCAGAGGCTTAACCCACTGAACCCCCCAGGCGTCCCTTACATTTCAGGTTTTCATGAGTTTTCCA
>ML105522.1:0-14010 GCA_003697995.1 Taxidea taxus jeffersonii | reverse complement strand
GATGTTTCTGTTAGGTGTTTTAACTGTCTCAAAATGTCATCGTTCCCCAAATCAGGGATGATACCTGTATGTGTATCCCGAGGCAGCTTTAATCAAGCATCCCAAACTTGGTGCTTCAACTACACAAGTGTGGCCCCTCCCGCAGCTCTGGAGGCCAGAAGTCTGAGATCCAGGAGGGGCAGGGCTGCTGAGATCCAGGCGGGGCAGGGCCGTGCTCCCTCCTGAGGTTCTAGGGGAGGGTTCCTCCCTGCGTCTTCCACCTTCTGGGGCTCCAGGCATCCCTGGGCTGGTGGCTGCATCCGTCCTATCTTGGCCTCCATTTTCACATAGTTTCTCCTCTATGTCTCCTCTTCTGTCTCTTTCAAGGACCCCTGTCATTGGGTTCAGGGTCACCCTCATCCAGGATGACCTCATCTCAGATCTTTCACTTACCCCACGTGCAAAGACTGTATTCCTAAATAAGACCCCATTCTCAGGTTCCTGAAGGTCAGGATGTGGATCTGTGTTTCTACAGGGCCACCATTCACCCCACCACAGCATTAAACATATGTTGCCACTTCTTTGACGTTGGCACTGGCCACTCAGAATGGGATCCAGCCATATTGCCGGAGGTAGTCTTCCGGTTTTTGGGTCTTCGTCTTTTCCTCTATCCCCTGAGTCCTGTCCTTCCCCGTTCTACCTGCTCACTTGTGCTGGCCCCCACTGCCTGAAGCCAGAACCCTGCCTCAGTTTCCTACCTGCTCTGTGGGACTCCCAAGACTGTCCCCTCTGAGCTTCTTTTCGTACCTGACCGACTGGGTTTCCCACTGCTTTCTAACAGTTCTATTTTTGTAAACTAAGTGGGTTTTTCTTTTTATTCGTGTGCCTTGATAAATTTCAAAAAACACTACCACCACCTCCCGCTTTCTGCAAAGTTCCAAATCTCAGTCAATAGACGGCAATATGGACAAAATAAAGGGATAAAAGAAGTGTTTCACTTCAGGGTCTCAAAAGCCTGTGGTGACATTTATATTCAGCAGTGGGGAGAATGCGGGTCAGCAGAGGCATGGACAGGTGATCCTATTGTCACTGTGTGAGCTAGTCTAGACTGAAGCATTGTCTGAGCAGATAAAGGTCACTCACCCCGGCCAAAGATGTGCTCCGCCATGGCGCCCGAGTTCATTGAGAACAAAACAAAAGAAAAAGCCAAAAACTGAACAATCCACTGGCTGTCATCCTGTATATTCAGATAAACCTGGTTCCTACCAGGTCACTGAGAACAAAACAAAAAGAGCAAAAAAAAGAAACAAACACCTGGGGTTCTATATATTCAGAAACCCAGGTTCCTATCAGGTCTAATCCTAAAATTTTCTTAGGGGTCAAATCAGAAAACTATATAAAAATCCGATACTTAAAAAAAAAAAATCCTTCATTGAGTCACACAGCTGGGAAGGAAACACCACCGTCTGTCCATGAACTTCATTATAAGTCAATTGCTTAACCAATACGTATTTTTTTATTTTTTTATTTTTCAGAGAAAGAGCGAGAGCAAGCACAGGCAGAGGCAGAGGGAGAAGCAGGCTCCCTGCCGAGCAAGGAGCCCGATGTGGGACTCGATCCCAGGACGCTGGGATCATGACCTGAGCCGAAGGCAGCCGCCCAACCAACTGAGCCACCCAGGCGTCCCACCAATACGTATTTTTAACCCCTGGCACTTGATGGATATTACGAGAGACCCACCAGATAGAAGTTCTGTCCCCGGTTAAAGAAGATCACAGCCAGGACAAGATCCTGCAGTTCCTTCTTCCGTTCCAAACCAATGCAACTGAAACCGTTTCGGGTGTTTGGTTCGACAGCTGTTCACATCCCAAGGTTCTCTGTCAACCTGTGAATTCCTTACAGTCTCATTTCTCGGAGTTCCACAAATACGAAATAAAGACCCTCACGTGACCGGACTCTTTGACAGGGGGATGCAGTCACAATTACCAATGGAGAATGACACCGGTGACTTTTTTCCTGGCGATGGCACGCATAATGATTTGGGGCATAGTAAAGGCACGAGGTAGCACCATGAGAAAAATCCTACGTTGAGGCGAATCACACAGCACTGCTTTGTATATTATGGGCAAGACTCAGGACTGGGAATATCCTGATACTTGAAGAGATGAGAGCACAAGCTCAAAACTGGGGCTCTGCGTTTGTCTCCCCTGGGAAGGCTGCCTCCTGGACCCGCTGTGCTCTTCAGTTGTCACTGTGGATCACTGTCTCTCCAGAATTTCTGGGTGTGGGGCGTAGAGCAGGGCAGAAGCCAAGCCGAGTCAGCATATGTGCTCATTGTCCAGAGGGACTTTCCTGTGGGCAGGTAGGAGTGAGATGCCCTTTTCCTTCTTGTGTCTGTTCATATTATTTGATTCCTGGTTTTGATGCCCACATTTGACGGTGCACGGCGGCACGGTGGACATGTCAGCCTCTACTTCGTCATTATGTCATCACAGCTCAGCATCTCTGCAGTAGCTACCTACAGATGTTTCCCTGATGTCCTCCCTGCCCAGAAAATGCCCGTGCATCTTTGCTCCTCTGAAGGGAACTGAGAAGCAAAGGGAATTGAGAAGCAAAGGGTTCACGTGGGCATCGCCCGAGGACCTGTCCCTCTTAAAAAGTTGTACCTGTCCCTCCCCGCCTCCTATCTTCATGCTATGTTCATTTCCATCAAAAACAAGCCAAGTGGAAAATGCCTTCCCCTCCGTTCAGTTCACCGGAGACGTGTCAAGACCTGTAACTGACATTTCCAGCTCTACTCAAGGTTGTGAGGGAGAAAGGAATGGATGAATCACTCCTTGTGAGGACAGCAAGCAAGCTATCAACTGGGGAATCTTACCCTTTGAGACAAAGGAAGTGGGCGTTGGGCGGAACCCACAGAATCTGATCCGGGCAAATCTAATCCTTGTCTGAAACACTGCCAAGTGGATAGCCACCCCCGAAACAAAGCAAAAGACGGTCCTAAGAAGACAAACCCAGGAAACCACGTTTTATGGGATCGCCGCAGATAAGAGGAGAGGGTTGAGGACTCTTGGAGGTGTGACTTTTGTACCAAGTTGGGAAACCGCAGATCCCCTCGGGGGCACTCTGCTCCCAACCACTCCTTGCAAGTCTGTCACCGAGGTGCAAAAAAGAGCTCAGACCCAGATACTTTCTCTTAAGTCTCTAAATTCGCGTAAACGATGAGATTAAATTTGCAGGCTTTCTAACCGTGGGGAGGGGATGCTGACAGCTCGAATTACGGGTTTTCACAGCCCCGGTGTTGTGCCTTATTTTTGCTTCTCGGAAACAAGAAATAGGCGTGCATAAATTAACCCGAAGAGATATTACAGCCAATAATTAGCCACGCTTGCGGTGAAAAGTATGGGGTTCGTAGCATGAGTCACAGAATACACAATTTTCTCTTGATCTGGCACAGAAAATACACTGCATTCAGATTGCTCTTGTGCCAATCATAGCAAGAACCAAATCTATCAAAAATTATTTTTTTGACGAGAAAAACGCAAAAAAAACCCCAAAAACAAAGTCAAGACCAAAACAACAGGTGCTGCGTGTTGATTAGAAATCCAGATGTGTGTATGTCTTCATGGTCACCTGAGTTTGGGGGCTCTGGGTAACAGCAGTGAGACCCCACGCTTCCTACCAAACTCCTCACTTCCTCTCTCTCTATTCATATAAATGACCCACAGTGTGCATTTGAAATTCCTTAAATTAACCTTGCTTTTCCAGGTACACTATTCCTGTAATGTAGTGACTGAGGCTATTTGCTTCATCAATGTTCATATTTTCTTTTTTTTAGAAAAAAAATTTTTTTTTAAGTAGACTCCTTGCGGGGGCTTGGACTCACGACCCTGATATCAAGACCTGAGCTGAGATCCCGAGTCAGATGCTCAACCGAAGGGCCACCCAGGTGCCCCTCAATGTTCATATTCTTTGCAGGGATGTTCCTTTAAGTTTGAAAAATCCTTTTCCTGTGCTTTTTAAAATAGAATTTTAAATGATTCTTTTGAAGCTCTCACAAATCATTTGGAGGCATTTCTCCTTGCCCCAAGCTCTGAATAATATCAATACTTGAGGGATCCTTGAAGGTTTCAGAGAACTTAGTTAAGAATTCTATGAGCTGGAGTGTTTTTATGCAGAGGTAGATCTTTCCAGATTTCATCACTGAAGCTGATTTACTGACATTGTCTTTCCTTTGATAAATTTTGGTAGTTCATGCTTTTCCTGGAATTGTCCCTTTAATTCTGCTTTCCAGAGACATTTGCATACGCCATTGCGAATCACATTGATTCTTGTGATTAGTGCACCATTTTCCAAGTCCGTTTTGGGTATGTGTCCTTTGTCCTTGTCTTCAAATTGCTTTCCAGGGTTTATGTGAATTTTTTGTTTCCAGAAAACTAAGTCTCTGTTATACTGCAGACACTTCTTTTTTTTTTTTTAATATTTTATTTATTTATTTGGGACAGAGAAAGAGAGGGAGAGGGAGAAGCAGGTTCCCCGCAGAGCAGAGAGGTTGATGCAAGACTCAATCCCAGGACTCTGGGATCATGACCTGAGCCAGAGGCAGATGTGCAACTAACTGACACACCCAGGGGCCCCCATTGCACACACTATTGGCCCTGAACTAATACACTTTTTTTTTTAAACAATGTGTATTTTATGGATATGGATTTGATTATACAAATCAGCCATTAGATTTTCCTTCTGCTGTATAATTTAAATCCTTAATATCCTTATTCTCTCCTTTGTCTTCTTCGATCTGTCATGCCTAAGTGTCTTAATATGAGTTTTATTTCTGGTCACAGGGAAGATGAGGTTATCTGACCCAACACGCCTACTGAAACAAACTGAATGTGTTGGATGAGCCTATCTTATTCAGGCATCGCAGCACTGATGGGACGGCGTGGATCATCTGGCCGTGGTCTCGAGGGAGGCAGTGATGGAGAGGAGTAATGGGATCCTTGGAGACACTTTTTCCCAGAGGGTATTTGGTGACCTGGTCAAAATTAAACCTCATTTTCAATATCTCCTCCTATTTCTCCAGAAAGAGAAGACAATGGCTTTATGTCCTTCTCAGGATGGGGAGTCTAATGGTTTTTGTTTTTTTTTTTTTCCTGCACTGAGGTACAATTCTAAAGTTCTACGCCAGTGATTCTCAAAATGTGGCACAGGGAAGCCTGGGCGGGGGCTGGTTCCTGGAGTCAAACTGTTTCATAATAATATGGGATGATATTTATCTTTTTTGTTCTCTTCCAAGTGTCCAGTGGACTTTTTTGGGGGAGAAATGTGATGAGGATAGCACAGCACATTGAAAGCAGAAGTAGCTATGAGTGTGAAAGGGATTTTTTAAAAAAGATTTTTACATTTATTTATGAGAGAGAGAGAGAGTGGAGGGAGGACCAGAGGAAGAGGGACAAGCAGACTTCATGCCCAGCATGGAGCCCAATGTGGGGCTCAATCTCAGGACCCTTAGATCACAACCTGAGCCAAAACCAAGAGTCGAACACTCAACTGATTATGCCACCCAGAAGTCCCGTCATTACCTTTAAATATATCAATCAATAGATGTGTAAAAATCTTCTGAATTTTTTGGGACCTCAATAACTGAGAATACAAAGAGGTTGTGACCCTAAGGGGTTGGAGAGACACTGACAGTACTTTCAATGTAAGAGTGGGCAAGATGCAAACTTGGGCTCCACTCTAAGAATCTATAGAAGAGGAACACTGGCACTGAGCTAATAAGGGAAGGGGAAGTTCTTGAGAATTTCCAAACATCCATGCACCCTCTTGCAGAGTAGTAGGAGAAATTCACGCCCCTTAGCTGGTACTTCTCCTCCCAAATCCCAAACTCTAAATTTAGTTTAAAATGTTCCTGAATTAATAGTGTCCTCAGGCACAGTGATGAAATCTGAAATGTCAAATATATAACAACTTCTACGGCAAAGGGACCTAACTATTCAGAATGAATAACATGATTTTATCATGCATTTTAGGCTGAATTTCAACCCCATAGAGACACCCAGAAGAACCAAACACATATCTTCTCTGGAGGCATGAGACACGGAAGATTTCAGAGGTCTGAATTATTGGCTACAGATGGTCGTGTGACCAACCTGAAGCAAGCGAAGCTAGCTTAATTCGAAAAAGACCAAATCGAGCTCCCAAAAATGAAAACAAACAAACAAACAAACAAACAGTGACATTTGAAACTCACTGGATGGGGTTTAAAAGTCAATCAGACATAACTGAAGAGAGAATTAGTGCACTGGAGGGCTCGATGACCAGAAGCCAGCACAGAGGGACACCGAAATTAAACACATGAAAGAGATGTGAAGAATTGCCGAAGGTACAAGAAGAGTTAACGAACGTTAGAAAGACAGGAGAGAGAGTAAGCCAACAGGAATATTTGAAGATATGGTGGCTGAGAATCAACCAGAATCGAAAAGGCAGCAACTCATATGTACAGGGAGTAACATCAGTCTCCGGAAGACCAAAAATAAATGTACACATACACATCAGATGAAATTTCAGAATACCAAAGACAAAAAATAGCCTATCTTAAAAGCAGCCAGAGAATAAAAAAAAAAAAATTAACAAATTTCAAAGGCTGGATGGTAAGGCTTACAACTGATGTCTCTATCAAGCAGTGAAAGTCAGAAATATAAGAAGACAGAAAAATAAAAATAATTTAAGGGTTGGCTGAAAGGAAGTAGATCCCAGACAAAATACCTTCCATACAAGAGATGAAGAAATCAGAAAATGGGAAACATATAGGCCCATCTACACAAACACGGAATGTGTAACACAGCATTACTCATGCCCTGTGGAGACAGAACAGCTGGTCATAAAGTAAGGAGCCACGTCTGAAAGTAGTGCTTACCAAAGAAAATTTTCCAAGGGAAAGATTAAAAGTTATTTTCAGGGTGTACAAACTTTATATTAGTGATGTCATACTGGATATTTTCCATGTGTTCAGGGTTGATTACATCGATATATTCTACCCCATGGGTCATATAAATGGTGATCTTCTAGGACCACATAGCTCCACCTTGGTGCAGGCTCTGCTGGGATGCTTGGGAATGAAATGTGGAGGGTGCCTCAATGGATATCGTCTAAACTGAACCAGAAATGTCAGCAGGAGTCTTGCAGGAAGTGGGCATCCCTCAGAGCTCTGCTGAGCAGCCTTTCTGCCTCACCTGGCACATGCCAGCAGGTGCACACACACACACACACACACACACACACACTGCAGAATCCTCCACTTACTGTTGGCCTAGCAATTGTCTTGTTAAACCCAGCATATTTCATTTCCTTTCAGATCGGCAGCAGGCTGCCAATCCATGCTGAAAGCCACCTGGTGGAAGGGTGACACGGATAGATGGACTCGTCGCTGGATGTGATAAAAGCAGAAATATTGGTTGCGAAGAATGGGACTTTGGAAGTGAATGATGGCATTCTACCTGCCACATCACACAATGCTACATGATAGCTTCTTTCCATTAGTCTTTCTTCGTGGGATGAAATATTCTATTCTGAAATATCCGATTCCCTCGGTTGGCTCACTCACTGGTTTGTTTATTAAAAAATGAATAGCAAAAAAAAAAAATGAATAGCAATGAGAGACCAATATCATTGATCTGCCCTTATATATGACATGCTTATAGCTCAACTACTTTTTAGAAAGAATCTACAGTGCTTTTTTTTTTTTTTTAACTTGGGAGATACAGTCTGAAGGTCTGCGTAACCTCACTTGACAACATCAGCTTTATACAACTCACACTACCATCTGTAGCACAAGAGTCCTCATGGCACAATAGCAGGTGCTCAGACACATGGAACCCAGCCCCGAGTCTGTGAACTTACAGGGTTCAATTGATGGGAGTTAACTTTGCACATTCCTCGCATCGCTTTTGATCACCCAGGACAATCACATCTGAAAAGACGCAAAATGTTTAACTTCCTTCTTTGGAAACCTAATTTCCAAGGACATCCAGTGACTGCCGTTGAACAAGGCAATTCTCAGCAGAAGGGTCCTTCCATGGCGATTTTCACATTTATGTCGTCTCATTTCATATAGACTAATATTCCCCCTCGTTAAATCTTTGGGGGAAAAATTGAACTGATGGAGTAATAGTAAAAGTGGATGACTCCTGAACTTGGTTGGCTTTCGCTTCTTTGGGAAATGATAGAAGAGCCATCACCACTTTATGTGTTCAGCCGATATTTAGTGGACACTGATGTCACGTCAGCGAAGAAGAGCAGAGACACGTAACACCTCTCTGTCTCCCACGCCCTGCCACACACATTCAACAATGTCCAATGACATATACAAAAAATGTTAGCATTGGAAACACAATTCCCTTCTTCACAAAATCCATAGCAGAAACCCTGGGAGAAGCATTCCAATATTTGCCTTCAACTGTGTTTATTAAGACCAAAAAAGATCTTATAAGAAAACTCAAAACTGAAGTGTGCGTGATCTTAATTTTTGATATGTGCCTCGTAATGAGCAAAAAGTGTCCTCCTCATCACCATCACCACCATTACCAGGTGTCACTTGGGCTTCCAGGGGAACAATATGACCCCAAAAGACCTTCTCCTCCTCTCCTTTATCCCAGGAAGACAGTCGTCTGACTGATTATTTCCTTGGAGCTGTGGAACATCCACGGTGGCCTAGAAACAGCTCAAACTGATGACCGAACCTCCTTGTGAGACACCGTCTAAGTGGCCTGTTGACAAATTGGTCTGGTCTGAGTATCCTAAACGATTTTCAGTACAGTTTCTGTTCCTGTACAGTCATTCATTGCACTGTCACTCTACAGTTTCTTGGGAATAAATTAATGAACACTGAACCGAATGCCGTCTTTTTCTCTCCTTTAACTTCCCCGCAACAAGTATTGTTTTTTTCTCTGTGGGAACTCACTGTCCTGAACAAGTGTAGGCACAGAAATCCTCAGTTTGTTACTTCACCCTACGGGGGAAAATAGCGGGAGTAAGGATGAGCCATCTCCGGTTATGGCCATCTGGATACTAAAATACTCACTTGGCTCCATCAACTAATTTTGAAACAGTGGCTTTAGATGTATGGTGTGCATCTGTGAGAGTGAACTTAGATATAAGGCAGAGAAAGGATCCAAAAAACCTATGCTTGGAAAATACACTAGGGAAGAACTGGAGGAGAAATTTCTTATAGCCACAGCTCATGCCATAGCAGAATCCCACGCAGGAGCCACAGAAAATCAAGGGTGTCACATTAGCCATTGACTTCTGAGCTTTTGTGGCTGACAGTTGCACTTTGGCCCCATTTAGTGAGACCTGGTAGTGTATTCCTAGCAAAGTTAGAGCTTGAGATCCAAGCCTTAGTGCATCTGGGAGGGCAGCCCACCTGACTGCTGTAGGTCAACGCGGCCTGCCTGCAACCCCACAAGTTCAAATAATCATTCAAGCACATGAGTGGTGTCAGGTTGCCAAGATGAAGTGGTAAAGTGTCCAGGGGAAAGGAGCCTGGTGAGGGAAAGTCAGGCAGGAAAACTCTGGAAATTGAGTCTGGGAGGCTTTTGTCATTGGATGAGCCATTGATCTATCCATGGATCCATCCATCCACTCATCTCTCCACCCATCCACCCTTCCATCTACCCGACCCACCCATCGATCTATCCATCTGACTATCCACCTACACAAATATCCACCCAGGTGTTCATCCGGTCACCCAGTATACAACCATCCATCCATCCACCCATCTGTTCCCTCATACTTGCAGGCATGCAAGCATCCATTTAACATACATGGATGATATATGAAGAACTTCTCCAGCCTTGGGGACACAAGGAACGTGTAAAGATATGGTTCAGTTAACAGAACTTGAGGTTCCCAGCCAGGGTCAAGGCTCCAGGAAGAAAGACCATGGACTACAGGAGAAAGGGAGAGATGCTTGGGATCAGTAATTCAGATGCAGCAATTTCTTACTTTAGAAGACTGACTGACCATGAAGGGCATGGTGGGCCATGATGTAGGGTCTAAGTCAGCATCTAGAGATCAGCACCAAAGTCTTCCCTAGCCGGGCAGCCTAGTGAGATAAGGAATACAATTCTACCCTCTCCATGAAGGTACCACTACAAGAAGTGCTTTCTCTGTGGTCTGCCTCAAATCTCCCTTGGTCAGTCCAGATGGGTCTGGGAAGAGGAAAATGAAACTCATGAGCAAAAGTTGAAGAGAAGGTGCAGAAGTGAAAAGAATCTAGAGCAGATGTTGGCACAGAAGTAGCATCTGCACTGGAGAAAGCAGAAAAGTAGCAAGACTACTTGGCTTAGTCAATTAAGCATCCAACTCCTCATTTTGGCTCTTGTTTGCAGAACATGGAACCCAGGCCAGCTGCAGGGCAGATGGCAGGTCGTGGAAGATGCGTGGTTGGGGAGACTTGAGGACAGGAAGAGGTGGACAGGTGGCCAAGGACTTGGTATTGTAGGCAATGAGACACTGGTGGAGGCATGGGAAGTAGAAGGTCACTCTACTGCATCACCCGGATTCTAGCGCAGAGAGAGCAGAAATGGGGAAACCAATTAGGAGACCATTATAATTAGAAAGAACAGCTCACAGTAAGAGGGTGACAACAGAGAAACAAAGGTCCTAGAGAGATTTTGAAAAGTGAGCTAGATACAGGAATGTGAACTGCATAGATGTTTCAAAATCGCTCCCTCTAAAGGGATAGTGGTGGATGCTTATCATGTGTGTCCTCGCAAGAAACCACTGAGTTCTTAAAATAGAATAAACGGAAGATGTTTATTATGAAGATGTTTACCTTCTTACAGACGAAATGGGCAACAGGGGAATGTGTCAATGGTATAATTAAAAGTACCATGTGAACAAGAGAGGGAAGCTTTACTGAGAACATGAAGCATCCATAATGATGTGCTTGTGGGAAATTCAGACTTTTCAAGGGAAGTGGCACCGTCACAATTCAACTTTACAGACTAACAAAATCCTGGGGTATGGCTACAGAAAGCAGTTAACTGTTTTTGACTAGATTCGTTTTAATTTAGTTAAGGAGCAAATACAATTTTTGTAAAGATTTATTGATTTATTAGAGAGAGAGAGAGAGAGAGAGAGAGACAGAACATGAGAAGGAGAGGGGCAGAGGGGGAGGGAGAGAATCTCAAGCAGACCTTGAGTTGAGCATGGATCCTGTCTGCGGGGCTTGATCCGGGGACCCTGAGATCATGATCTGAGCCAAAAAAATCAAGAGTCTGACACTCAATTGACTTGTTAGAATTACGAGGTCAAAGCATGAGACAAAAGCAATCAGCAGAGAAAGCAAAGTGTCCAAAGCTATGGCATTAACATGCGGGACCTTCAGCCAACACGTAGGTCTGAATTCTACTGGAGAAAAAACAACTTAAGTGGGGATTTCCCCTGTTCACGTGTGATCTCCATGATGGAGCACACTTTGAATCAACAGAGTAACCAGTGACAACTGTCATCCTTAAGTACCACTGGAGTCAGAATGCTAACAACAAGGTGCCCAGCTTTCTTTGCCCATAACTTGTTAATTGGAAGGGAACGAGGAAGGTGAGTAGGTTCCTACAGACTGGCAACAGTCTGGAGAGGGGAAAGTAGGGGAGAAATGGCTCCTACAGTCTGTTTAGGGTCGTGCTTCAGATGGGGGCATTCGCATGGCATCCTCCCGCTTAGAACTTGGTAGTACAAGAAATTAAGTCGGCCTGGGATTTAAAACTGAGAAATGCACGCACATACATCTTGCCAAATGGAGGCGACCAGCCATCTCTTGGATCCAAACCAAGAGCCTGTCTATAACTGTTTAATTGAAGAGTTGGGGAACACCCAACATTCCAATTAAGACGACCTGGCTTAGACCTGGAGGCAGGCAGAAACGTGACTGGGATTTAATATGTGGGAACCCAGTCAATCATGTTATTCTGGGTATACAGAAAGGCTGTGTTAATTAGAAGAGAAACAAGCAGCTTCCATCATGATTGGCCAGAATGTTGAGGGGAACAATGAAACCTTCATATGACGGATGTAAATAAGTGGTATATATAACTCAATATCCTCAGACTCTCCAGTTAGTACATACATAATAAAAAAAATGTATTATGATAGAAAAATACACCAGTGCATTAATCAAATATATATATATGTGTGTGTGTGTATATTTGCGCCTGTATGTAGGGTATGTTTCTATGGCTGAGTAGGCTTAAACACTCAAAACGTGTCTATACCGAGGGGCGTCTCCTAGCTCTAACATGGTAAATGTCCGCTATGAACTCCTAAGGAGAGTAAGTCCAACCAGAAATGTCTCTTTGACATTTATAGGTTGAGTCTTGTGATATCTGCTGACCATCTTTCTGATTTAGTGTTCTGAGGAATGCATTTTGTGACAATCTGGATGGGACATAGAAAGATGACACCCAAGGAGGGTCCCTTGGCATTGCTCATCTGTCCCTGATGGTGGGATGCCCATGTGGGCCAAAGGATGCCCAATTTGGTGGCAGAGCCTGTCCTGGTGCCCATCTAAGTCCCCTTTCCCCTCCCCTCACAGTTTTAGGTAGACACACAATTCGTGTGGCCAAGAAGAGGAAGAAGAGCCCAAGTCTGGAGGAGTTCTGGCATCTGGAGAAAGAAAAGAGGAAGAACAGGACGGGGAGATCAAGAGAACATGAGGCAGAGAAGAAGAAAGTGGTCCCAACATTGAGCAGAATCATGGCAGCCCAGACTAGGAGCTGACAGATGATGGGGGAAGCCAATGGACAGACTGCCCAAGAGAGAGGAGGCAGACACCAGCAGGAAGCCCATCACATGAGCATTTGGACTTGCAAGCTAATGAGTAGAAGCCAAGCAGGGAAAGTTGTAAGCAATTGAGTTGAGGTTCGTGGCAGTTATGAGGCTGGCCAAGAAAAGCGCACTATCTTCACTGGACAGTTACCCTCAACTATCCATGTGGTTTGGGGTTAGAAATTAAGAAGAAATTCTGTCTTGTTAGAATTATGAGGTCATAGCATGAACTTCCAAGGGAAGTCTTAACTTTCATTTTCTGAGTGTTGTGTTGTTATGAAAAAGTTAGACACTTTTCTTCCAGCTGTGTCTTGAGTCCAGTCCTATGATGGAGCCACAGACTTTACCAAGAGGGCCCACGCACAGCAGCTTTTTGAGAAAAAAAAAAAAAAAGAACGGCAGGTGAAATTGCTTTGAGCTGCCAAAAATCTAACAAACAGCCCACTGTCAATTACTTGTCATGGGCTCCTCGGTGCTTTGCAAAAGCTTATTTTAGCTTTTATGAAAATCTACTTATCCCAAAATAAATGCCTACAGTGGGTTGCTGTAGGAGAAATAGAGCCACATCATTCAATGGAAGACTGTGCAGGGGAATTATCCTGGTGTAAGTACACCTTCTAAATTATTTTAGAAAATACCAAAGGAGCTAAGCGACCGTGACCCTTCAGAAAGAAGACGAGCATACAGCACTCTTGCTCTTAGAAACTGCAAGAAGAATTAGGTCCATAAACTGTGTATCAGGCACAGTTAGAATGGGAGGGTCCTCCTTGAGTATCAGGGATTGTGCCGGAATGACAGCATATGCCCATAGATTGGTCTAATTCCAGCAATGGAGGTCTGCAAACATCTGTGTGTGAGACATCTGTTCTTAATTGTCTTTTAGTTTATTTCTTGGAATGGCGGATGCCATCCACCGGAAAATGGAATCGGTGACGTGAAGGTTTGCAACCACTGCATCTTGCCAGTTTGGGTCCGGGGTTGAGATTTTTAAGATCTAGATGCAAACACTCCAATGATACCCTTGAAAGTAGACGTTTCATGAGATCGTGTCCCAGCTCAAAATGCATATTTTACGCCAGGCATGCCTCTAGTGAAACTATTTTAAATCATCTTGGAAAAACATCTCTACCTCTACAGTCTAATTCCAAACTGATCCATGGCCAAAAAGATCCATAGAGACCCAATAAAATGACTGTTTTTTTT
>RCUC01145660.1:0-15845 GCA_003697995.1 Taxidea taxus jeffersonii | reverse complement strand
TTTTTTTTTTTTTTTTAAGATTTTGCTTATTCATTTGTCAGAGAGAGAGAGAGAGAGAGAGCATGAGCACAAGCAGGGGAAGCGGCAGGCAGGGAGAGAGGGAGAAGACGGCTCCCTGCTGAGCAAGGAGCCCGGTGCAGGATTCTATCCCAGAACCCTGGGATCATGACCTGAGCTGAGGGCAGATGCTTAACTGACTGAGCCACTCAAGCATCCCGACTTAAGGTCCGTTTGAAGGCTGAGTTTTCAGAAAGTTCATATGGGCTGGTTATTGATGTTTGCTCCTCCTGCCGTGACTTCTACCGTCATCTATATACTGACAATTCCCAAATTTATCTTACTAGTGCTGACTTTCTTTTGGGCTTCAGACCATCTTTCCATCAGCTTAGTTGATCTTACACCTATATCCAAAGACACATCAAATTCAATATGCCCTAAAAAACCATTTTTATCTTCCCAGTCTTGATGGGTGCTATTATATATATTTTATCTGCTTATAGAAGCCAGAATTCCCAGAATCGTCTTTAACTTCTTCCCTCCCTGGGCTCCATGTACTGACTGTACTTCTAAAATATACTCCCCCCCCCAATAAAATAAAATATCTCTAGAACATGTCTCCTTTTTTTTTGAAGAGGAGGGGTTGGAGGTACCCAACCCAGGGGTTGGAGGGAGAGGGGGAGAGAGAATTTTAAGCAGACTCCACACCCAGCACGGAGCCAGATGTGGGGCTCGATCTCACAACCCTGAGATCATGACCTGAGCTGAAGTCAAGAGTTGGACACTTAACTGACTAAGTCCCCCAGACGCTCCTATCTTTAAGATCATATTGCCATGCTTGAATTTCACCCCATTCTTCTTTCATTGACACTGTTCTCTTCTTCCACATTGTAGTCAGGGTAATTTTTTCAAGACAAGTTTGATGATGTCATTTGCAATGTTTCCTCTTGTCTTTAAACCTTTGAAGTCTCCCCATTGCCAATAAGATAAACCTTATGTTCCTTAGTGTGGTTTCTAGGGCCTTCCCAGACCCATCACTCAACCACTTAGCCAGAATCATCTTCTACTTGACATCTTTTGCCATATGCTTCACTCAGGCTGATCGCTTTTCATGCTCTCTAATATTGGACATTATTTTGTGTTGTGGTATCTTTGCATGTGCTGTTCTTTCTGAAAGAAGAACACTTAAAATTCTATTCTATTCTTTTCCACTTTTTAGGAAGTAGGCCTCTCTGTTATCCTCCTCTGAGCATTTTTTTTCTTGGAGGAGGTGGAACTTATGCAGGGTCTGGAGTGAAGGTTCATGGGGTTCTTTATACTATGGGGGTGGCTGAGGGTTCCCACATAGTCCCTGGGGCCACAACCAGAGTCTAGGCTTAATTCCCCCTTGTATGACCTAGGACAAGCTTCCTTGGGTCCTGTATTTGAGTTTGTCTTTTATTTCCTAACTTTCTGATCTTGGCATTTGAGCCTCATTCTTCAAGCCAGGCTGATATTATCTGCTGTGCAAGAGTGCATTACATGAATAGATATATGTGAAAGCCTTTTATAAGCTGTAAGTATAACTATTGTTTACTACCAATTTATGCTTCATTCTTTTCTTTTACTCTTTCTTCTTATATTTCTCTTCTTTCTCTCTACTTCCCTCGTTTTTTAATCTCTCTCTTTTTCCTATATTTTTTAATATGCTTTCTTCTTCTTCCCTTTGGACTGGCAATTGTACTTGAGCAACTTTAGTCCTGCTTGGTGCTTTTTCCATTCTGACCCCTCCATTTGCATGAAGGGCCGCCAAACCGTCCTGTGAATTTAATAATGCTTACCTTTCCCCATTTTGTTTAAACTTCTCTTCTGGGGATTAACAACTCTTCCTAGCCTCGGAAGTGTTTTCCAACTTAGACTCTTTGCTGCTGGACTTTAAAAAAGACTCCCTGTGTAACATTGTCAACTGATTAACCTTTAGGCCTGAAAAAAAAAAATGGGAATATCAAAGCAGTAATATTTTCAGCTGTTTTCCACTGAAGGGTGCATCAATCATAGGAATGTCTTTGATTCCTGTTTGGTTACTGCACCAACAATTGCATATAACCTTCTGAGTGAGAGGGAGATAATGGTTTCTTGGGGTAATAAAGCTGTCAGGAGGAGGGAGACTTTCATCTAACTCCATAAAAAATGTGAAAGCATCGGGTGGCGGCACAAGGACGTTGAGGGGATGGCAACATCTGGAGAATCTAGGAACCTAACCACTCTTGTAATTTATTGCCTTGAGACAAATGCATTGGGCCGGGAACCTGGAAGCCTGGGTCCTTTCCTCGTCTCCATCACTGACTTCCAGAGTGACCTTGGGCAAGTTGCCTGACCTTTCTTTGCCTCTTGTATTCATTTTATAGTCAAGGACAAGACTACTGCTTGTATTTATCTATTTGTTACCCAAAGACAGTTTTTATTTCCCTCTCTGTCTTTTGGTAGATAAATGAAGCACACTTGTTGGAGCTGTTGTATAAATTTGAGGTGTTATTCTCATCATATATATATATATATATATATTTTATTTATAAAGAGCTTCAGTTTACTTTATTAGAAATTCATCAGGCCCAGGTGCCAAAAGGTTTAATGTCTGGGCCATGCCAGTTATAAAGAGGAAGTAGGTGCAGCTCAGAGAAATGGGTATTGCAGAATCAGAACTTAAATATCCTATTAATCACTTTGATTTTCTCCTATTTAATCACAGACCCCCAGGACAAAAGAGAAACTTTGCAAATAAAATCAGAGGACCTTGCAAGTAGAATTGCCTGTATTTAATTATTAGCTGGTGAGTCCTATTCAGCATGGAATAGCAGTGAAGTGCCCACAGCCCAGCTGGGGGTCACACACAAATTGGAGCCAGGGACAGGGTTAGGATTCGAGTCAGCGCCCTCCTTCTCCATGCAAACTTTCCAAGACACAATGCCATTGCTTACTTTGGTACTCATGTGTCTTACCATTTGTAGCATTTATTGTTCCATTATATTCTATCTTTTGAAATTGCTTTCTTTTACTATAATTGGACTTTTAGGGGATGGTTATTTCTGTGGCCACAAATGCATTCATTCCATTAGTATTACTAAGTCTCATGAAGTGTCAGTCAATAATGATGGCCTGGGAGCGAGTGTGGGCAGAGCAGATGTGGCTCCTACCTTCATTGACCTTGGGATCCAGAGGAGAGAGACGTTAAAACATTGCCGTGCAAATATCTGGTTGCAGTGATAATAAATGTGAAGAAGAGAAAGCAGCAGGTGCTGTGTTAGCGAAGTGGTGATTGTCCTGTAGGTGGCTTCATCTGATGTTACAGCTCTCAGTCCCTTTGTCATCTTCCTTAAGGCCACTCCATTTGCCCCACCAATATCTCCCCAACACCGTAGCATATTTATTTTAATTTTATTGTTTATTTTTAAATGTTTAATTGTTGTAAAATACACATAACATAAAATTTACCATCTAGCCATTTTTAGATGCGCTTTTCAATAGTGTTATGTACCTTCATGCTGTTGGGAAGTCACTACCTCCATCCATCTCCAGAATGCTTTTCATCTTGCAAAACAGAAACCCAATATCCATCGAACAATAACTCCCCATTCCTCTCTCCCTCAGCCTCTAGCAACCACCATGCTATTTTCAGACTCTATGAATTTGACTAGGATAGGCCCCACACATAAGTGAGATCATACCGTATTTGTCTTTTGGTGATTCTTTCACTTATTTCACTTGGCATCATGTCCTTAAGATTCACCCATATCATAGCATGGGTTAAAATTTTCTTTTTAAGGCTGTATAATAACCCATTGTAGATGTATGCCACATTTTGTGTATCCAGTAATGGATGCTTACGTTGCTTCTACCTTTTGGCTGTTGTAAATAATGCTACTATAAATACCTTTTTGAGGTCCTGCTTTCATTTTTTTTTTTTTTAAAGATTGTATTTATTTATTTGAGAGAGAGAGCAGAAGCAGGGCAGAGGGAGAGGGGGAAGCAGGCTCTCCAGTAAACAGGGAGCCCAACATGGGGCTCGATCCTAGGACCCCAGGATCATGACCTGAGCAGAAGGTAGATGTTTAACCAACTGAGCTACCCAGGCATCCCATCAATTCTTTTGAATATATGTACCCAGAGGAGGAATGGCTGGATCGTGTGGTAATTGTGTTCTTAGTTTTTGGGGAATGTGTGCTTATTTTGTACTTGATTTCTGTTCAAACAAGGCACAGTGCAGCGCATGTATGATCTACATTTGTTTCTTATTTTTTTTCTCCCTTAGGAGGTTTGTGCCAAAACCATGGTACATTTCAGCTGGTTCTTTTTCCTTCCCTGCTCCACTCAGAATTTAGCTAAGACCCCCCTAAAGCAATCTCTTTAACTAAAACACACACACACACTCACACGCACATGCACAAACACATGTGCACACCCTGTCTTTTCTGGTCTCAATTCATTGAATCATAGATTCCTAATTATGGTAGAACAGTGTGTATGAGATCATCCGTGATAACGTGACTGTCAAGGGAAGTAACAGCTGTTCGTATAACATGAACGTAGAGAGTATAAACGACAAGAAAGCCAGTGCCATCAACCTTAAAAGTCCTTGGAATGCCCATGACTCCCCCCTCAGTTTCTGCAAGCTTCCCTTGCTTTCCAACCTGCCTTTAATTAGTTCTTGTCCTCAAACTTCAGCACTCAAGATAATGAAAAAAGCTATTTCTTATTCAACTCTATTGTTTTTCTGTGCTGTTTCATTACCAGTTTCGAAACTTGTTGTTTTCTACTATTTTTCATTGCAAATGTGCCGAATTTCAATTATGTTAAGATCCCTTCCACCCCTGGAATTCAAAAAGTTTATATTATAGACCAAGTAGGCCTTTTGGGGGCTAACTTAAGAATTTAACCACAGTTGATAACAATATTTTTTTCCTCTATGGAGAAATCTTCCTTGAGGCTTCAATTCTAACCAACAGACTTACAAATAAATATTTAGAATACAATTCTTTTGTAAGTAGGACCACCCAGATTTTCAACTTTTTGGTCCTAGGCTGTCTTACATGTAATCATCTCTTCCAAAGTACCTATGCTGGAGAGGAATTCCGTGGATGCTAGGTGAGAAGAAAAGAAAGAGACTCTACATTCTCTCTGGGCAATTAAATTTTGGTGCCTCACCTTTTCTTTTGTCTTCTGTGTGTAGCTGAAATCCATTTCTACTTGCTTTGACCTTTGTTAAGCTAGGAGCAGCTGATTTTTTTTTTTTTTTAAGATTTTATTTATTTGTTTGTCAGAGAGAGAGAGAGAGAGCATATGAGCACAGGCAGAGGCAGAGGGAGAAGCAGGCTCCCTGCCGAGCAAGGAGCCCGATGTGGGACTCGATCCCAGGACGCTGGGATCATGACCTGAGCCGTAGGCAGCTGCTTAACCAACTGAGCCACCCAGGCGTCCCGGAGCAGCTGATTTTAAATGTAATTAGGTTTTTAAAAAGGATGAAATGCAGACCATATAGAAAAAATAAAAGGATGTATATAGCCTATACCCACAATTTATACTTCACGGATATTCACAGTTTACAATATTTGCTTCCAATAGATTTTTTTCTTTAAGAAATGAAATATTACAGGGACGCCTGGGTGGCTCAGTTGGTTAAGCAGCTGCCTTCGGCTCAGGTCATGATCCCAGCATCCTGGGATCGAGTCCCACATCAGGCTCCTTGCTCGGCAGGGAGCCTGCTTCTCCCTCTGCCTCTGCCTGCCACTCTGTCTGCCTGTGCTCGCTCTCTCTCTCTCTCTGACAAATAAATAAAATCTTTAAAAAAATTTAAAAAAAAAGAAATGAAATATTACATTTATAATCTTTCTACAACCATTCCCATCGTGTGCCCTCCCTCTTTCCCTCACCAGAGATAACCAACATCCTCCAGTTTGTTTTTGTTATTATCCATAATTTTATTCTTTACTGTATTTTATATATTCCATAAATAGTATACGTATTTCTCTCTGTATTAAAAGAGATATTGATAATAAAATACCATCTGTGTCCTTTGGCAATTTGCTATTTTTACTTAACATCAATTTCAAAACCTATGCATGTTGATATATAAATCTAGTTCATATATATTCTCTCTTATATGGGATTCCATCGTATGAATAAACCACAGTTCATTTTTCCATCATCTCTTGATGGCAGGGTCTCCTAGGAAGCAGAACCAAAGACCCAAGCTTAACATGGAAGTCAAAGCTGTTTAGGGAGTTTGCTCCCAGGGAAGCAAGAGCAAGAGAGAAGGACAGTGGTGAGTCAGAAAGGGAGGAGAGCTGATGTGATGTGAGTGAGGCTGGCCACTGCTTGCTGTCCAGGGCTTCTGGTTGTTTGATCTTGTGGGACACGTCATGCTGTATGAGCTACTCTGTCTCAGGACAGCCCTTGAGAAGCGAGACAAATTTAACCACCACCCATGTCCCATTTATCAAAGATTTGCCCCAGGTAGGGTTGTCAGATGGAGCAAATAAAAATATAGAATACCAGCTAAATATGAATTTTCTTTTAAAGCTTTTATTTATTTATTTATTTGACAGACAGAGATCACAAGTAGGCAGAGAGGCAGGCAGAGAGACAGGGAAGCAGGCTCCCTGCCGAGCAGAGAGCCCGATGCGGGGCTTGATCACAGGACCCAGGGATCATGACCTGAGCCGAAGGCAGAGGCTTTAACCCACTGAGTGACCCAGACGCCCCAAATCTGAATTTTAGATAAACAACCAAACACTTTTCAGTGTAAGGACATCCTCAATTTTGCATGGGACATACCAATATTAAAAAAACAATTCATTGTTTATCTGAAATACACATGTAAGGGGTATCCTGTCATTTATCTGGCAACTCCAGCTTTACTGTGTTAGTGCCCAGCACTTCCAGGGGAGCGCTGATGGGTCTGAACAGAATACTCTGCACCCCAGAGAATTACAGATGGGCAGTGGGAAGGCATCTTGCAAACCATCCTCAATTTTTTTCCACTTCCGTGCCTCTGAGGCTCATAACACACTCCCATTCACAATAATGGCTAATAATAAACTAATTAATGGTGTCTTAACGGGGTCATATGAGAACATCAAATAAGAATCTGGTGATAGTGGTAGTGCGTGTGTGTGTGGGGGTGGGGAGGGAGAGAGAATATGAATGAGAAATTAGGGCACAGTCAGGAGGCACATATATTTTGAAAATATATTTTGCGGAACCTGGGTGGCTCAGTTTGTTGTGTGTCCAGCTCTTGGTTTCAGCTCAGGTTGTGATCTCATGGGTCATGGGATATGGGATCAAGCCCTGGGTTGGGCTCTGTGCTCAGCAGGGAGTCTACCTGAAGATTCTCTCCCTCTGATCCTCCCCTCACTCTTGTTCTCTCTCAAATAAATAAATAAATCTTTGAATATATATATATTTTTTGAAAAATTCTCCAGTCAATTCTAATATATCCCCTGATGGTTGTGTACTCTAGCCCCCTCACCAAATCACTGGTCATCTTTGGGGATCATGGGAGATTTTTTTAAAGAAGTGCTGTTTGAGCTAATATTTGGGGCTTGATCAGGAATTAATTAGACAGAGGGGAATGGGATTGAAAATACATTTCAAACAATAAGAACAGCTTTTTCAAAGGCCTTTAAGTGAGAGGGGGCGTGGTGTGTATGGGACACTAGAAGGTGACAAGAGTGGCTGAGGAAAAAGAGGGGAAGGGTGGTGAGATATGTGACTGGGGAGACAGGTAGAGTCCCCATCCCATAGGGCCTAACATGCCATGTTGAAGATTTGGGACTTTATCCTAGCAACAGTGGGAAGTCATAGAATGATCTGAATTGAGGAGAGATATGGATTAATGTAATTTTTATAAAAACAAGATATGGCTCCAGTGTGGAGAGCAGACTTCAGGGGATATCATTTGGAAGGTGATTGTCTAGGCAGGACACGGATGTTGGGTTGGATTTAGAATTAACAGTGGAGATTCAGAGTGCGGGGTGGATTCCAGAGATCCTTAGAAGGTAAAATCAGCAGGACTTTGTACTTTGGAAATGAAGGAGAGCTATTCATAAGGATGTGTCTTAAGTCTCCGACTTAATTAACTGGATGGTCAGAAGTGCCAAGCACTGAGATAGGGAACCCTGGAGAAGGATGGCTGTGGACCTAGTGTGGGCCTGATTATCATGAAGTGTTTCAAGACATTTGACTGGAGATGTTAAAGCCCTTGAACGTCTGGGTGTGACATTGGAGGAACTACTCAGGCTGAGTTGAGGTTGGTGATCCAAGCCATGGGTATAAATGAGGGTACTTTAGACAGAGTGCAGGTTAAAGCAACACTAGACAACCAAGGCTTCTCCTGAACATTAGTTAATATGGTAAACTAATTCTTGAGCAAATCTCTTGAAGGAAGAAATTTCTCTCTTTGGCAACCAATGGAGCCTTCTATAGAGCCTTAACCCATAGGGATAACCTCGACAGAAGAGATTTAAGTAATATAGGCAGGGTATATCCGAACAGGTAGGGCCTTGTCAGGTTTTAGAAGCCACGATGGACTGGAAGCTGCCTTCTGGTTCTACCGCTATAGGAGCTGTTCTCTTCCTCTACAGATAAGGTACAGCAGACAGAGGGTAAGCTGAGAGATGCTTAAGACATTTGAATTCATGAATTCATGAGACTAGCTAAGTTTTCTCTTTTCTCTGTTTTGAGAAAAGAGAGAGAAAGAAGCAAGTAAGAGAAAAATAGGCAGATATTAAAGAATATTTTTTGTTTGGTGGGTTTTATTTTATTTTATTTTTTTTTGTAAAGAAACTCCTAGGGGGCCTCCTGGCATCAAAACAGATTCAGCAGGGGTGCCTGGGTGGCTCAGTGGGTTAAAGCCTCTGCCTTCGGCTCAGGTCATGATCCCAGGGTCCTGGGATCGAGCCCCGCATCGGGCTTTTTGCTCGGCGGGGAGCCTGCTTCCCCCCACCCCCCTCACTGCCTGCCTCTCTGCCTACTTGTGATCTATGTGATCTATGTCAAATAAATAAATAAAATCTTAAAAAAAAAACACAAAAAAAACAGATTCAGCAGCAGCATCTCCTACACCTTCTTTATCTTCTCTGTAGCTCTAAACAGTGACCCGTACGGAAAATCACGATGCTGTCATTTATTGAGTGTCTCACATGTATCAGATACATGGAACCTCTATGATATAGATGTCATTATCCCCATTTCACAAGGAATCAAAAAGGGAGGCTCCGAGAGTTTAATAAGTTGGGTCACACCATTTAGCTAGTAAGTGGCAGGCTGAGGATTTGAATATAAGTTTGACTCTCAGCCGTCTTGCCTCCTATTCACCGTACTGTTTCTCTTCATTATTTGGAGAGGGCCTAAAATCTAGATAAGACCATATCCTAAAACAAAGATTCCGTTCTGTCCTCTAGAATCCACTTTGTGATGTAGGAAAGTGGATTCAGATGTTTTGGAAACTTATGGGACAGGATGGGTTGTTAGGAACTAGCTTTTCTTTAACTAGAAAATTCAATTAACTAGAACACTCTATTCCCCATATGCTCCTATTAATTGCTGTTTTACATGCCACAGGGAAAAAGTAAGGGGGTTGCTCTGGGGAAAGAGAATGAACAGTGCAAATTCTGAGCATCCCAAGAGTTTTGAGGATAAATTATCTTGTTAGGACTGGGACTCTTTCTTTGTGTCTGAAGTTTTTATTGACTTTGAATTTAAATCAAATGCCTTACATGAGTTCTTCACATCGGAGCAACAGTGTTGGGAATGATCACTATGCCTCCTGTGGTTTTCAAGCTGCATCTTGGAAGCTTTTCTTGGTCTTTTTGGGCTGGTCAGCTTTCTCATTTTTCTCCTGGATACCCTTTTGGGTCCCAAGTCAGAGGGTTATTTATTTTACTTTGCATTTAGACCTGAGAAATCTTTGTGTAATTATGACCTCATTGTTTGAATAGCTGCCTTCCTGAGAGAGGAAAGAAAGGGGTAAAAGAAGTCCAACACTTCTGAGCCAGTTGCTTAATTGCACATGTGTTTTGTGCTCTTTGGGTTATTTTCAAATAGGGTTTTCCATAGGGGAGGAACAACGAGAATGATCACTCTGCAAGGACACATACTCAGGGGTCATTTTGAAATAGCTAGGAGTCCACGGGCTTGGATGTCATCAAATCTGGAGGTGCTCCAAGATCTAAACTGTCCAGCAGAGGGAAAGAGGCACTTGCTTTTCTTCAGGTCATATCCTTTATTTATTTATTATTTTTTAAAAAATATTTTATTTATTTATTTGAGAGAGAGAGCAAGTAGGAGAGAGCATGAGACGGGAGAAGGTCAGAGGGAGAAGCAGACACCCTGTGGAGCTGGGAGCCTGATGCAGGACTTGATCCTGGGACTTTGGGATCATGACCTGAGCTGAAGGCAGCTGCTTAACCAACTGAGCCACCCAGGTGTCCCTCTACAGGTCAGATCTTCAGATTTAAGGAAGAATCTGAGGAATAATACCACTTAGAGCAGTAACGGCTGACATTCTTTGTGCACTTGCTTTGTGCTAGGTTCAGAGCTAAGTGAGTTTCTGTTTCTCCTTTCCCTTTTCATCCCCATGGAAACCCTTCTGGATGAGTATTGTTTTGGACACTGCAAATCCTCTGGGTCTCACATCTTGCATCAGTCCCTAGGGTAGTTACTAGTTCTAAGCAGACTTCAATACGTTTTGTGTATATACACTGAGAGGGAACCCCGTTTTGGCCTAAGCCTCCTACCTCTTACTTCCTACCTTGAGGATTTTCTGACATCTGGGCTTGGGATGCAAAACTCAGCCCAGAAGTTCAGGAGTTAATGCTCAAGTGGCCACCCCTGACCAATGGGGACAAGAGTCAGTAGATAGATGCTTCCCCTTTTCATTAGCCAGACAGACTCGTCTGAGACCTATTTCACAAGCCTCCCCAGAAGGACCTAGTGAGATGGAGCATCAGTTACCTGCAACCCTGACAACTTGATGCTCCTCCCCTGTTCCATTCTCCCTGTCCCTCATGACTGCTTCCTGGGATCTCTTTCCAAATGTACTCTCTGTAGGCCAGTCTCCTGCTCTGCTCTGGGCTGTCAGGCAGTGGTGGGGAACACAGGCTAGACAAATAGTATGGGAAGGTTCTAAAGCCAAGTGGCCTTCTTTGCTGTTGCTACTGCAGCACGTGTTGGCACTCCCTGCTCTCCAGGTCCTACCAAGAAGAGCTCTTAGTACCTTTCTCACCATGAGAAACCCCATATTAGCTTTTACTCAGATGTTGTAGGAGCTGGTACCATGGAGGGGGGGGCGGGCTGCCAAACTATAGCATTTAACCTTTAATTCTGACATTTGTATTAACAAATTGGAGCCTCCTTATTCTGGCTTCAGGTTAGATGCCTTCAGGAGGCTGTTTTGGGGCTTCAAATGGCAACCCTTACATGGTTATCCTAAAATCAAGTTCTGTTGCTCTTCATCCTTTGTCTTATTCATCAGAAACTGTGGACATTTTGGAGAGACCTGGATGGGGAGGTTTTGAAAGAGGTTGATTCTTCCAGGGTCTATGGTTTTAGCTACATCCTCCTCAAAGTGAGTCTTAGGCTTTAGACTGTACTTCCCAGCTCATTGTGTGCCATTATCCTCACATCAAAGATTAGGAGACCGAGGTTTGGGGAAGCTAAGTAAGTAAGTAACTTGCCCAAAGTCAGATAGATTCTTTTTTTTTTTTTTAAGATTTTATTTATTTATTCGACAGATATCACAAGTATGCAGAGAGGCAGGTAGAGAGAGAGGAAGGGAAGCTGGCTGTCTGCTGAGCAGAGAGCCCGATGCGGGTCTCGATCCCAGGACCCTGGGATCATGACCTGAGCCGAAGGCAGAGGCTTTAACCCACTGAGCCACCCCGGTGCCCCTCAGATAGATTCTTAATGGTGGAACTTGCATTCATAGCCAGGTTTCCCTTGCTTTAGGATCCCATGCCATAATCACTAGGTAACACTGTCTAGGGGAGGAAATATTTTTCCTCTACCCTTCCAAGTTCTTTTGACCTAAGAGATTAATAGGAGAAAAATAAATTTAATTTTGTACATATGGGAGCCCTACAAAGACATCAGAGGCTCAGAGATAGGCAACTGATGCTAATATGCCACCCTGAGCTAAGAAGGGGAAATGGGTCTGGGGCTATGGAAGGAAGGAAGACAGTTCACAGGAAGATGGGAAGAGCAAATGTTTGGTAAACAAATGTTCACTGTGCCATGCAGAGAGAGGGAGACACAGAGAAGAATTTGAACAAATAAGCCTTGCTGAGAATCCCCCCAGCTTACCACACCTAGACCACACTCTTTGATCTCTGGTGATAGCTCTGTTCTTGGGCCAGGCGCTCTATCTAAATTCTTACAGGCAGTTAAGAGGGAGGTCAAGAGCTCTTCCTGGGTCTTTTGGGCCTTCGTTGTCTTTAGCTTAAAATAGTCCACATGCCAAAGTGGCATGTTTTGGGGAGGCTTGTTCTGAACTCCTTCAACTGCCTTCTAGATGACCTTCCCTCAGGGTGGGACTGGTTTGTGAGCTCCACTTCTAGGAATAC
Organism: Taxidea taxus jeffersonii; assembly: GCA_003697995.1. Lineage (NCBI taxonomy): Eukaryota > Metazoa > Chordata > Mammalia > Carnivora > Mustelidae > Taxidea > Taxidea taxus. Next base: position 3,252 of record RCUC01145660.1, on the reverse strand, counting down.
ATGCTGGAGGCATCTCAGTTGACACATCTGAGAAAGGAATCTGGACCTGGAGCCTGGAGAGTCTGATGATGAGAACTTTTGTAAACTCCATATCCCCTCTGTTATCTTTGTTGCCCCTTGTCTGTTGCAGCACAGACATTAAGAGTGAAATCCCTAACATGAAAAGGACTTATGCACTTGTCCTTGGGGGCAGGAAAGAGAAGGCACTTTATTGTGTGCAGCCAGATTGCCAGAGAAGATGGAGACTCAAGTGGGTGGGTGGCCAAGGCAGAGGGAAGGAAGGCAGCGGAGGATGTGAGCCCGTAGCTCCAAGGAAGGGAGAGCTCATGGTGCAGCTCTGGACCTAAGCAGGGGGCCCAGGCCATGGTGGAAAAAAGTGCAGTGTGGGCAGGACCAGCTTTATGGGCTGTGACCTTTGCTTGGTTCTACACTTTGCTGTTGCAGTCTTGAAATTCTTAATTTTTGAATAGGAACACAAAATTTTTATTTTGTACCAAGCCCTGCAAATTACATAGCCTCTCCTGAGAGTGGGGTTTTCTAAAATCTCATTTACCCCACCACGTTCATTGGTGATCCTCTACTGGCAGGATTTCAGAAGGACTGAAAAGAGCTGTTTTCTTCAATGTAGATTCTTATCTTTCTTTTGCTTGGGAACCAAAAGGAACTAAGGATTAAAATGTAGATTCCCCTAGGAAAGAGGGGTGGTTTAAATTCCTGCTAAAATTTAGAGAGCCAAATGCAGCAGTTTTTCTTGGGAGCAAGTTTTAATGAGGGCGGAGAGAGATTGCTGAACCATACCTGGTGCTTAGGATGGGAGACAAGTAGCATCAATCCAGGAAGCCATCCCTGGAGAGCCTGGAAGCTGCCTATATTGAAGACTTCTTTAAATTTCTTTGCTTTTCTGAGAGCTTGTGTGTGTGTGTGTGTGTGTGTGTGTGTGTGTGTGTGTGTGTAAGATTTTGTTATTAAGAGAGAGAGAGAAAGAGCATGAGCAGGTAGAGGCAGAGGGAGAGGAAGAAGCAGACTCACCACTGAGCAGGGAGCCTGAGAAGGCACTTCACCCCAGGACTCTGGAATCATGACCTGAGCCGAAGGCAGGTTGACTGAGCCACCTAGTGCCCTCTGAGAGCTCTTCTTATGTGCAACTGAATTCTATTCTATTCTATTCTATTCTATTCTATTCTATTCCTTAAGCTTCCTTTGCTCTGAGCTTTTGTCATCTTTTATAGAAAGGAAGTAGTGGAGAACTCAAAGGGTTAATGTGGGGATTAAGAGATCTAACATGCAGGAAGCTCCAGTTACACTGGCCATCCATCCTCTCAGTCCATTTCTTCGCTCTCTTACAACGCCAAGCATGTGCCATGTTCCAGACAATTGGAAAGGCTCATGTATTTATCTAGGTAACTTGGGCCAATGCCTACAACAGAGAGACAAATGGCATTTGAGTGTGAATTATCGGGAGTAGCACTTTCCACCATGACAGTGACCTTAGCATCCATGACAGCTTCGTTGTAGCCATGCAAGAGATTTTGTAGTCTTAAGAATTCCTAGAAAGGCTCCACAAAACTTGTGTAGAAGCTATAGCTTGACTTTTAACAATTCAATTGCTTTCATTTAATCTACATAGGTGTTGTCTGAGGGGAATCCTATTCTCGGGATCCATCCAAATTACACAGATAGTTCATTTGGGCCTCTGCGTGTGTGTGTGTGTGTGTGCTGTATGCGTGTGTGTGCATGCATATGGGCACATGGCTCAACTTTGCTTTTACTATTTAACCTCATAATCTGTTCTTTGGTTGTAGTCAAGGGAAAAATAAATAAACTTCATTTCTCTAAAAAGATTTATTTATTTACTTAGAGCATGAGTAGGGGGAGGGGCAGAGGGAGAGAGAAGCCCAAGCTGACTCCCTGCTGAGTGCAGAGCCCTCTTGGGGGTTTGATCTCAAGATCCTGAGATCATGACCTGAGCCAAAACCAAGAGTTGATGCTTAACCGACTGAGTCACCCAGACTCCCCAACCTTATATATTTTAACCAGCAAATATTCTTCCAAGCATGTTCTCCTTTAGTTTGTGCACTGTTTATAATTTTCTCTGGTAGTCATAATTTAATGAACAACATACAGCTTAAGAAAAATGGTGCTGTACCCTAGTCAGGTCAGTGTGTGGGGGGTGGGTATTACTGACTAGTGTATTTCTCCATATTTAGAGTTAAGATTTGGCTAATTTCTCAGGTAACACCAGACTAGAATTTATAGGTTATGTAATGAAAATCAAACCCAAATAAAGCAAAACAGAAGTTGTTCTAGTTTTTCAAGTTCTTATTTTTATTTACAAATTATACATACTTGTTGTTTGAATATTTTTTTAAAAGATTTTATTTATTTATTTGACAGAGAGATAGAGAGAGAGTACAAGTAGGCAGAGAGGCAGGCAGAGGGAGAAGGAGAAGCAGGCTCTCTGCTGAGCAAGGAACGTGATGTGGGACTCAGCCCAGGACCCTGGGATCATAACCTGAACCGAAGGCAGTCACTTAACCAACTGAGCCACCCAGGTGCTCCTGTTGTTGGATATTAAAAGGTACAAGTTAGCAAAACAAAAAACTAAGAGCATCTCTGGTGATTTCTTCCCTTCACTTAACTCTGCTTCACTCTTCCTGTTTCTGATATATATGTATTTTTCCCCAAAATGGGAGTATGCTGTACACTCAGCTTTTCATATCTCTTTTTTGATACTTACCAGTATGTTGTTAACAGTTTCTTGCCAGTTAGTGTGCAAGTTTTATCTTAATTCAGTCATTATGCTCATCTTAGCCCCAACCCCACCCGATGCTTACACTTCTAAAGCCTGTGATTTATACCACAAGTTTCAAGAGCAACTGATTGACTCAGCCGATAATTGTCACCTACTCCTTATTGTGTCACCGCCACTGGTAACTGATGAAAAACTACTCTAGGACAGGGTGACCATCCCTGTCCCAACAGAATCGGCTGAGGAAGAGAGTCTGTGGGTGGGAAAGATCCCCTAGAAGGGAATGTGGGTGGAGAGGGACCTAAAATAGAACTTGCACAGGAAGAGTGACTCTTGTCTGTACTTCGTAGGAAGTATTTTTTCCCGTTTGTTTAAAAATTTTAATGGTATTTAGTTCCACCTGCTTTCTCTCTTTTTGTTACTCCAGTGATACAAAGTAGGTCTTTTATAATAGTACCATAGGTCCCCGGAACTCTTTCTGTTCATGCCTTTTTTTTTTTTTT